>OW121846.1:114353335-114673524 GCA_933228895.1 Platycnemis pennipes
TCCTTTGAGCCCGGCACCAGAATTACTAATCGATGAAAAAATTAACACTGGAGGTGAAAATTAGAGCGGAGAGGTGGTAAAAATGGAGAGATGTGATTTACGGGTGTAGTGATCGCGGCCATATGCATTAGCACTGACCAGTAGACGAGCCCCTGGGAGGGTTTAACGTGACACGTAATCACGGTCCCTCCAAAAATGTAGTAGTACTTTTTTGGAGTAAATTGATCAACATAGCCGCCCTGAGGGAGTGGAATACGCTGTTGAGACATGGACAAATTGCCTGGCGAAGGGATACATAACTATATCTTCTGTATTAGGCAACATACTTGAAGCTCCTCGGAGAATAAATAAGCACAATTCTCGTCATTAACGATTTGAAACACTATGCATGCTCTAAAAATAAAAATACATTTTGTTATAGTCAATTCTTAAATACTCTTATGAATTGAATTCCTTTTCTAATTATCGGTCAATTCAAAATCATCTCATCTCTCCTACCTGTCCACTTTTATGAATGGAAATTCTGCCATGTTATTGATGATGCATTATTTGACGAGTATCTTCTTGAACAAACTAGACATTAAATGATGCGTAATCCGTCTTCCATCTCTCCCCCAAACGTCGGAGGCATATGTCCTTCACCGCCTAGCCCCTCGTCCAACATCCGGGTCCATTTCTTCCTTGGCCGATACCATCACTCTTCTCCCGTCTGAAGCTTTATCGCTCCCAACTTTCCGGTCCATCTCCAATTTAAACGCAATAAGTTTGTTTTTTTGGTAAGAGATGTATTAAATGTATTTCCCCTATATTTTAATGTGTGCAGGAGTCTAGAAATCACCAACAACCCTATCTGCCAATAGAAAGGCATCGTCAGCATAACAGAGAATTTTTATTTCATGGTTATACATTCTATGTTTCTAATGACGATAATGAAGAGCAGAAACATATATTCAGAAAATATTGATATATGTCGATCGTGTGGCCAGGAAATCACGTCGTTATTTTGGATTCAATCAAAAGCCTTCCGTCTCCGGCACGTATATTCCTGTGTAGTTAATTCAATCGATTCCTCAATCAACTGTCTCAATTGCGGTCGTGCAAGATCTCCCAGATCTGAATTCTTGTTGTTTTTACACTATTGTCGTGAGGGATTTTATTTCTATGCATTGATTTTTATTGTGTTCTGAGTCCAGTGGGTTGATTCTTGTGTAATTTGATGGTTCCCTCCTATATTTTTTTTGAAGATGGAAATAATAATAGTTTATTTAGTATTTTGTGAGAGTTACGAATTTTGTTTATCAATGCCAACAATTCGTTCGTGAATTTTTTTCATCCCCGTTTAAGTAAGTCATTAAGTATTCTATCTTGGCGTGGTGATTTTCTATTCTTTGACGATGTCAATGCTCCTTCTACGTCTTGACTATTGAGCAGATTCGTTACTATTGTTGTTATTAAAATTTGGCGTGCTCTCCTCCAATGAATTTGAATTTCCTTAAAATAATCCAATAAAATTGGCTCCCATTCCTCCTCTACTATGCGAATACCTCCTCTACTCTTTAACTTTCCTTGTTTGCTTCGTAACCAATTCTTATGATTTCAAAACTCTGAATAGTGGACATATTTGGGACTGGAAAATTATATCCGCTTTTGGGAGAAGTCCGCTATTTAGAGGGGGCTGTAATCGGTGCCGGTTTTTTTGTGCAGTAACTACGACGATTAAAATATAAATACATTTATTAAGTTGCATTAAACGTTTGCCTACTTTTAAAACACCTATTTGAAACAAAAATCCCTACAGTAAAAATATGGAATGAAACAATTATTTGATTTTAATCCATAGAACAGCTATTGGCATCATCCTGAGGAAAACAAGAATCGTAAACTTGCCTCCAAGAAAAGAGATAAGTGGAAGTGTAATAAGCAGCAATTGGAAAGGCATTTGCATTTACTCTTAGGCGGCAGATTGCTCCCTAATTGCTAGGAAATATTTTTTTCTGGTAAAGCTTCTGGTAAAGGCATGCATGTGTGCTCCAAGGCATTGGTTTTTTTTCAGGGGAAAATTTTACAGGATAAATCGAGTCCGTTAATGGAGGTAATTGCAGGAAAAATGCTTTTTTCAGTTTTCCGCGTCTGTTATTGAGAGGGTCCGCTATTAGGAGATGTTATTTCCATAAGCTTTCATTTTCTGCTGCCGAGGATTGAAAAACTGTCCGTTTATAGGAGGCGTCTACTATTTGGAGGTGTCCGTTAACGGAGGTTTGACTGTATATATTTCTGAAGTCCGTAGAAATTTCTTTTCAAAGTAGTTCTTAGTGTTCTGGTTAACTAAATATTTTGTTTCATTTCTCATTTTATGTCATTTTTAAGAAATTCTTACGTTTTGAGAGAATAATATGTCACATAAACCTTCCTTTTTTTGGAATTTATTATTTACCGCTTTACGAAACCATGGTGTTTTACAATTTTTTCCATTACTTTTTCGTATCCCTAAGGTTTTTTCTATGGATGCTTTTTCTATGCTTACCAACCTTTCCCCAGCTCCGGTCTACTCTATAGTGTGCAATGACATTCAATTTTCTCTACCAGTCGTGTCTGATAAAGTGACATACCTGACTCATTCCAGAGTGATTCGATGTTAGACTTTTGTTCATTCCCTTAGATTCGATACTTTTCTGCCCTCACGCGCTGAAATCACGTGGAAGTGTGAAATTATTTTCAATGCATTTAAATTCCCTGAGAAAATGTAAACGGATCTGGTAACATCAAGACACAAGCAGCTCAGAAGCAAAACGCCACATATCAGCTAACTAATAATAAACTGATCCACTATCAGGAATAAACGAGCCGATATGTAGAATATATTTCAGAACATGGACTTAGTCCTGGAATCGGAAAGTTAACTAACTAGGCATATCGACAACAGCGAAGTCTTTCCGCCGGAATGTGAAGCATACAGACGTGAATGGCCGAACATATGGAGGAAGCGGAGTGCTCATCGCAGTAAAACCTAATATAAACGTCGTCGAGAACTCTTTTAATGAAAATTACATAAAGAGTGTCTGATATACAATTAAAGGAAGTAACAATATAAATATCTACGTTGATCATATTATCGCCCCCTCAATAATAACTCTGAAACAATGCACCAATTGCACAATCAAATATCAACATTTTGTACAAAAAACAACTGCAGCGCGATAATCGTCGGGGGAGAGTTTAAGGTGGATAGAGTATGGAAATTGTAAACGAATTGTATAATATATTTTTGCCTTAATAAAATCATGTTTTGACTCGGATGAATCGGATGAAAATTCACCCTAATCTGGCAGGAAAAGTTGTATGGAACGGATAATAGGGATCCGGGGGAAAGGGTTTAACTCGGGAACTGAGTAAGATCCAAAGAAGCGCATTCTGTGAGAAATACCCATGAGGGTAGAGTGTGTTCGGCTGTTGGGTGGGCTTCGTTGGGTAACCCCAGAGACTAGAATGCTGTTCGCAATACTGAATGTAAGAGATCGTTTCAAATCAAACCAGTTCAAAGTTGACACTGCTGACGTATTTCTGCCCGCACGCCATATCAGTAGGATAGACGAAAACGACACATTGAGAAACATTAACTACCGGACCAAGAGATACAAGAATTCGTTTTTCCTACGCACCGTAAACAACTACTATGCAAAGGAATTATCAAAGTAAATGCCATCCAAAACAATCACAAGTAGCATTATTCAATCGCGAATTGTTTTTTATTTTTCTTTCATTTTTCAGCAAGCGTTTTTATATTTTATTTTCAGGGCTAGTGCACTACCCGCAAGGCGGTTGAAGGAAATTCTAAGCCCAAACGATATTGAATGTGTAAATGATAACCTTGATGAAATTAAAAACTGAAGTGATACATAATAGTTGGAATTAAATCTTGGGGTAAATTCGTATGTGAAATCCTTGCTCTACCTATTCGTAGAGTGGGATTTATCAAAAGGATAGTGGAGAAATGTGACGATCATGTTCGAGAAATTAGCTACCTTTCCGTTGTTAGACTTCATTTGGAATACGCTGCCAGCATATGGGCTCCTTACGAAAAAGGCTCACATAACGAACTGGAGTGTGTTGGGTGCAGTTCAGTAAGATTTTAAGGGACGGCGTGATAATTATTTTGCGTAACCAGTTTATTAGAAGACTTAAATGGGAATCATTACCATACTGCAGGTTTCAATATAGATCTCTTAAATTCAATACAATATTTTCTCTGATGACGTTAGAAACATTTTCTGAATTTCGATTTACTATGTTGGACTGATCCATGAATATAAAATTACACAAATTGAATGCCGATCCCAGAAATTGAAAATGTCTTTCTTTCCTTGTGCAAGTAGGGATATGAATAGCTGTGAATGCATTCTATAGTGCATACACAAGTGGATCAATGGGTTGCATAGGATGTTTGGATATCAATTACAATGGATAACTTAGAATGGTTTTGCATACTTACTTCGTTATTTGAGTTGTTTTTTGAGTTTTAATATTTCGACTAGAATATAGCTAATATTCCACTTCAAGTGTGGTAATCCTTGTTTTGTGTAAATTCACCCCCTACCACACATATTTACGTTGGCTTGCATGGTATTATGTACATGTAGATGGACTACCACTAACGATTGCGACAGCTCACATGCAGATGTGAAAGTCGTTGGCGCTCAATCATAATACCCGCCTCGGCGTGCCGGGCGCTAGCTTGGCGGCGTGGCAGCCCAAGATTCTGAACCATACGTCAGTATTTTCCTGTTTGTTTCCATGAAATACCTCTATTTTCCTGCGACACGTCTGAACGCGTCTTTTCCTGGCGCTATGCTTCACATCAAACGCCTTCGTAGTATTTTCTTGATATGTTAGCAAATGAATCCTGGTTTTACTTCTCTCACTCTGGTGAAAGTCTCTTTATCTCACACAAAACTCGCACGAATATCCATGGTATTTTTTCCACCTTCGTCGGAAGTACTTTAAGCTCACTATTCCAGGTTCGCCTTTCCTATATTCCGGTTAAATATTCGGTTTCTTAGAAGACGGAGATAACGGAAGCAGTTCTGATTGGCTGAATTATAATCACCGCCTCTTATTTTTGGGCGGTATCTTAATACATTGCATAGAAATGAATTATGATAAATGCTCTTTGATCCTTATATATTATCGTTCAAGTGAAGGTTATCAATATGACCTTTTAGAAGTCTATTCAGTATTTTTGACACATTCAAACTCCGCATTTGAAACAGTTCCTATGCACCCCATATACGATCATCATGTTGTAAATAATTTCTGACAAAGAAAACAAGGGAGAATCGTTGACTCAACTCATCCAGGTTTTTCAGAGCTTTTTGTCATAATTGGGGCATCACTAGACTATTGACTGTATATGCACCCTAATTCATTTTGCATTAAGAATAATGTCTCCCCAACTACGTTCTCTCACAAGTAAAATAAAAGACGTATCGCTGGAAAATAAGAATATTGGTCGAATCACCACATAATCAGGTATACCAATGCTATTCACGTCGATTTCCGCGAAGCAAATGGTCACGAAAGCGTAAATTTTGTCTTTAATAAGGAGGAATTCGGTAAAACCGATGTAATTTTGAATGAAGGAAACACATGCATCCCTCAGTCTCACTTCAGTCCTAATTTACAATATGCATCTAGCAATTGGTATTTGCAGGACGCATTGTGGAATCGCGCTGGTAAGTTGTCGCCCTTCGTCCCTATGTATGCTCCGTTATCGTGAACGCCACCCTGAACGAGGTCTCGTTCCTATAGTGGACACTCGAGTGCTTCAAAGTCACGAGATACGAACATTCCGGCAACTTTGAATCTCTCGCCCTTCAAAAGCTAAAATGGGAAATGTTATCGGAGTTCGCAGTTAGCAAATTCCGATTTCGTTTATTTGCAGCGATTTCCAGAAACACCACGTTCTTTTTCCCTTTTCAACTGTATAATGCATATAGAATAAATGCAAAAGTCGTCGAAAAAAGTACGGTATTTGGTATTTTCAGTCCTTGTGATGTCACAGTGGCTTTTTCAAGTTGGCCATCCATTTCATTAGTACCCGATATTTTCTCATTCTTCTTCTATGTTTATCAGACATAAAATAGCCTTTGAAGTTAATATTCATATTATATATTATTAATACCCCATACTGTAATTTACAACCGTCATTTTCAGTATGTTTTGAGGCAGTGAACAACTCTGTTTGCCATTCCCTCGATTTACACCTACAGACTACCATACAAGCCACCTTGAGGGTGTGTGGACTGAGGTCAGGTATTAGCAATGGTAGTGTATATATACATTAGTGCATGCACGTAGTGAATGCGCTAATGTTTACATACGTTACCTTACTAATGAGGGATTACGAGGAATTTATGTGTATTTTGTATTTTCATTGCATGGGAAGATATTTTTCTGAAGGCGTCATGATGTTGGGCGTCTTGCATGTTGTTTTGGCTATGAATTGTTCGAGTAAAAAACGAATATTTCAAGCTATCTGTGATGCAGCTTGTTTCTCTAATCTTATCTGAGTGGTCCTGTCTCTCATTGTGGTATGGGACCTTAATAATTATCAGTCTGTGTTGGAGAAAAACTTGCTTGACTTCTACTTATACAAAAGCACGGAGCTCATTCGCTAGCGAATTTGTGTGTCCCGTATGATATTCATAGAAGTATCTCCTTAGGTAGGTAGTACAATAAAGCATGTACGTTGTACATGCTTGGTGAAACTAACCCCCGTGTGATACACCCTCGAAATGGCTTGCAGGGTAGTTGTTAGACTTGGATGTGCAACATTATTCCTCATAGGGCCATATAAGGAATTCGATACAACAAGATGGTCCACACATTTGAGAAAGACATTAAATTAATGATTTATTTTAATACGATGAAATGAAAAACTGCGCGTTACAATAACATGACACACTGAGTAAATTATTTCTAAGTAGGTATGTGTTGTTCAGAAGATACCAAAAATGCAGCTATAAGCAAATATTAGTAATCATACTTTAATTTACATTGTCCCATCACGTCAGACGATTATATTTAGTGTGACACTTGAAATTTGCTCTCCCTGCATAGCATTCCAATTTCAACTTTGACACGTGGTAGCCACACTTAACTGGATCACCAAATGTTCATTAGTCAGCTTGCTTCGACATCTGGTTTTAGTGAGTTTCTTTAATAATTGCTCACAGCACTAGGTCCAACCAAAAGGGGATATTTTCCGTGTATAATGTGACAAATTTGGATACATTTGACTCACATATTTGTAAAAAACATTCAAATTATTTTCAGAATAGTCCCTCTGAATGTCCATACCAGCTTGAAACTTGTAACAAGGTATTCGTCAAAAATTATTTTTCGAATAATCGACGATTTACGAATCTCTAATTATTTTGGTCGAGTATTCATGAAGTAAAAATAGTCATTGGTTCTGGAATTAGAAATGGGTTAATCTCTGACGATTTGCCTTCATCTGTAATTCGGCGACTACGATTGGATCTGTGATTAATCGAACTTGCTATGAATAATCCGTGGTACCTACACTTTGTGGGACGCAAAAAGATTTATTTAGAGGCTCGCTATGCCATGCAACACTTAGTTCGTGGGAATATTTTCACACATGACTATCGTAATTAGGACTAACTACAGGTTGTCGGTTTTTTGATAGCGTAAAATCTTATAGAAAAAAATTAAGCAGTGTATTTAGTATCCCTGAAAATATTCCTAAAAAGTTGCGCAAAATCTTGAAGCAGCCAATATCTGATTCAGCGGTGAAAACGGCATTTCCTTCGTGGCATTTCTCACTAAATGAGCTGAAACTCCTTGGTAGGGTGTACTCCGCTATAGCAGTTTTGATGGACTTGAATCTCTTCTTGAACTCTTCGTTCGAATAAAACTCGAGTATATTAATCGGATTTATTCCAGGAGGCTAGAATGCATGAATTTCAGCTTCACTAAAATGTAGTCCATTTGAAATCTTCTTCTTACTCCGGTCAATTTCCAGGTATATATGCTTCGTCGATGGTTTATAAGCAATGTATATGCCACCACCAACTTGTGTTGTGTGCAGAATTCTGTAAGTCTTTTCCTCTCTCATTTCGATTTCACAATCCATATTTTCCAGTTATTCTTCCTACTTAACCTTCGCCAACGGTAGCGTTCCAATCTCATGAAATAATTAAGTTTTCTACTCTTCTTACCTGCTTTGCACAGGGTTTTTTTTACCGATGTTTAGCATAGCTTTAGAAAACATGTTATTGTCAGTTCTATACGAAATTCATAAAATAAGGTACGTTGAGAACGTATTTGTGCGTGCCGATTCACTTTCTGTTTCCATCTGTATCACGCGCCAAACCTGATTATATTATCGATCGTTGCATTTCTCCATGATTGAGTGCAGAGGGTTGCCTGGACTTTGTTACCTCTTGGGCCATTGAGGTCACGTCAGGTATGACTCATGGAAGTATATTTGTTCCTCTTTTGTTCCCTGATACATACTGTTAAACATGATTGATATTATTAAAGGGGTAAAAAGTAAACATAGCAATCTGACATCTGTGCTCGTAACAGCGCAAATGCATTAGTTATTTAAGCATTAAAATCTCCGAAAAATCCCCTAGTCCTGTTGGAATTCCCTCTTCCCAAAATAACTTCTGAAATATGTCTCCACCTAAAAAATGAATCTCTGACCTATTACGTATTACCGAAGGATTGGAAATCTGTAAGTGCAACCCTCATATGTAAGAGCGGCGATAATGACCATACAACTGAAAATCGTGTGATATCCCTTGTGTCCATCTCGTGCAAGAACCGAAAACATGTTATTGTCAGTTCTGTCGTGGGACTCTCGATAGATAGGATTTTTGACCGATGTTTAGCATAGCTTTAGAAAGACTTTGCCTTTTAAAACTCAAATTTCACTTTTACTCATGGTATGATAGCTTCTAGCAAAGATAACATTTCAGTGTCCGCTTTATTTCTCGATTTCAATAAAGCATATGATAAGGTGTCGCATACAAAATTGCTTGTGAAACTAAAATGTTATGGATTTTACGATACTATTATATTATCGATCGTTGCATTTCTCTATGATGGAGTGCGGAGGGTTGCCTGGACCTTGTTTCCTCTTGGGTCATTGAGGTCACGTCAGATATGACTCATGGAAGTATATTTGTTCCTCTTTTGTTCCCTATAAACATGATTGATATTATTAAAGGGGTAAAAAGTAAACTTTGTCTAATGACGCAGGGGCGTAGAGGGAAATTCATAATCCAAAAGATGAAGAATCAATTACTGATGACCAAGATGAAATTGACAGCTGGTGTGAAACAAGGAAGTTGGAATATAGCGAGTGTTTTACGACTGTCGTCGCTTCCCGATTTATCGCTTGGACTTCCCATTTTTCTCTGTCGAGCCAATCCCCTTCTTGTAGCCTTCGTGCTTTTACTGCTTCAGCTACTCCTGCCCAAGGTATCGCTGGTCGCCCTCGTTTTCTTCCTTTTTGGGGAGTCCAACATCTTCCCTTCTTTACAGGGATTCATATCTGTGCAGACGATTCCTCTCTATTACATCAATAATTGATTCGTCTATTCCCATTTGTTCACGTATTCTCTCATTGCAGACATGGTTCAACCTGGATATACCACATCTTTTCCTCCAGAAGTCCATTTCTAAAGCTATTAGCCCTTTCTTTTGCCAGGGGCAGGGTCTTAAGGATCACACGAGCACGTGAACCACCCGGTAATCTCAGACAATTGAAATATACACGTTATTGTGTGATTGAAACACGATTTTTGTACGTTGAGAACGTATTTGTGTGTGCCGATTCACTTTCTGTTTCCATCTGTATCACGCGCCAAACCCGCTGAGCACAATCTTGCTGTGAACTGCTAAGTTGGGCGTATTGCATATCTAGAGCTTCCAGGGGCAATGCTGTTAATAGGGTGAATATGAGCACAACTAGAGTGTGATCGCAGTACCACTGGCCCTCTTCTAATGCCGTCTCTAATAGTCCTTGTCAAATACCAAAGATAGCAGCATGTCTCACGTAGTCCGCGGCGTTGACTAGCTCTATAAATGAGAAGTGGGTGAGTTTCAATAAGAGTGTTGTAGTCTACTTTATTAGGTACTGAGAATGTACGAATATATACCAAAACCACTTTTTACACCGATATTATGTGGGTAGCTTTTAAAATTTCATGCGTTAACTTCGTATGTGTATCCCTTTCGGTACATTCTACAACATTGACAACACATTGTAGGCTATCTGGACTCCCATTAACGTACTGACTGACTGAGGAACAATTTATACAATGGATTTTCTTATCTATTGTCAGGTCTGCGTGAACACCCAAAGATTTTACGCACGTGACGCCACTGCCTTTTGCCTTTTGTTTACTTCCTATGTTTCTGCTCCATACATTGTTGCGCTTTCTAGGAATGACCGATGAATAATTTGCTTAGTTTTCTTCGTGATATTTCTACTACATAGTACGCAGTTAAGCTGTCTTATCACTTCTCCCCGGGCCTATCTTGTTATTCACCTCATCGGTTTTTTTTCGCATGTTCGATAAGGTTATTCCCACATATTTGTTAGCCTTGCTTCCTTTGATCTTTCCTGAACCGATATCTAAATCCTCCAATCTGCCATCTCCCTCTTTCTGGTGTTCTGATTGCAATATATTAATGGTTAGGCCCCAAGAATCGTATCCATCTTGCATCTTTCGAATAACGTAGGCTGAATCATCTTTGTGTAACAATGTTTCACGCTCGATATGGTGGAACTGTTCGTATTATGGGATGGATAAATGAAAATCAAATTTCAACTTGGAATGTAGTACATGTACATGCATTGACGACTAGTTTCGACTGATATATCATTTTCAAGTCAGTACAGGCAAGTCTCTTAAGGTCGTTTTACACGGTCATTGAAACTGCGCAAGTTGATGTTGATTCCGTTTGAGCAGTCGTCTGCGAAAGTCTGTGACGTAGAAAATTGCGAGGACGCTTGCTTGACAGCTTTAGGCCCCGTTTCCACTACTGACATTTCTACGACGGTAACTCTCTACCCGCGCAATGCTAGTAATGGAAACGCTCGAAAACGCCTACCATGGTAGATAGTCCTACTAGCATTGAGATACCCTTGTTAGATCTGGGAATAGTGGTTACCGTCTTGTCTTTTTTATAATTGGAACGCAAGTTAGTCAAAATCCTGGTAAGAATTATGGGAAAACAGTTGAATCACGGATAGCGGTGAAGGATCGCGGCGTGTGCATCTAGGAAAACGTAGTTGGTGTGGTGTCTTTGATTGGCTTAATACTTGATTTTTGTCCATGCTCAATGATGCTCCAGAGTTGTTATTACCTATGGTTTACATAATTTAATTATATTTTCCCAGCAATGACCGAAGAAAAGAATTGCAAAAACTTTGCTCACGAGCAGACGGACTTGATCCTTAGGCGTACGCGATAAGCCCGACGACATTTGATTATAACAATCAATATAGATTCTTGAATAAAACTTCAAGTGCTTACACACTTCTATGTGCTACCATCCTACCATCTTTGCGCATTTCTATAACGATCGTCCATTTTCTTTTGAACTGGAATACTGGTAACCGCTATGTGACGAAAGCAGTGATTACAAGGGTAACATTGTAGCTAGCTGGAACGCAGGTAGGTTATGAGGGCTGAAATAACCGTGGTAGAATGTCAGTAGTGGAAACGGGGCCTTACACGGTGCAATCGTCAGTGCATTATGTCAGTGACAATATACCATTCATTAGCGGAAATACCGTCAATATATCGCATAACGTCAAGATCTGATAAGTAGCAATTAATTGGACGTGAAAGATGCGATAAATTACCACCACTCTAAAATATGTTTTAAGCCATAGTCTAAACATAATAGTGGAGACCCTAGTCCCGTATACTAAGCCCAAAATTTGCACCACGAACGAACGGATGTGGGCCAAGGTAATGAGTTCTTCCTTTACGCACGAAATTTAAGCTTCCATGTGATTAATCGCCCAGCTCATGATCATCGCACTTTATTCACTAACTAAGGAGTTGAGTGCAAACAAAAACACCCAACTCAATCGTCAAAAACCTATATAATTGCTAGAATTCCCCAGGCAGTTCGTTGCCGCTACATCTGTACCATCTAGTGAGAGAAATAAACTTCAATCTTGCGCGAACGGATGTATCAGATTAGAACAAGTACTGATTTGCTCGCAAGCGTTCGCGCAGTGGCGCTGCCTGTGCTCGCAAGTCGTCGCTTTACACAGCGCAATATTTCTTGCGCAAGTGTTCTCGCAACAGCTTGCGCAGTATCAATGACTGTGTAAAACGGCCTTTACAGGCAAGTACCCACAAGACGCCCACGCTTCTGCCCCCACCTTGCCCCCAACTTTTTCCCCCTTCTTTCCCATGTGTTTTTCCCACCATAAGGGTTTCCCGTCATACCCCATCCAAACCCCCAACTCCACCCCTCTTCACTGTTTGTGTTTATACACGAACGTAAGAGACTTGCCTGTACAGACTTGAAAATGACAAAGCTGTCGAAACAAGTCGTTAATGCACGTACTACTATCCATGTGGGAAATTGCTTTTCATTTATCCATCCCATAATGAATCATATTTGTCCGCAGCAACCTGATCGTCTGTGAACAGTGAAATACATCCTCGCCAATCGTCACCCTCATTCCGCTACATTTTCTTCTCCAAATTTTAAGAGCGCTTTTTAGGTATACTTTGAATAGCAGAGGTGATAAAGTGCAGCCTTGGCGTATCCCCTTTGTTACCGGAAACTCTGAGGATATTTTAATACCCTCCTTTTCCATGCTACTTCCATCTTTACATATCTCTTTAATACCATTTATATAAATTGTGGTCTAACCATTTTCCCGTAAGATGGTCCATAAACAGTTTTGTGGAACTGTGACATATGCAATTCAACGAATATTAACCGGGTTATCTGGAATAAAATCAGTAAAAGTGCATGGTAATAATTTTTGAAAAGAGAATAATTCTCCCCCTAACGCTAACTATGTTAAGAATAGCAAATCAGTAGCCGTAGAATCGCTAAAATAGCTTGGAATGAGAAAATAAACCACGGACGGGTAGTCAACGACAGTTAAACCTGTTTCTGTCACTACTCAATTCTTTACACCCCTCTATTACATTCACAATGGAAGTATGTTTCGATAAGATTAATTTCTTAGATCTATCCATTACTTTAAAGGATTCTAGCCATGAGTTCTCCATTTATCGTAAGGACTCCTTTACTGACACCATAATTCCTAATGATTCTATCTATTACCATTCCCATAAAATGGCAGCCTTCCATTCGATGTTACACCGCCTATTGTCTATTCCCCTCTCTCCCGATGATTTTTCTATTTAATTAAAAACTGTTAAATGTATTGCCCGCAATAATGGCTATAACGATTCCTTGGTGGATAATCTATTAACCCGGCATCGACGTAAACTCGCTATTAATCAATCCACCGCTCTCTCCCCGACCCCGATTACTCCTTCCAAGTGGGTGAAGCTACCTTTTATTCCGGGTCTTACTTATAAATTATTTAAATTCTTTCCTAAGAACAAATACAAAATCAGTGTTTATAATTCTATGACTCGTAGCAAATTGTTGTTTAATTCTAAGTACAAGATTGACATTGATGACAAAAGTGGTGTGTATTTGTTAAACTGTGATACTCCTGGTTGCAACTCCATATATGTTGACCGAACTGGAATTTCCTTCCTAAGTGTAAGAAAATCAGAACATTTCAAATCGTTTGTAAAAGGAGATAAAAAGTCCATGTTCGCCAACCATCTAATTGACGAGGATCATTCTTCCGAATTTTCACCTAAGCTTTTACACGTATGTGACAGTGGTAAGAAATTGGACTTCTTAGAAAATTTTGAAATTGTATCATATCTAAATGTACAAGGTAACCACCCGCTTAATGACCTAATTCCGTCGACCTCTTCTCCCTTGCTCTCCGTTCCGGTTCCCCCACCTCCATCTCCTTTGTCTAATGCAGTTTGCCCTTGTTGGTTCCTTCTGGTTTGTTCTTACTTCCCTTCCCCCACCTCCTTCTCATTGTTTTTGTTAAAACTCCCCCCCCCCCACCCCCTCCTTCCACAATATTCGGGTATATATTCACGTCCTTCTCCCTCTGTTCTTCACTCCTGATGATGACCTGCAAAGGTTGAAACCGGTCGAGTCATTCAAAATAAATCGTGGAATTAACTAAGTACTTTCTTTTTGGTTATGTCTAAATTCCACCAAGTCAACTTGCCGACCATCGATTATACACGGGAAGAAAGACAGCAAGCTGCAATTCACCGGCGACAGAGTAGTCATGGCAGAAACAGAAAGATATTTAAAGGAATCACTAGAGAATATTGAAATTACAGTAGCCAGATGGCACCTAAAAGTCAATTAAAAGGAAAATAACGTACTGGTATGAAGCAAGAGAAAAGAAACCAAGTCCAACGTTAAACTAGGAATGCAAAAACTAAAGGATGTGAAAGATTGCTACCTGTGAAGCGAGTAACCAGCGATGGACGAAGCAAGACGGAAATATTTAGAATAGCCCAGGCGAAGAGGAATTTTACCAAAAGAAGCATCTACTTACAGCTGTAAATACAAGCGTAGAAATAATGAAACAATATCATGCATTAAAAAGGATTAGTACTTGTATAGGTACTGTTCAAAACTACGCTATTTCAAAAAAAGATAAAAATAGCCTAGCAAACATGCAAAAACATGCTGTTAGTTGGGTTAGCTTTAAGTCCTTATACCAACATGCAGCTACCAATGTTATCCATTGCTACACTCGTAGGTACTGGATTTTACCGTTATTCATATCCCTAATAGCACGAGGAAAAAAGGATTCGAGCGTCTAGTGAATGCTTATCTAACTTCTTTCCATAAATTAGTGATATCGTGAAAAGGTAGTGTTGTATGTAAGTAGTAGGTATATGAATGGAATAGAGTATTTGCACTCCTGCATGATATTTAGTGTACATTCATTTCTCAAGGTTTTATGCAGTTGCAGATGACTTGGTCTTAAGCACTGGGGTCCAATCGACGATCCCTTCGAGCATTTTATAAATGAAATATTTGTTACTGTTGCTGTTCACGTGAGTTTCGTTGGTGAGGAAGGCGCGCGCGTGGGTGGCACCTCTCGCCCACAATATCTTGACTTTTGTGCCGAGGATCTAACTCCAATTTCTTCCATTGCAGTGCATAGGATCTCCACACATCAACCATGGCGTCATCAACCAGCCAGGGCAAGAGGAATATCTTCTTGAGGTGCTCTGGTAAGTGAATAGTTTCATACTCCTCAGATGCACTTGTGGAACAAGGCTATCTCCCTAATTGTATTTACATATTTACATTCCTTTTTCCCTTCTCTATTTCTTTTGGATTTTGAAGTATCATTTAAAGCAGAGTAGCGTATCCGTAGTAAGGTAGTGTGGTATAGTGATCGAGAGCTGGAGAGGCCTCTGTGTCACTTTGGGCTCGTCAAACTGTGCGTTTCCTACCCTCTTCTCTGAGTAACCCTGTAAAGCCCCCCTTTCTGTTCCCTTCCTTTCTAGTTTATTTAAGTTTCCTCTAAAAGAAGTGAACCCCAATTGCACCCTGAATGCTTTAGAACTCCCCTCCCCCACCCCATCTTCAACACCTCCAGAAACCCTTGTATTTAAGAACATACCCCTGTTTCCTGCCAGACTTCTAGAAAATGACGTCGGTAACGTCGAAGCCGTGTGAGGAGAGTAAAAAAAACAATTGGAGTTTTACAATGTGCCGTGTTGTGTTTTATTTTTTCTTAAATGTTAAAAAGGTTCAGGCACATGCACTGAAATTAATGTTTTAGCTGATAGGGAATCATTATTTGCTATGATTCTTAGGTTTATCTTTCCATGCCGAGCATGAACAGCTGCCGATTTGATGAAGCAAAGTTTCGAAGTATGTGTCTACTTCTTGAGGAGCAAAAGAAGATGATTAAGGGACAGCATATACCTAGTGGCGATGATTATAACTCTGTGTTGGGGCTTTTCGTTTGCTGAGTTTGAGGGAATCCAAGGAAATAAAAATGGCTACAGAGTAAATGTATTCAAAGTAATATTCTGATGAATGCAGTGTTTTTTTCCTGCTGGAAAAGTTTCCCTCACAACTGAAAATGACTGCGATAGTAGATAAAAACTTGGTGCTAGGACTGGCGCAAAAATATAGAAGAAATGATATTATTATGCACCTCATATGGTAGTCACAGTAAGTAAACTAACGTCAGATACTCATGCAAACTATCGATGGTGTTCTTGAAAAAGAAAAAACGGTAACATACTGATCCCGAGACCACATATCTGCCGGGCCAAGTTGACCGTACCACTCCACCGGTGAAAAACCCGAGAAGATTTTTTTCAGCAAGTTCACCGGGAAAGAACGCATCCTCATTACTCGCAATTAGTTGTAGTCCAAATGCCACTGGAGTGGTACACGCATTCCAAGACGAACTGCCGACGGAATCACTTCAAATGCCCTCTGCCAAAATAGTGTACTCGATTTCATAAGCATTCTTTTTTTGTTTATCTGCTTATCTACGGGGAATAAGTTCTCTGATTTTGCAGCTCACCTGTATTCCTAAAGGTCAGCCCACCATCTGTAACCCGGTGGATGCACTCTTTGGCTTCAAGCCCGAACCCTGGAAGATATAAATTACCTTAATGATATTCAATGTGGATTGAACCTCTTGAACATAAATTCACCATTCTGTCGACGATGCGATGTAAATGCGTTGGTGTCCTTGAAAGTATGAATAGGTAAGGAAGGCACACTGGTAGAGGTGATGAAGAAATGATATAAAACAGAAATATAGGAAGTGAGTTGGTGTCATTGAGGTCCACTCAACGTTGAGCATTGAATCGATTTCATTTACCAATTGTGTGCTATACTGACCTGCGCTGGGTAGAATTCAATGTTAATCACCGTTTGAATATGAGGGTAATGATAGTTAAGTTTAGGTTAAAATTTTATTTATTCACAAATGGAGTACAAGAAGAATAAATAAGTTTAATGCGGAACTTTAGGTAGTTTCTAAGGTAAAAACCTGTTTTGAGGTTACATTAAATACTTTTTCACGCATTGGTTCTAAGCACAAAATAACCAGCATATTGAATGTATAACTTAACGAAATATGTCTTCCATATTATCACAAGAAATTAGCCTATCGTTTAAAACTTTATAAAATAAAATGTTTCTTTACGCAAAGAAGACAATATATTAAACATTTTTGGCTCAACATATAAAAACCTTCGCCTAAACAAGGGCATTTTTAGCTTGGACGTGGATAAAAATTGCCTTCGTAGGCTCAATAAATGACGCATATTTACTACGGGGATTTTGTTACCAATCCTCATAAAGAAAAGTCTCAGCACTTTGTAAACGCATAAGTGCCTCCGTGAGAGCAACCTTAGATGTTTGAATAATGGGAAGGAAGGTTTGCAATAATACTTTTTGAGAATCACTCTAATAATCCTTTTTTGTAGAAGCACAGCAGGTTTTTCCGAGTTAAAGTATGTTTCACCTCAAGCAATTACCCTACAATTTAATTTTGAATGAAAAAACCCATTGTGCAAATCCTAATATTTTGTAATGGGCATTTGTTGCGAATCAGATAAAGCTTTAGAGGTGTTAAACGTAACACCTTTGATGCAGGGCCTATATATCGCTCTTAAACCTTCATCTATGGTTACTCCCAGGGAAATGACAGAGTTTACAGGTTCAATTATAGCACAATCATAACATGAATTTTGTGAGCAGTTACTATTATGATATATCAATTTCCAATTAAATTTAAAGCTGTTATGAACATTATAACGCACATATTTGGTTTTGTTTACACTCGTTTTGAGGCTGTTAGAGTAAAAATATTTCCTTAAGAGGTTTAAAGCAGATTGCACGTCATTCCTGATTCCTTCATAAATTAATAATAACATGTGGCAAAATCGTCAGCAAATTCTGTTACCTGGCCTTTGAGTTGATAGTTACATAGGTCATTTACATAAATCTAAAATAAAACTGGGCCCAGGACTGAGCCTTGAGGGACACCAGAGCTAATGCATTTGTATTCACTGCAGTTTTTGTCCACCATAACGCATTGGGATCGCTTGGTCGCACAAGTTTGGAACCACTGTAGAGGAATTTACACTAATCCCAGCTTTTTCGATCTTAAATAAAATGATATTTTGATTTAAGGTATCAAAGGTCTTTTGAATGTCAATATACAATCCATCTGATCTTTTGTTTCGATCGACTGAGTTGTAAACAGTTTAAATCATTTGTTAAGAGCTTTTCCTGGGCATCTTCTGTAGATCTCCCACTTCTGAAGCCATACTGATTCTCACTGAAGAATCTTATTTCACCGAGATATCTTTGCAATCTAAACTTAACCAACTTGAAAATGTGTGCAAGGAAAGGTAAAAATCAGTTATGATTGAATTTACTAAAAACTATTAGTCATCATACCCACACGCTTTACTGGGGGAGAAGGATTTTACCAGTTTCAGTGGTCAAGATTTAATCGAAGTTCATAGAGTAAATAGATTTTGAACTATCAACTGATGCAACGAAGAAATCATCGATTCTATTATTAACATAAATTTTGCAAATTTTAAAATAGGCACAAAAATAATCGTTGAGTTTACTAATAATTTCTGAGATTCTAGAAATTATCTATCCATTTATTCTAAATGTATTTTATGCTGACTATGCCTTATTTCACCAGTAAGATCTTTGAAAATATACCATTGTTCCTTTGAATTACCCGTGAATTTACGTAAATTATTCATGCAATTCATATTTGAGATAGTCATAATTTAGCCTTTCAATTTGTTTTTGTACAGAAGGAATTCATTTGCTAGACTCTTATTAGAAGAATGACGTCTATTATTCCTATGGATGGATCACGCTTATTTTTAAGCCGGTGTCCCACGTTAAATTTTTTCGCAAATGGACACGTCATCCAGGATTTTAATTTTCTAGCGTGGCAATTGATTGAATTTCTAATTTTTGAGGAAGATAAACCATGTATGAAAAAAAGCATTACAAACATCAGTTTCACTAAGAATGGAGTTCAATCTACTTCCAATGACAAATTTTGAAAAGCCATATAAATGATTTGAGTTACATCTTCGTAATAATTGAGTTTTCCGTAAGAAATTTATTTTTCTTACTAGATATAGAAATTTTATGAATTGAATGATTAGTAACTGATTCGTCTAAAACACCTGACTGAATATCATACATGTAGGTTTTATAAATTCTGACAAACACATAATCAATACAAGTGGATGTAGAGATATCTCCCACTTCTTTTTTCAAGTCCTGTCACAGCTCTGTAACTCTGATTGGGACGTCAATTTGACTGGATAGGCCAAAGGAACTCATCAAATTTATATAATGGTCGGAGTCGTCGGATGACGAGAGAATATTGACATTCATTTCACCAGCAGCTACTAGTTTCTTTGCTAGTCCAGACAATATTGTATAAGATTCGCAAATAAATTGTGGTATGAAAATTTTAGATCCCTGTAGACACCAAGCACATTATTAAATAAGATTGGCAATTTTCCAAAAAGAAAACCGGTTCTGACCGGTTTCGATGTGACGCATCATCATCAGGTGGAACCTCAATTGAAGGATAATTACTATTAAACTTATAATTGGTATATGAGACTGACATTTAAATTGAAAATAATTGATATCCATACACGTAAGGTCGAATACCGGTTCCTTTTCGCCTTTCCTCAACAGAATTTTCCCACCTCATATCCAGAGATATTTGTAGTTCTTTTCTCTCTTTACTACCTTCGCTGCATTTAGAATTTGTCTTTCGCTTGCTCACAGCGCTTCATTTACGTACATAGGTGAGGAAGGCCATTAAGATTCAGGTGATTAGTAGAAATAGTAAATCAGTTGATTGGTAGTAATAGAAAATGACATAAATCTATCGTTACGACAGTCTATCTCTCTAATCTTGTTAATCTGATCAAACCTTGCATAATACACAGGGGTTCTTAATATATATCTAACACCATCTGTGAAAAAATTGGTTTCGAATCTACTAAAAAGGTTTAACCTAAATTTTAACCTGCGTTCTAATAGTAATTCCCATCCTAGTTCTTCTATTAAACGCGTTACACTTATATAATTATTATAACGGCCTTTAACAAATCTAGTGGATCACCTTTGCACACGCTCTAATTCCTTTATCATACCTTTATTTCCTTTATGTGCATTGGATGCTGTAACTTGTAGTATACCTGATGATGACGCATTAGTCGTTGAAACACGTGTTATTTATTTATTAGATGATACATTAACAATAAACAGACAACACAAATTGTGCCGTTAAATTTTAATGTGTGTGCATTTTGTCCAGCCGCCTCAGCGGATATGAGTGCGCTGCAAGTTTCCGCGCCCGCCGTTGTCGGCGCTGCTCATTGGCTGGCAGCGCGAAACGAGAGTCCATCAATCATTGTCTGCCATAGACTTACGTGCAAACGATACTTAACGTCAGTCAGGCATGACTGTGGTTGCGTTGTTTGTGGTTGCCTTCTCGAATGACTCTTGAACAGAGTGTGTGACCCAAATGCTAGCGCTAAGGGTCATTTCGCAGCGACTGACGCGAGGATGTACGTACGTTCGTGTACTTGTGGTCTGTCCGCTTATTAAAGTGATCAGATTTGTTTAGAAAATTAGGCTTAAAATCACGCTATATACCGTATTCCAAGTTGGTGATAGTAAATTTATGACTAAATTACGAGGTGATAGATGAGAATTAATGAGCGAGTGACCTCCACACTCTTGGGATTTTCATGCGTGGCCTTTTATGAGGGCAGTTTATGGGAGTAATTTAACGGTTCCAAATTTCAATTTAATAGCGCACAATTTTTTTTCGTAAGATAAACGTTTTGTCTGAATGAACGGAGCTAAGATCATTGATTGCTTTATATGCAGTTTCTTATATCATTAACCTCTTTAAATATCACATGAAAAAGTCTCATTCTCATCATTGATTTGACAATTATTACGAGAAGATAATGAGCATTATGGCTGTCCCCTTTTAATTTCCTGTCATAATTGTGGTTTATTGAAAAGTCGTGAATCAATAACTTTGCTCGAATTCAGAGAATATGTCGTCTGGTTTTGAATTTGTGTTATGGTAAGTGCTTTCCATCCCGTTGATTGAGGCGATGATTAAGTTATTTTCTTGGAAGAAGTGACGAAAAAACTGAGAATTTCTTTTGGGATTGTAGGAATAAAAAGTGCTCTCCTTGCGCATAAATTTATTTGAAGGCTTAGGCATCCTGTTACCAAGCAGCTTTTCCTAATTATTTATTTTAGACTTTGTTCGAACAAAAAAGTGTGTAAAAGTGAAGAAAACACATATTTGAGCTTTAAATCTGTTACAAATATCTTTCAGTTTCCTTGCACCCATCATGAGACTTTCCATCTTATATCTTGCTTCCTTGGATATCTATCAAACGTATTGGCTCTTTTAAACATTAACCAGTGAACAAATATCACTTCTGTGCATATTATCATCATTATTGTGTTCAACATTTTAATTTATCTCACAATCGCTGCAACGTTTGTATATTTTACAAATCAGAAAGGTACGGAGATTTAACATGCAATTCTTTGATGCAGCATAAGAATATGCACTGGGAAACTATTGAGGGTAGCAATATTTGCGCTAGTAAAAAATCAACTACCTTGACAGGGGTTGCGGTCGACGCGGAGGATTAATAGCGCACTGTGGAAATCTTACTATTCTGTGTATCAGTGGGTAACTCTTTGAAGATTTATCGCGGCCAGTTCTCAATGGAAATGTTGGGAGATACCGGAGAATACCAGTTCGATTAACTCATGATTAGGCAAAGGTTAATGATCAGCCAAAATGCACGGGGGTGGATTTAGGTCTCCATGAAATGAAATACCGCACTCCATCAACACTGGAACGCCTGGGAACACCGTTATTTGTGTTACTGAAAAGGACAAATGAATTTATCACCAGGTATTCAGGCATGCTATATAAATAAGAGAGAATAATGTTACGCATACCACCATGCAGGCATGTGTGGCATTTTTAAGGTCCCCCTCCCCCCTCACCCCTGCATGATCATATTTCTGCTAACTCCTGCTAGCTGCATCCTTGCAAACGTAAATAGCATGACAGTAGTTGCCTCACCGAATAATAAAAAATAGATTAAATCGTAAATTGTAATGAAATCGATGCTCCTAGCCTTTGCCATAGGATACAGTCACCATAGCTAATAAGTTTTCATTATTAAGTGTTATCATATTACTGATATAGGGCATGATTGGTGATGATTCCCCCCCCCCCCCTACCGTACACCTTAGAAGTGGTGAACTGGGTAATGTGTAGATTAAGAATCTCTTATTCGGCAAGCATTTCAGCTTCTAATTTATATCATTGATTTAGTCTAAATTTGAACCTTCGTTCCGAATGTTATTTCAATCCTTGGTCTTCCATTAAGCTTGTAACATTAAGTGAATCATCGCAACGACGTTTTACAAATCTTGCTAATCTCCTTTGCACACGCTCTAATTCCTTGGTCGTACAATCCCATCCAATTCCTGGTCATTATTAAGGACAAGGACCCCGGATCTCTCGCTTCAATAGGAAAAAAGCTGAAATGTGGATAATTCGATGTCAAAGGTAACAACACTGGTCGTTGCATCCCCACTCCTCGCATGAAACACCAGGCTGTGGAGTGATGCGAATCAACCTTGGATCGCGGTGAGCCTTCCGTTTCAAGGCCTTCGTCACCCACCGCGGAACACTCAGCCAGATCTTTCTTCACTCACGGTAGCGAGCTCATCACGTGTGACGGTATTGTGGACCGCTGTTGCTAGCATACCTACTGGATAGAGACCGAAATCGTAATCGCAGCATCGTGATTTCAGTCGATGCTGCGAATCGGCTAAAAGTTTGCCATCTAACCTTATGACGGGACACTGGCTGGTTGGTTTAAAACTATTTGTAAGCGTCCATTAGTACAATACTCAGTGTTGTATTTTCTAGAGGGGGACCGAAATTCCAAAATGGAAAACTCGTGCGGTCGTCCATCCTACTGGTTATCCCGATATATTTGCAGCAGCTACAGCAAGCGCATCATCTTTCAGTGATTCAATTTTATTAATCGTTCCCACTTGATGGGATGAACAAGTTCCCCAGAGTTCAGAGAGAGCACCAGAAAGAGCTTGGAGGGTGAGAAATAATAGCGCTTGACTCCATTTTTGGATGAATTATCCATCGTCAATTGATTTGTGTCATTCTACCATGAAGAAGCCTCCAGCAGCGGAGGGGAAACGTTGGTGGAAACCTACAAAAACGCAGAGCTGCCCAACAAACTGCATTACCGTATTTTACATCAACATCTGCATAAAACGGTGCAACCGACCGCAAGCGAGTGATAGGGTGAGAACCGTCAGCATAAGACAACAATCATTCATCTACATCTATGCAATACTTTGTAAGCCACCGCGAGGGTGTGTGGCAGGGGGTGAAGATCACCAAATATGCACTACATATCATGCATAAAAAAGGATTAGTATTTATTTACTGTTCTAAACTCCAATATTTAAAAAAGATAAAAATAGCAAAGCAAACATGCAAAAACATGCTGTTAGTTGGGTTAGCTTCAAGTCCTTGTGCCAACATGCAGCTACCAATGTTATCCATTGCTACACTCGTACTGGATATATTTACCGTTATTCATATCCCTAATTGTACCAGGGAAAAAGGACATTTTGAATTTGTCAGTTCGGCAATCAATTTCTCTAATTTTGTGATTATGGTCCAGTCTACCATAGTAAGTTGGGGTTCGCAATATATTTTTGACATCATGACTGAAAATATGGTCTTGGAATTTGTTTAAGAGATTAAGTCTAAATTTCAACATGCGATCTGACAATGATTCCCAATTTAGTTCATTTAATAGTCTGGTAACGATAATAAGGTTATCGTACCGTCCTTTTACAAATCTTGCGGATCTTCGCTGCACACTTTCGAGTTCATTATTTAGACCGATTTCGTAGGGATCCCAAACACTGGCAAACATGCACTATTGACATGCTACTAGGCTACTGCATGGAAATATGTTAGATAATTGGGTAACATGCAGCTAGATTGTTAGTGTCTACATCTTAAGATTGGGTTGGCGCAGCTTTCCGCTCCAAAGCCTTATCGCCTACCCTTGTAATGATCGCATAGTTCTCCTCTTTCACACCCTTCGCTACTTGCTCTCCATATCTCACCCGAGAACTTCTTTCGCCATTCTTTTCATTCACTTGCCCCTTGGCGAATGTCTTCATCAGGCCATCACGTCTCAAGAATTGGCCAATTGGTTGTCCCGTCTTGATTTCGAAGTTTTCTGCAGACTTCTCTTTTCTCCCACTCATCTTAGCACGAGTTTTCTCACTATATTTTCTGCCAATACTTCTAGGAAACTATAATGATTGCGTGAAATCGATGATTGGCGAGTTCACCTTGTTGAATGAATTCATTATGAATAGAATAATCTTGGTTATATTTCACAAAAATTTTATTAACCGACCGGTTTCGACCTTCTCAGGTCAGCCTCAGGGAATATAACCAAATTTATTCTATTCATCAACTATGACTGCGGCCCAACTTTTTCACTTTCCTCTTGGTATTTACTTTAGTAAAGAGCATACACACTGCAATTCTATGCACGTCTAAAAGATTCATGGAAATGTACATGGCCATATCTGTTGTTCTTGTTCGCGTGTAAGATTGAACCGGTCAAATCAGATTGATCAATCAAATCCCTGCCATCCTTAGAGGCCTGCCTCCATTATAGGGCAATATTATTTCCGGTTAATTTGTTTCTCCAAAGAAATTGTTTTATCATGTTACATTGACGACAGCAAATTTACTGACTTTCCCTGTTTAACGATACAACATTCTTGTGTTTCCTCGTTTGCCGACGTTTCGATATATGAGTCGTCCATCGTACCTGCCCTGAGAATGACGGGCGACTGTAGATTGAAGCATCGGCAGAAATGTAGTGTTTGACCCGGTGGGGAACTCAAATAGCCTTCACCAAAAGTACACGCCGGGAAGGCATCATATTTTTCTCGTTAAATTACGTTACCTCTCATAGTAAGAACGACAAACTTCCTGCATGTTTCTCTTTCCTACCCTTGGGTGGGTTATTTTCCGTTTACTTTGCCTAAATATGAAAAACCTTGAAGGAAAACGAGGTAGAAGAATCTTTAGATTGAAAATACCCATTCCGTACTTTTCCCGCTTAGAAGGAATAAATTGCCGAAAGTGACAACGGCCTCTATACCAAACTATCTGCTCATCGACAGCAATGCTCTCACCAGTGAGATAATCTGTCCCAAATCTACGTTGGATTTTTATCGTCAAACCGCAAGTATCTAAGAACAATTTTGACGCAAATGTCTGACCTTGTGGACCTAAAAATCATAGGCTCATGGAATATACTCCTAAAGTAAGGGATACTTTCTTTGGAGAATTTCAAATATACGTCTGTTATCAGGAGTCCAAAATACGCTTCCATCTTGACGGTGTGCGTAAGACCCAAAGTGATATCCTATTTCAGGTGTCACATTATGGCTTCATTATTAGTGAACTGAACCATATCATCGACAATTTTGCTGTCCATCAATAGATTAAGCCTCGATCATTATTCCTGGAGCAAGGCCCGCCTTCTCCATTGTACATATCTTCCTCAACTGCTCTGTTTTTCAATGTTCTTCTGAGTCGATAAATTCCCATAGTGAGAATGAACTCTTAATAATATGGCACGTGAATACTACAGGGAGTTGTGAGTGGTTCTCAAAAGGGAACTAGTTTAACCAGGTGTCCATTCGAAAGAAAAAGACTGGCAATTTTCCACAAGAATAAGGTTTTTACTCGACCGGTTTCGGTGTACAACACCATCATCAGGTGAAAATTATAGCTCAGACATCTGTATATATACACAATTGCAGTGAGGGGAGGGAAAGGTTGAGAGGGGGAGGGGTTGGAGAGAACAAGGATTGGGAATTGAGAGGAGGGTGAGAATCTTCTCAATGATGTTCAATTTCTTTCGTCCCCCTCCCCTCTCCTCTCCGTCACCTTCCAACGTTCACTCTTCAGAAGGGCTGCCGCAACCCTAATCACCGGAACCCCGCCCCCCTCCCTTCCCTCCTCCCATCTTATCTTCTCCCCCACCCCACCCCCTCAGACTACCTTGGAAGAATACACCAGGAACCCCAAGGAGCTAATCCTCCTTAACCCGAAGGAACCGACGCTCCGGGGGATGCCAACGCCCGGACCGCCTCACACCTTCCACAGTGGACTTCACTTACTATAGACTCTCCGTGTGGACTTTCCGTTGACTCTTAACGGTCTGGGGTATCCCCAGATCGCCATCATGCGTGGTTTTACCCATTAACACCCACCACCTTTCACCCTCCTCTCAATTCCCATTCCTTGTTCTCTCCAACCCCTTCCCCTCTCAACCTTTCCCTCCCCTCACTGCAATTGTGTATATATACAGATGTCTGAGCTATAATTTTCACCTGATGATGTACACCGAAACCGGTCGAGTAAAAACCTTATACTTGTGGAAAATTGTCAGTCTTTTTCTTTCGCTATGATATTTCACCAAATCAAGCCTGAAACAACTACCTTTACAGGTGTCCATTCTTCAGGTTCCTCCTAATCTCAAATTATTCTAATATTTTCATCTTTCTCCTCTTCTCCATGCAGTGCTACAAATCGCTGCATTGATTGTCTCTCTACTTGCGTTCCTTCATGTTACTCTGTGAAGAACAGTCATAATCTAACTCCTGCCCACTCTTACCATAATCACCCACGAAATTACCGAACCCAGTCTTTCACGAGCAGTCGTAGTGAACGGACGTATCCTGCGCTCTCTGCCTCGTATCGTAGCCCTGACTAACCGTGCGAAGTTTAACTGAGTGCACCGACGATGCCTATCAACTGTGTTGAGTGCCATCTTATCACCAAACGCGGTCAGAAAACAGTGATCTGCCGTACTTGTCGGAATACATATCATCTGTCCTGTACCACTCTCAGCGAAACTGACTTACAGCTCCTAGAGGACCTCAATCACTCATGGGACTGCGTCACCTGCACAAAAAGTAGTCGCTGCAGTCGCGGAGATGAAACTCCAATAAAATCCACGGGTGTTGACTCCTTTATTGACATCGCTTCCACAAATGTCTCTACGTCAATGCTGAAGGAGTTACTGGACCGTGTGAAGGTGATTCAGGATCAACAAAGTGAGTTTAAAATCTCATTGAAAAATGAGATGAGTGAATTGAGCAGTGCTATATCGTCCTTACAGAGTTTAATTAACGACCATGCTAAAACTATCGCCCTAATTAATGACTCTATTACAAGTATCCTTGCTAGATTTGACAATCTTGTCGACGAAAATAAAAATCTACTTAAGCGAATTCAAAATCTTGAAGTGCAATTGAATTTCGTCGAGCAGGAATCCCTCAGGAATGTATTGGAGATACACGGTATACCACTCAAAACTGGTGAAGTGTTGGGGGCCTTAATGTGTCAAGTGGGGATTTCCCTCGGCGTAAAATTTGACATTACGGACGTTGACTACGCATACAGAGTAATGGGGCGGTCCAACAACAACAGCAACAAACCTCCTGCGATTAGAGTGCGCTTTACGAGGTCCAACCTGGCTCAAGAGATCCTTGAGGCCCGTAGAGTCAAAAGAAACTTTTCAATTGCCGATATTGGCTGGAGTGACCTCCCTAATCACTTTATATATGTTAACGAATCTCTTAGTGCTCACAACCGTAAATTGTATTCTAAAGCTAGAGAGTTAAAGAAAGCTGGTAGATTAAAATATTTATGGGTCAGGGGCGGTAAAATATTTGGTAGGAAGGGAGAAGGAAGTGAACGACTTGTCCTGCGTACGGAAGAAGATCTCATCAACCTTCAATAGCACATGTCAAATAGTTCAACCGACTCGGGACACGTAAATAATGCTTTGATTGTCTCAAGTGATGCAAATGGTGTCTTACCGCAAAGTGTTTCTCAGTGTTATAACTTAAAATCCTGTCCAACAAATCTTGCTAACAAAGGATGTTACGATCATGTAAAACTATGTCTTGTAAACTGTCAGTCCCTTACTTATCATATTGATGAATTTCGTATCCATTTCCTTGGAGAGATATTTGACATAATATGCATGACTGAAACGTGGCTGAAACCTACAATCTCCGATGATATGGTGTACTTGGCCGATTACAACCTAGTGCGTCATGACAGGATTGGGAAAAAAGGTGGTGGTGTCGGGGCCTTTATTCACCAGAAACTTAACTACAGTGTATTGGCCTCCTCCCCATCTGACTATTGTTCAAAGCCCGAATTCATTATTCTAGAAGTCTTTGGGATGAATACTGCGAAACTTTTGCTTGCCATTGTGTATCGCCCACCTAAAATTGGTTACATTAATGAATTTGTGAACTCATTCTTAAGTTATTATCCTACCTATAAAAATACAATAATCGTTGGTGACTTTAATGCTGATATGCTCTCTGTGAGTTCTTACAGCAATCAACTAAAAGACTTCTTGTATTGTAATAACCTACATTTGGTCTCCGACCAAGCCACTCACCACACTATTAACAGCCATACCTGCCTCGACCTTTGCATTGTGGATGATTTGGACAAAGCATCCTCCTTTTCACAAACTCCTGTTCCATTCCTATCTACCCATGACCAGATATCCATTTCCTATCAATTCGTATTCCCATCACCAAAACGTCCACCCTTTACTTTTCGTGACTTTAAAAAATTCAACGAAGAAAGATTCCTTGATGACCTCTCCACCGCTGACTGGATCAAAGTGTATCAGGCCAATAACATCGACTCCAAACTAAAAATATTCAATGAAAATCTTCTGAATTGCTTTAACCTTCACGCTCCTGTGAGAACATGTCAACCTAAGGTCCCTACCACTCCCTGGCTGACCAAGGAAATCTCTGCGAAAATGAGGGAACGAAATCGTATACGCCGTGCATTCATTCGCTCCAACAACCCAATTTTATACGCTCAATTTACAAAGTTAAGGAACCAGACGAAACATTTGATCAACGATTCCAAACGCAAATACTATGCCAACGCTCTCTCTGGCATTAAAGATTCCAAGCGAGTATGGAAAGAACTAAGGAATCTAGGTCTTGTACGTCACCGACAAAACTCTCTTGCACAAAATATTACCGTCAATCAAATCAATCTCTACTTCTCTACTATTGCCCACACAGGCCTTAGCAGCTCCTCTCTTCTTCCTACCCTACCCCCTACATCTAATACTCTCGTCCCTTTCAGCGACTCAAATTTCTATTTTGAAATTATCAACACTGATACCCTCAATAAATTCATTTTCCGCTCAAGATCGAATTCCACCGGGGTAGACAAAATATCTCACAGAATGTTGAGAATCTCCTATTGTATCACAATGCCTATAATCCTTGATTTGTTTAATTTTTCACTACTATCCTCCAAATTTCCTACCCTTTGGAAATCGTCTCTTATAACACCTATAAAAAAGATAAAAAATCCAGTGAATCCGTCAGACTACAGACCAATATCCATCTTATGCAACATTTCTAAAGCGCTAGAACGCATTGTTCATTCCCAAGTTGAGTATTTTCTCGCTCGAAACAATAAATTTGACCAATTTCAATCTGGATTTCGTCGCGGTTTTTCCACCCAGTCTGCGCTTCTGAAAATCACCGATGACATTAGAAGTTCGTTTGACAAGAGAATGGTGACGATACTCGTATTATTTGACTTCAGCAAGGCCTTCGATCGGGTAGACCATGCTATTTTACTTGAGAAAATGAGGAAGTTGAATTTCTCCTCTTCGGTCCTCAACTGGTTTCATTCTTATCTGTCTGACCGTCGACAGGCCGTAAAGGACACTTACGGGAACATTTCCAGCTGGACTACAGTCCCCTGTGGAGTACCGCAAGGTTCCGTACTTGGTCCCCTGCTCTTTTCCATTTTCATTAATGACCTTCCACGCGACTTAAAGCACACGAAGTACATGCTTTACGCAGACGACCTGCAAATGTATCGTCATTGTTTCCCCAACGAAATTGACGACTCAATCAAAAAAATGAACGATGATATTAAAGTTATTTCTGTATGGTCCCAGCAAAACAACTTTGTTCTAAACTCAAGTAAGACCAAAGCAATAATTATTGGTAGTCCTAAGATGACAAATCGCTTGCCCCATGAAAATGTATCTCAAATCTGTGTCGACGGCACCCTTATTCCCTATTCAAACTCTGTTCGAAATCTAGGTATCACCATGAGCTCAAGTCTGTCTTGGAATATTCATGTTAACAATATTTCTCGCAAAATCAACACAATCTTACACCAGCTCAAAGTGCATTCAAAATTTCTTCCCCAACACACTAGGAAAATGCTTATTTCATCGTTAGTTTTCCCCACTATTGATTACTGTTGCCTTGTTTACAATGACCTGAATGAAGAAGGTAACACCACACTACACCGGGCTCTAAATTCATGCATCAGGTTTATTTTTAATCTTCGTAGAGATGTCCACTTGACCCCCTATTACAATGAACTTCGATGGCTCAATGTTAAGACCCGAAGGAAATACTTCCTCGGGTGCTTCTTGTACTCCCTGTTCAAAGAAAAATCTCCTAAATATCTTTTCGACATGTTTGCTGCCAAACCTTCCACTAGAGAGATGTGTACCAGATGTGATCCAGAGTTTTTATATTTTCCTGGTCATCGCTCAGCGAAGTTCCAAAATTCATTTATAGTTACTGCGTGTCATCTCTGGAACACCTTGCCCAAAAGCATAAAAAACTGTTCTTCCGTTGCTAGCTTTAAGATGAAATATTATGAAATGTTACTCTCTGATCACTAAATGTCATATTCATATCCTGAAAATCAAGAAATGTATGTATATGTAATTTGTTACACGATGTCCTAACGATGTCGCATTTGTCCTTTTTACTTGCCAATTGTTGTAATTTATATTTAATTTGTCACAGCTTGTATATTGTATGGATTGTCTGATTTATTTCTTTTTTGTTGCTCGTTTAACTATGTACATTGTCTTTTGTCCTTAAGGGGCACAGCCCTGGGACAATTAATAATAAACATTCATTCATTCATTCATTCATTCATTCATTCATTCATTCATTCAACCCATTACGCAGTCCCTGAAAAACCGTCAACCGCCCACCCTTCCCACCCGTACCCTCCCTCTTCCATTGCCAAGAAGCAGGCAATTCTTTAAAAAATTCCAAATTATTTCCCAAGGAATGGAATTCCTTGCGAAATATAGAGATAGCAGAATTTTCAATGAGGAAAAAATACACCTTGATCGGGAATCGAACCTGGAAACCCCTGATAGATAGCCTTCTATAGCAATAGGTGTGGAAGTTCCGCTGTCGAGAATTTCAGCGGGTCACTCCACTAAGGTATTCGCGGCTAGTTCGTAATCCTTAAACTAAATATGGAGGTGTTTAACAGCCAAAACCTTTGTCGAGCAGCGAGGCGAAATTTGAAAATCATCATCATCATGGGTCAACAATCCTAGGATTGGTTTGATGCAGCCCTCCACTCGATTCTTCTATCGGCCAACCTTTTCATATTGACGTAGTTCCTCCCTTTCATGTCCTTTACGACCTGTTCTATGTAACTCATACGAGGCCTGCCTTTTCCATTTTTCCCGTCCACTTTTCCCTCGACGATTGTCTTCATCAGGCCATCGTGTCTTAAGATGTGGCCGATTGGGTTGTCCCGTCTTCTTTTTATAGTTTTCAGCAGACTTCTCTTTTCTCCCACTCTTCTTAAGACTTCTTCATTTGTCACTCGGTCGATCCATTTTAGCTTCATCATTCTTCTGTAGCAGCACATTTAGAATGCTTCCACCCTTTTCTTCTCCGCTGCTGTCACCGTCCTCACTTCCGGTAAGAAACATGCTCCAGCTTTACGCTGTGATGAATTGCTTCCTTACATCCAACCTTGTATTTCCAGCTGTAAGTAGATTCTTCTTATGATAGAATGGCCTCTTTGACTGGGCTATTCTACTCACTATTTCTTTCTTGCTTCGTCTACCGTTGGTTACTCTGCTTCCCAGGTAACAGAACTCTTTCACCTCTTCCAGTTTCTGTTTTCCTACTATAACGTTGGTTTTGGCCTCCTCTCTTGCTGAACGCCAATATCTTAGTCTTCTTCTTATTGATCGTCAGCCGATGTCTGGCCATTGTCCTTTCCATGGTTGTTAGCATCTTATTCAGATCCTTCTCTGTCTCAACTATGAGAGCTATGTCGTCAGCGAATCCTAGCATGCTGATTGTTTCTCAGTGAATATTCACTACAGAAGACTTCTCTTTGATTTCGTTGATGGCTGTCTTCATGCAATCAATAAAAATTAGGGGAGACAGTGAACAGCCTTGTCTCACCCCTTTCCTTAATTTGAAAATATTTCCCAATATAAACAAATGATTACTTGTTGAGCATCTTATAGCTGTTATTTGCACTAATAATTAATAAGAGAGATAATGAAATTTTGTTGATTAAGGAAGCAAATCGAAGGCTCAGGAGTGGAGAATAATAGAAGGGATTTACAATTAATTGGGTGTTAGGGTTGTCAGGGCCATTGTCTGGCTGTCGAGCGACCGCTGAGCGCATATTGTCAGCCAAGGAATCTCCGCGCTCAACATGGATTTGGATTTTTAGAGGTGGTGTTGTAATTTTTGTTCTATCGCAAAGGGATCGTGAAATTTTCCTTAAGGGAATGTCAGTACATCTACGTAACACCTTGCGAGTTTCCGCGAGGGTGTGTGGCAGGGGGTGAAAATCACCCAACAGTAATGGATAGAGAAGAGATGCTTTTGTTCCATGTGCCATTCCTGAAATGAACAAATGTTGTGTTTTAATTTAAATGTTATGAGTAGTTTTCTCAGCCTTCAGAAATCTACCGTGATTGTGTTTAACAGAAATGCTTTGTCACTGCTTTAGCACGAAATAATTTTTAAACTTGAAATTTATTACACTCCTCAGGTGTGCTTATATCCACGACTCATCAATCATGATACTTTTGAATATGTAAGAAAAAACTTGAAAAATTGTACTATCCACGTAATTCAATACCTTCATCGACCATGATTTCAACGGATCACCGTAATTTTAAAGTTTTCTAACACCAGCAATGCATCTGTATGTGTACGTATGTCTCTCTGGTTAGGGAGGGGAGGACGATAGGGGGCGGGGGAGTGAGGGAGGGGAGGAAGATTTGTGAGGTGGGGTGATGGGTTTGAAAGGTGAAAGTGAAGAAAGAAAGAAACAGCCAGATATCAATAATGCCGAAAAAACAGAAAATAATAATTACAATATAAACAATAAAATAAAAACGACAGTAAAAGGGATAAAGTGATAAAAGACAGAAAAGCTAGAAAAGTCTTGAAATCAACGAGGGCTGTATGGGCATCATAGGTTTGACAATAAATTAATTTGACGGAGAACTAGTGCCCGATTTGTTCCACGAAGCATACACTACCTCCTGTACTCAGCATGATTTTCTAAGTCTAATTCCTCTCCATAGTGGAACGCTTCAATCAAATGAACAACGAAATACGGGCATCATAGGTTGGGCAATACATTTATTTTTCCGCCCAAAGTCTGCTCTTCTTGTGCCTGAAAGAAATGTCTCTTTACTATTTACGTAGACACAAAAATTATTGAATGGTGGACATCCGTATACTCTTCAAGTCTTATTATAGTCACGATTTAGCAAACACGATGGAGGGTCTTTCGAGGGCCAACAATTCCAGAAGATGACATGGAGAGAATAAATATATTTCGATTTTTTGAGGTCATGCCTAACCTTTTAGAGGTGTTGCTGTAAGTTTCATTGCGTAATGAATCAATTGAGAAACATCCCTATTTTTCTCACCATGCCAAGGAATTAATTTCAGCTTAAAATTACTGGACACCGGCAAAATCTCTGGATCTGTTGTCTTCGAATTCAAGCCATTTACGAGTAATCGTTCCTTCAAGATACTGCGCTTTATAATTCACGTTCTTTGCTTTTACTTAGCAAAATATTGTGAATCAAAGTTTTTAAATTCAACGTATTTATAGTTCAAGGGAATGGCTGTTATTTGATGCGTTACTTCACGATAATCGCATGTAAATATTCCATATATCGTTTTTTTCATTCCATTGATAACTGTGGTAAAATCTCCGAAGGTGAAATAGAGAAGTAGAGAAGACAAAGACGCACGCATCAGAAGCGTAGACCGGATGAAACCTGGCTTCAGACTATGCTATGAGCAGGTAGCCGAAGGCAAATCACTGAGGTGAGGCGAGGAAGTAGTTAATATGATTCAGAATGACCAATTGCGTGTGGGTTGAGTGACAGTACGGCCAGCGCAAGGTCTTTTCCTCAATGGGCGAGAGAGGGAGAGGAGCGAATGGGCTTCCATATGGAAGAAGAGAAAGGGAGAGTAAGGGTGAAGTTACGATGGTTGTCGAGTAGAAATGTATCTGGCCTCAGCGGATGCTTTCAGGGCATAAGACGATGCGAAAACTGAAGTACGTACGGCTGACACATTTAAAACCACGGAAAAGGAGGAAAGAGAAAGGAAAGATATTGAGAATTTATGTAATCAACGAGAACGAGGTGAAGTCCATCGAGCTTCACCCGATGTTGTAAACAGCATTCTATATACTGACGGCCAACACAGATAATTTGCATTTCGAATCAAACAATGATGGTCATACTATTTGTAGCCATGTGTAATAAAGAATCTGATATTGCGCGATATCAACTACATTTTCAAATTACCCGGTGAACCACCTCAAAGTTGTGTGGCAGCGAGTAAATCATGACCAATCATATGCTATGATATTCGGTTACCGAAATAATGCAAACTTTATAGCATAATCTAGTTCGCTCCCAGTTAGCAATAGGGTAATGTGTGTAGCCATAATGAGCCAAAAGAGAATAAAATAAAAATCAAAAGGAGGACATGGATGAGATCAAAATTTTTCCAAGGATTGGTGAAACCTTATCTGACAGGGGAATGAATATGAAGACTTTGTAGTGGGGCATGCCTTAAGGTAAAGGAGGAGACTCCCCCTCAAAAAAGTGTAGGCTGGTGGCCATAAACGCCAATTTAATGCAAAAATAAGAGGGAGTGGGGAAAAGGTTTGGCATCTTAATTCCAGTAACTCAACACTAGAAGGACCAGACGCGTCATTTTGGCGCATTCGATTTTTGTTTTTCCTGCAAATTCCGAATTATTGGAACTGCATCGTTCATATTTCCTGATTTTTAACTATTTTAGATTTTATTTATGTGGTGATACATTGACAAAGATGGGGACATTACTTTTTTCATTGCAAGTGGATCTACCTGAAAGCCCCAAATGCACCAATTTGGTTCAAGCGTGTTTTCCTACCTTTACCATTAATTTTATACATATTTCTTGAACTAATTTAGTTTTCAATCGAAATGTACTTAATGATCATGCATCACCGTGGATTTATGTATGTTTAGCACTTGATTATTTTACAAAGTATGTAAAAAATATTTTTGATAGCGAAAAAAAATCCGACGCTGTGCTTAGAAAGAATGGAGAGAATATTCACTGGCTCTTTTTGCTGTCCCCGAGGAAAATGCGTAACGTAGCTTTATTGCCGGCTCTTATTTTGTGCATGTACTTTGTGTCAGTAACAAGGCTACGCTACACTCACGCAGTGCACATAGTCGCCGCAGCCGCAGCCACAGAGTTCGCTGGAGAAGCTGGTTTGTTGCTTAGGATATGTGTTCGAAAGCTTCGTATGGTTTACAAACTAGTGAGAGACGAGCTGCTGTGCATGACCCACAAAAAATTACGCGACGGTACATTACTATTACAACAAATGCGAAGGAAGACCTATATTTTACCAAGCTCTCCAAGTATGAAAATCTGACTCTGACAGTTTACTACGGCAAAAGAATAAGAATGTGGTACTGCTTCGCTCAATACATAGCAGCGTTGGAATTAAAAATGGAGGGAAGAAGGTCCCAGAAAATATAAGGAAATATTATATTACTAAGTTTGAGATGGATATTACCGATCAAACGTCCAGGCAGTATTCTGTAAGGGGGGGTGTGGTGATGGCCTCTGCATTCATTTTATTATGTCCATGACTTGACGGGAATGAATTCATGGATAACGTACAGGAAAGTTACAGGAAGTAAAATTTCAAGGAGGAAATATCTACAACCATAGACAGAAATTCTTACGTCTGAATACGAGATTTCATCCCCTGGTACTTCAGAACTGAGGCAACTTTGCCCACTCTAAGGGCGGAAACGCCAGTCATGTAGCATAAGATTTCATCATAGTTTATGATAAGGTATTCTGCTCTCAAAAAACAATGAATTAATGTTACGAAGCAATATCCAATTAGTTAATGGAAGACAAAGGTGGAAAATAAAGCAATTAATTCCAAGTTCAGTGACAAGGGTGAATGGTATCAAAGTAGTCTTTCTCATCATGTGTGAATTTATTATCTTTCTAGTTGGTAACACTTTCATCTACATGCCCGTGCAATACCCTGAGAGCCACCCGAGGGTGTGTGGCAGGGGAGGCAGATCTACAAACAGGAACTACTTACAGACAACTAAGAGCTGCGATGCTACTACTTCATAGAAACGTTAAATATTCATGTGAAATGTATATCTAAATGCAGAATCATACGAAATCAGTCGCTATCGTGATATCAACTGATATCTAGACATCCCGATATCAACCAATATGTGATATCAACTGATATTCTATATCAACCGATATGCGGTAGGTATAACGCGATATCCGGATATAAACTGACTTACGATATCAACCTGTATCACCTGATATTAGCAATTTACATCATGAAGTCAGTTTATCGAAGCTTCTGCGATATTAAGCCGATATGGCAGTGACATATGCAAAGCAGCGTATTGTATTTCCCTACTATAGAGGAACAATCACCGCATATATTTTGTCACAAAATAGCCGTAATCGTGGCTACATGACCACCCTCTACGGAGGTAAAGCCAACTTTCAATTCTGTAGTTCTTACTTTATAACATTCAAGGATCGCGAACTTGCCTCGAATGACTTAATGGAGTTATCCGCTGAAAATGCATAAACAACAGAATTTCCAAAAAGAAAAATATTTTTCAACCTGACCGGGGCTCGAACCTTGACCTCCTTGAACTCCGGCCGGGTACCTTACCTCTTAAGCTACCAGATTAACAAGTCAAATAAACACACATTCAAACAGTCTTTCACCTCTCTCATCTTTCTGTGACCATCATTAAGCATTATTAACAGTCAAGAATACAAGTATCAAACAGTGGGCAATTCATAGAGTGAGGGAGGTGGGCCATGAAAAGTGCTCGGGAAGAGGTGTTAGCAAGGAACCATGAAAGGAGCTGATTAAGGAGTGCGAACGAACAATTAAACACGTAATAAAATAAGAAACCACATTTTGAAATTCAGTTAAACAATGTATTTTTGAGCAATATGTATAATCCTCCAGTGATTTTTACATTTTAGTCATGGTTTTCTCGTTTTTGGGTAATCCTCATCGGTGTAATAGGGGTGTGAAAACTGGAATAAGTAGCTAGGACTAGAAAAGGATCCGGGTAGCGGGTCCCTGAGAACTGAAGCGGGTAAAGTGGTCAATCGTAGTCTCCCTTCAATGGTGCGCCAAAGTTGAGCAACGCTGTTAAGAAACGTTACTGAACTACGGCGCACAGAGTTAAGAAAATTTGGGCCCAGACAGGGATTGGTGGGGTACCCCTTCCCCACACCTCTTCCAAGATGCTCATGTCACTTATCTGCTAGTGGCGGGCAGGATAAATGACGGTAGGCACAAAGGAGTCTACTACTGGCGCAGTGAATATGTGCACTGGAATTTGAATGCGAATAACAGAAGAACAGGAAGACAAGATTAAAAACTAATTACACTGTAATTTCCCTTATTTCATTGTGCGTTATTTGACGGTAAACTTACTTTTTTCGGCGAATTTTCGTATTTTTTTTATAACGGATGAAACGTAAAAAGTGCCGTTTTTTTGATGAGGCTCGAGCAAATTGTAACCTGTGATCATTCGTAACCAAACAAGTTTTCCAGTGTAATCAAAGTTTATCAAATATCATATAGAAATGTTTTACATGCATTCTCTAAGGTTAAAGTTTGTATCTTTTATAGAATAAAGCTGTTATATATTTTATAAAAAGGTAACATTTCAGAACTGGGGCGTCGCAGAATTTCGTTCATGGTGACGTTGTAATCCACGTTTCCTGACCGTTTATAATATTTAACTGTCCAATATTTCATTGGATACGCTTCATTTGTATCGATCCCTATTTCTTTGACGGAAGTGAGTCCCCGGAAGTGGTGACCATGGCAACACTGCCTTGCTTGGCCCACTCGGTTTGCCTGAGCCAGAAGGTCCCCGCCCTCCCTCCAATTTGTATTTATGAGGAGAAGGTCATGGGGAAGGGGAAGGGACAGGTGGGGCAGGGGAGAGGGAGGGGAGTAAAGGTAAATCGCCACTCCTAGAGCTTGCTTATCGCTCCTGGCACGTGCCGTGGTCTCGGCACGTGGCTGCCGCTGCTACTATGGCTTCCCTGAGGCGCTAAAGGAGCGGGGGAGGCCGACACGCCGGGAATACGCCTCAAGTGTGACCAACTATTTAATAGTAGTAGTATAGGCCGCTGGACCCGATCTAGTAGTCCCGCGATCCCCGACTCGACTCTTCCTCCTGAGATTCGGTCTCGGGTTCCGTTGCGTCATTCCCTCCAATGGGCCTTCCTGGGGCAGTGCTTACCCCTCGCCCAGCAAAAGTCCTTTTTTGCCCATTGCCATGTATCCTTGCTCCATTATTCTAAGGTACAACGAAATATCTCTTTCCAGTGACCTTCTAACAGTCCTTATGGCAGTATTGACTGAAACCACTGTTATTCACTCTCCATATATAATGGCACAGGCTACATACGCGCGCTGAGGGCATATGGTTATTAAATGGCTCACCTCTCTCTGCACCAATGCTTAATGTTTGTGTATTCAATACAGTAATAAGTGGTTGTGTACTTTTGGTTATATTTTGTAGAGTGCGTGAGAATTTCCATAGTGTATTATCATTAGCAGATAGAGAAGAGATTTTTTCATTTCATGTGCATTGTCTGAATGAGTTAATTTTTATTTTGAGTAATTTACATACTGCGTTAAATTTTGGTTTTAAGATTGTGTAACAGAAATTTCTGTGGACAATGACTCAGTAGTTGCCTTTAAAAATGCTGGTCAGTTCAATTCATCTTATGATTGGGTAGGATTGTCATTTGTATTCCAGGGGGCTGGTGGTGTGACCTAGTGATGGAAAAATCGATTTCGATTAAAATAGAAAATCGAGTTTTAATAGTCAAAGATCGAGGAAATCGAGATCGAGCCATGATCTTCGAGTTTCGATCCAAACGGGATTTTTCAACTTCGATCGTGACCATTTCGTTTGATCTCAGCAGCGCGTAGTAGTCCTCGATGAGCTGCCACTGAGGTCACTTCTTGTTAGAAGTAGATGCCAGTAGAAGTTAGGCAATACCTCAACAGGCCACCCGTCGATAGAAAAGTCAACCCCAATCCTTTGAAAGTCTGGGAGGTGATAAAGGGTGAATGACCCAACACGTACCGTTTCGCGATCAGAGTGCTGAGTATGATCTGTCCCATGTGAAAGACTTTTCTCTAAGGCCGGTAAAATTGGAAAGGCACGCCCTAGATCATCAAGAAAGCATCTCAATCAGTGGATCTTTCTTAAAAATTTTAGTGAAGCCGAATGGTTCCAAGCGGTGATCCACATAACAGTAAATTCTAAATTTTTACGACTAATAATTCAAGAATATTTTCTAATTACATTTTTAGCGATTTTTTATATTATTGAAATATGTATTATGAGCGTTTTTCAAATGAATAATAAACATGTTTTTGTACCAACTGCATTTTTTCAAAAATGAACCGTAGATTTTTTCGATTAATCGATATTTTGGTTCAAATGTCGATTTTTGCTGAAAATTCGAGCTTTTCATTTCGATTTAGAATCGATTGATCGAAAAATCAATTTTGACCGACATTTTTCCATCACTAATAGGACCGTGGTTATTGAGGAAAAGCCTTCAGTTATTTTGGAATTAGGGATTTCATTTGCCAGTGTAGTACTTTCATAAACTGGGTTGCTCTCTACAGCAGGAACATTGCACGAAGTATCTGAGAATGCCTATAATTGGGGTTGTGATGGAGACGTTTTCGAACTAGAAATCGTCTCAATTGCCTTTTGGAGGAGGCACAAATTCTGGCAGAGCATATACCTAATCTCGGAAGCTTGTCGGTAGTGGCGGAAGAATAAAGTGGTCATTGGGTTCATCGTATTGAAACGTTAGGCTTGGGAAACGGTTACTGGGGTTTTCGTTTATTGGTTTTCCCATTCCAGGTATTGCTTAGTGGAGGAGGAGCATTTGAAAAACTAAGAGTGTGAGTAGTCTGTACAGTTACTGGTTCACTATTTTAGCACCCTTGCTTTGAGAAATTCTGGGCTTAACCTATACATGTCGGAGTCTCGGCACGTAACCTCAGTATCTGCCAGAACAATATATACCCGGAACACTCAATATCTGCACTGCAGCGCTGACTCCCCACTGCACGGAAATCATTCATCTACACGATACCTCATCTACATCTACAAGATACACAGCAAGCCACCGCGAGGGTGTGTGGCAGGGGGTGAAGATCACCAAGCATTAACTACCGACATGCAAACAAGCAACTATAGGGTCTCATGCAACTAGATTCTTAATATCTATAGTATTTAAGGGATTAATACATGCATCATGCACGACAGACTACTCTAAAATATTTCCCCTACCTATCCCTTTGCTATGCTGCCTATTCTGTTCTCTTATAATACGGGGGAAAATGCCATTTTGAATCTATCAGTACGACAATCTATCTCTCTAATCTTGTTTATCTTGTCGAATCTGGCATAATACGCTGGTGTTTTAATATATGCCTAACGTCTTCAGTAAAGCTATCCATTGAAATTTCTATTATAGATTTTATCTGTACCTTAACCTACGCTCTGATAATGACTCCCACCCTAATTCTTGTATTAATTCTTAAACACTACTCTACCTATCGTAACATCTTTTAAGGAACATAGCTGCTCTACGCTGCACACAGTCTAGTTCTCTGATCAAACCTAATTCATTCGGATACCATACACTGGCTGCATACTCAAGGTGAGGCATAACTAGTGAAAAGTAACATCGCTCTTTTGTCTTCTCATCACATTTCCCAAGTACTATTTTTATAAATCCTAGCTTTCTCTTCGCTCGGCCGCATAGTTCACGGATGTATCTTCCCCACGATAAATCTTTAGTTATTGTTACACCTAAATACCTTATGGTTTCAACGCTTTAGATCTTCGTGTTATTAATTTTATAGGATCGCTCTATCGAATTATTCCTCCAAAAATTGTTGAATTGCATCTAAATCCTTGCTAAGCGATTTCCTGTCTTCTTCTTTTGATATACATCTATAGACTACAGCATCGTTTGCAAAGAGTCTAATCTTACTACTAACTACGGTACCCAAATCGTTTATGAATAAAAGAAATAGAAGCGGACCTACTACGCTACCCTGGGGAACTCCCGATGTGACTTTGATTGTGTCCGACATGAAACCATCTATGACAACCCTCTGCTCTCGCCCACTTAATAACTCTTTTACCCAACATACAACGTCATTATTCATACCAAAACTATCTTATTTCAAGTTTAATTTATCATGAGGAACTTTATCGAATGTCTTTTTAAAATCTAAAAATATCGCGTCAACTTCAGTACTGTTTTCGCCGTAGACTAAAATATCATGTACGAATAAAGCTAATTGTGTCTTGCAAGATAAACCTTTCCGGAACCCATGTTGGCTGTTTATGAGCAATCCCTGACTATCCCAATGCCCCATGATCGAACTGACCACAATGTGCTCAAATAACTTGCAAGGGATTGGGCGTCATTGGGCGTGGGTTCTCGCTGGACAAAATCGTTGTACTCGAACCAAAGGACGTGTTGAATAAAGGAGTGCACTTTGTACGGGGCCGAGTATCTTGCCCCTTCGTCAACTTCTAGCGTTTTGGCGTATCCCAGATACTACGGTTTTATTACGTTTCTTAGTGGACGTCGATGGATGATGGTGATGTAGCACGCGAATGCTGATAATTATCTTACGCACCGTAGAGTTAACTTGCAAGGTACTGTGTAGATGTCGATGAAGTCGAGGATTGAGAAAAGGTGCGCCACGGGGTGATCAAGGAAGCTGACAGGAAAGCGTAGATACCATAGGGTCCTTAGGTGTAACAATCACTAAAGATTTATCGTGGGGAATACACATCCGGGAAATATGCGGCCGAGCCACGAGAAAGATAGGCTTTATCAAAAGGTTACTTGGGAAACGTGACAAGAGAAGACAAAGGAGCGATGTTCCTTTTTATTAGTAGGCCCCACCTATAAAATGCAGCCTGTGTATGGGATCCGAATGAATCAGGTTTGATCAGAGAGCTAGACAGTGTGAAGCGTAGAGCAGCTAGGTTTGTTATAAGGGGTTACGAAACGTTTAGTAGGGTATCAGAAGTAATTGAAGAATTAGGTTGGGAATCATTATCATTTTGCAGGTTAAAATGCAGATTTAATCTGTTGTAGAAATTAAAAACGGATAGCATTACGAAAGATGTTAAATATGTATTAAAAACCCCAGCGTATCGTGATAGATTTTATCAGATTAATAAAATTAGAGAGATAGATTGTCGTGCCGATACGTTCAAAATGTAATTTTCCCTCGTACTATGGGAGAACACAGTAAGCAGCAGGCAATAGGCAAAGGGATAGGTAGGTGAAATATTGTTAGAGTAGTCTGTAGTTCATGATGCATGTATTAAGAACCAATCTATTTATTTGTATGTGGACCTTAAAAATCTGGCTGCATGTGACCCTATTACCTAAATTTTTTCCATGTAGTAGCTTAATTGCATGTTTGGTGATCTTCCCCCCCGCCACACACCTTTGCGGTGGCTTACAGGGAATCGCGTAGATGAATATATAGATGAAATGCAGATGTCTCGCCTACCAATTTCTCGCCCACAGCAGTGACTACAATCGCACATTGGGCTGAAATAAAAAAATGGCCAAAAATCATAACCTCTATATTTTTAACCTTGAAACAACGAAATATACCCAACTGTATGCTCCCAAACATGTCATGATATGGAACTGACAGATCGATCTGGGGCCTTTTTTACACGAAGTGGTCGAAATGGTAAAATCCAAAATTCGACACGGTGAGTCACAGCAATATTGACGGCTTATTTTATTTTGAGGGCAAAAATTTGATAGAGACATGAGTCATTAGAAATATTTTTTTATTTTAAATGTGCAATGTATTCAAAATCATGTGTAAAATAATTTATTTTAAATAATATAAAACATTTAACTATGAACAGTGCTTTCTCGCTCTCGGGAAACACAAATCTGAAGTCATTCTTCATGCGACTTAAAAGGTGCTTATTGAAAAAACTTGGAATACGGATTTTAAAATGGATTTTACCTTGACTGGTGATATTAAAACCAAGAGTGTTGTTACAATATCATTTATTTAAAGTTAGATACAACTGAATACTATATTTCCGCATGGCAACTCCGCGCCGGACGGTGGGCCCTCCGTGGCGTACAGAGCTAGTCCGCAGAGGAGGTGGGGCAAGTCGGGGCAGGATTTTCTTTGCTCAGATTGTAGAAGAGACCTTCCTCTTTAATTTGGTATTAATATCTCCGCGCAACAATGTGGCGAACACAAAGTGTTTTTTCTTTTTTTGACTTATTGGAGAAAAACGTGAAAAAGTACATTTTAATCAAGAAAGATCTGGTGCTTTCCCGGCGTATCCGCTGTGTGAAGGTTTCTCGGGTCCTCCACCAGGTTATGCGTCCATGTCCGCCGACGTTTCGATTTCCGACTCGGTCATCGCCTTCAGGGCCTCTAATGACAATTATAGAGGCGCTGAAGACGATGACCGAGTCGGAAATCGAAACGTCGGCGGACATGAACGCAACAACCCGGTGGAGGACCCGAGAAACCTTCACGCTACATTTTAAGGTGGCTCCATCGAATTATGAATTAGATGTCATTTTTGTGAAAATTTCAGGACACATCATTTTTTGGCCCTTCTATTGATTGGCAATAAAATAATTTGGCCTTTCCATAATATATTTGAAGAAAAAAGAAGTTGAAAATCAGGTATTTTATACGTGGCTATAGCGCAGAGCATGGCTCTTGCAGTAAAATTTGCAGATTAATAATGTAAAGAGAAATGTCGTTTTGGCGAAAAACTAATAGTAGATGCGCAATTTTATGTAGAATTTGGCATCGTAAAAAAGTGCTCGCCTTACCACACTTGTTTAATTGATATTAATAAATGGTTGCTCGAAAAAAAAGCAGAAAAGCCTTAGTTACATGAAAGTGGCGCTACAGTATGCTGTTATCATTGGCAATGGTATTTGTGATGGAACGTGTTTACAAGCCTAAATACTAACTTAATTTAGGAATATACCTTACCAAGGTCCTTATTATATTTTTATGTAATTTAAATATTTCATTAGTTATTGATATGGTGTAATTAATACCAATGCTTCCAAATGGTAGCAGAGGCATTGTTGCCAAACAGGTTTCAAAAATATCAATATTATAAAAATTCAAAACAAAGAGTTGTATTTGAAAGGGAGAAGTTTAAAGCTGAGTAAAAAAATATTTAACCTATTTTAGAATACGTATTAGTGAGATTGAGCATGTATTCTCACTTGGAAATTAAACGTGGCAACGACACGTCAGTCATGTTCCAAAGTCAAAATGAGTTAAAAGAGCTCGTAAAAAATAGAATGCAACTACAACGCGCTATAATATAGCACAGTCATACAATTATAGTGCATGCGTTATCACCCTATAGATGATTTTCCATATAGGTGTTTTTCTGAATCGGTATTTATTCTTTAAATAAAATAGCTCTTTTACGGGATATTGAATCGCAGAGTCACGGCGGAACCTCCTTAATCGTGAAATAAAAAACTGCAAGCATCATCAACAACAACGAAATATTCCAGTAAACTTTTTTAAAAACTGCACACTTTTTATAATGTGCAGCAAAAATACCTATGTTACCTCAAAATGCATCAAGAGCAACAATTATCAAATAATTTTCGCGAAAAAAGGCAGCTAAACTTTATTGCAATTTTTTCTAAACTTCAGGGATTAAAAAGTTTGTTTAAAAAAAACCGCCAGAGATGAAATATTTTACAGTTATGTAGTTAGGATATAGCGCAATCATAGCATTCCATTGTTTTATTCAAAATGAAAAGTGAAAACAATCAATTTTTGCCTGTTTTTCGATTTCAGCCCACTGAGCAGCTGGAGTTCCCTTCGTTTCACACACCGTCATAAATGTTGTGCTAAGAGTAGTAGATTTGTTGATCATTAGTGCCTGTTGTAGGATATTTCAAGCCTACCGCGTGAACGGCGGTGAAATTCACATTGATTGCCATGCGAAAAAATTGTAACCTGTTGTTAACCATCCTCACACGCAGCCTTTCCTTCTTCACTTTGTTTCTAATCTTATTTCCTCCTGTGGTACGGTATGAAAACTTAATGGCTTCTCCCTAAAATTAATTACGGAGTTCTTGCTAAGTAAATTCATAGCACACGTTAGAATATTATTTTTCTCTACCGTTTTTACACTGACATCAATTTATTCCACTCTATCTTGTGCTAATTTTAAATGTCTCTTTAGGAATATTATTTGAAGCAAAAAAATGTATAGTACTTAAAATTTATTTATCTAAATTACCGTTGTCTTCCACTTTACTTTACCCATTATGGTTTTAAAAGTTAAAACAGGTTTTCATCATAATTGGTCAAACCGTCTCGGTCAAGGAAAGATTGAATTTCTTTCTGAGATCTTCTATATATCTCTACACATCTTTCAATAGTCCCACCATAATCTGGCTCTTGAATAATCCAGTCTCTCTTCCTAACAATCCAAAACTTTATATCCCCCAAAATAACGCCGTATCCTGAATGTATTCCATCCAAAAAGATTTTTTCTTACATTCCTCTTCATTCGAAGCAACGGATAATGTAAGGAGGTTTACAGGTCGAATTCGGTTGTGAAATAATTGGTTAGGCGTATCCGAATACTTAGAAATGTCACCCTCGAAGACCAGTTGTTCATTCCCTACATCTTAACAATCGAAGATTAGCCAAATGAAGACAAAATGCGACTAAAATAAATTTTCTATAACTTGTCTCACCGATCAATGTTTCCCCCGCTATGCATACCAGTGCGTCATCAGTGGAACACGTCGCGGATTTCGTTCCAGTATCACCGGCGGCTAAACGAAATTGTACTTCTGCAACCCTGCTCGATACTTCGCCCAGAGCTTTTCGTGTAACCCGTCCCGCTTGTCCTCATTCTACTTCTTAGTTCCCACGAGGGACTGGTGAGAGTGAAGACGTGATGTCCCAAACATGGTGACAAAGAAATCCCCATTGAGGATTCACCTGCCCCGTGAATTTCTTCAAATGGATAAACTGCATCTGGTAAGTGGAGCGAGCTGTGGGATGCTTCCTAAACGGTCATCAAAAAGAAGGCCTACCTCCAAGGCTCGCCGGACTCCTCTCAAGGATATTCCGTTCGCCCTGGCGCAATCATCACATTCAATCGCGTCCATTAAATTATTCGGACAGGCAAATTAGTGAACCTGGTTATCCGGTCAATTTTTTTCGGAAATTTTCCGCACGTTTTGTTGTCCATTGTATGGGGGCATGCAATCTTTAATATCACGAAATACTTGCACTAACTAGTGGCGTTGAAACGCATAAAATTAACTTTCTGGCTGCACTGGCGTGAGGCCAATGCGAAGGCAGACTGAATAGCAACCCAGCTGAGTCTCAATCCGGTGACATCGACTTGCGACTTGCATGCTTAGTTTCTACCACTGCGTGTCACTAATTTCGTAATCTCCTGCGATCATGCCACTATCGCATGTTCAAGCATGGCGTTACTTTGCGCTCCCAGCGTCTTTTTGTCAAACAAATAGTTAACATAATATTTTTTTAAAACCCCAACATTTTTAGCACTTCACTTGTTTTCATGTTTTTGAAAATTAATGTTCAAGGTTTTGGAAATGAAATCTTTTGGAGATTGATGCAGTAATTTGAACGGAGAAATGTGATTTACGTCAAACAGTGGAGCGAAGGAGGACTTGAGCCCTTAGGGAGAGTGAATGTACCAAAGCTGAAGAATGAAGCTTGGAGAAGAGACGGACGGAAAAATTTCCTTGTGGGATAACTGAGAAAAATTTTAATAAGTGGATGCTTTCTTGAGGCAATTTGCTCGAGTAGTAATGGGGTCGTTTACCATCTTTTTTTATTGCCAGATGTGATAGAGTTAGAAAATAAAAAGACCCGTATTTTTCCGTTTTTTGATCCGCCAATTATTTCTCGAGTTATAGGCGGCGAAAAACTGATGTTTTTAACCCTTTCGGAAAAGTGGGAGTGGTGCAACCTCTGACGTATATCGACTTCGTCCAATCACAACTGAGCCCGCGAAGCTACTGCGCTTTATCGCAATGGAGGACACAGCTGACTCTGCCAATAGGAGCAGTTACGACAGCATCTGTACGAGCGGACCTTCCGAGAACCCCCCTCCACTCCCTTCCCTTCCCCTAAAAGCAGTGTGGGACGGGAGGAAAATGACGTGAATGTTATCAAAGCAGCTTCTTTGGTGGGCGTCACCTTTGGCTTACTTTAATTTTTGATTTATGAGTGAATGGTTGTGGTTAGAAGATTAATTTTTTCAGTAAAATTCTTTTTTCGTTTCCATCTAACATTTTCGTGTACAAAATTGCTATTTCGGTTCCGAGTAAACGCCCCCATTGGGAGCTCACTTGAACATGCAAATCTTGACCGAAAGTCAGTGCTGTGTACCATTGACGCAAACTTTCAGGAAAAACATCATGGATGTTAATTAAAGAGTACCCAAACCCTCCTTATGATACGCAAGTAATGAGCATTAAGTGAGTGGGGAGAAGGAAGTATGAATGTCATGGGTAACTGAGATGTGTTGTAGCAATAGCAGGAGAGGTTGTGTCTACGATTACAGAGTATCCTGAAAAACATCTGAGGATTCTACTCCAAGAAACATCTCAATATTCTCCTCTAAAATAAAAGTTTTTGAGCTTCCGATCTTTTCTCCTAATCTTTTCCCAGATCATATGTCTCAGATAAAACCATTGGAGTTGTACCAGTTAAGCACATAGGTGTTACAATTACCAAATACACATCGAGGGGAGAGTACATCTACGTAGTACTATGCAAGGAACCGTAACGGTTTGAAATATCTCCAAGTATGCATTTTAAATCAAAAGATAATTAAATTTACATATTCTATCTTGCAGACATGCAAAAATGATAGTTCAAATCTTCAATGCTTATTCTAATTTCCCCTGGTAACCGCTCTGTAATATACCTATGCCCGTAGTGTGCGCGGAAGAAATGAATTGTTTAGCCACTCTGTCATACTATAAAACTAGGGGACGTGAACTCTACGGCCTCTTAAAGTGACAAGTTATAAAAATCTCCAATGGGCGTAGTAAAAATAATTTTTATTACGGAGATTTGGAGATTTTTATAACTTGTCACTGTCATACTATGTCTCTAATCTTTATAATCTAACTTGCCAGAGTACGTGGGAGTTTTCAATATATGCGTAGCTTTTTCAGAGAACAAACTCGTCTTAAACTTTTGAAGAGTACTTATTCTGTTACTACTTTAACGTACGCACAGCGGGCTGAAATGGAAAAACTTGTCAGAAGTCCAAAAGTGGTTTTTTCGGCCCGGAATTTGAAACTTCGCATGATAATTATTCATTGATTGATGCATTTGGTTTCTCATGCCATTTACCCTAGTTATTGCACATTACCAATTTACATGGGGTCAAAGGTCTTGCAACATTCTGTCTCTGTCAAAAAGGTAAAATTAGAATAACTATTGTGGATTTTTATTATTATTTTTAAGGCTTGCATGATGTTGATAGTAAATTAAATATTCTTTTGCATGAGTGACAAACGTTATTTACTTGTACCTCCTTATTTATTAAAATATGATGTACAGCATAAATAGGGATAAACTTTATTACAGAGTTGCATGTAAAAATGCTTCTTTCTTAGCAGATGTTCATTTAATTCTAAATGTTTTGGTCCAGTAAAAACCACTCATATTGTAGTACCAATATTCTGTATTATTTATAGTAAGGCCCCATTTAACATCTTTTGTGCTGCTGGAGTGTATCTACATGCTTCTAGCCCTACGTAATTCCCTGCGAGCCACCGCGAGGGTGTGTGGCAGGGGGCTAAAATCACCAAAAATTCACTAATTGCATGCAACTGAGAGCTAACAAGACCTTCTTGCATGTAACTGCCATGCACCCATGCAACTAAGAGCTACTGTGCAGTACTAACCATGTAGCTAAGAGCTATCGTGCGTGGGAAAAATGACATTTTAAATCTATCTCTCTAATCTTAAACCTTAAGGAACTGCATGAATTTCCAAATACGTATGAAAAAATGTTTTCTTGATGAAATGTATCTAGAAACGCAACAATTACTGCATCAATTTTTTTCCTGCTCTTTTTTATTTTTTAAAGAGAATTTGAATATATATCACATATGATGTATCATGGTTATAATCAACATTATATGGATATGTATCACATATGATAAACATGTTCAATAAAAACTTCTGTGGTGCCCTAATCTTTACTGATTACTTACTTATGCTGATTACGTACTTATACTGATTGATTACATACTTTTACTGATTACTTTAGGGCAGAGAGGGCTTAGAAATATCTATACGTTATTCGAGATTCCCAAAAAAATTTATTTGCATATAAAAGATGCTACAAAATAATATTTGACAATTAGTGAAATGGATACAATGAATAAGTCTCTGCTATTTGTATAATGTGTTATAAAATGTCTTTATAAATGGTTATTGCGGACTTGAGCCCCATTCTACCCTTCTCTTATACGTACCCTAGCAACCTCTACGTGGTATGGAAGCCAACAAAACAGTCCAAAGTTTGAGGCTTTACTTAGTGGAACCACTCCATTGGAAATGAAAATCCACCTTGTACGTTCCACACAAAGGTTTTATTGGTTTCGACAATATATGTCACTATCAAGACTTTTTCAGAGAACAAATTCGTCGTAAACTCTCCGAACGCATCTTGATAATGACATATATTGTCGAAACCATGGTCTAAACCAGTAAAACCTTTGTGTGGAACGTACAAAGTGGATTTTCATTTCCAACAAAACAATTTTTGTCTTTGTTGAGGCACAGCGCTAATCCACATTTAGTACAATGCACACAAGTAAGACTTTTGCATAGAGGCATTTTGCAGCGTTGTCGCGTTGGTTTCCACTCTGGTCAATGACTAATGTTGTCCAGTCGAACATTTTTGACTGGCACATGTGAGGCAAATCCCCGCATCTTCTTCATCTGTTATTGTTGTTTAATGTTGATCGAAGGTCTTCCTCTCTTAGCAAATACTTCTATGCCCCATCTTGCACAAGCTTTCAGCGAATTCCTCCCTAAAATCTGCAAGTCTCATTTTGTCCCATGGACTCTCCTATAGAGCAGTCATGCATTTACAGCAGCCACATGGTAAAATATTCGAAGGTACCACTTCTTCCAACGCCTTCTGTTCCTCTGCCTCCCTAGCAAGCTATCAAGCTGGTCAACACCGCCCATATGTTTCTTGTGGTGCTTGATAACACTAGGGAATTTTATTGGCACTTTCTTTCTTACTTTCTTATCGCATCTGTTTGTTTCCGACATTGGAATTTCCTCACTTAAAGTTGACAGTAGCAAAACTACTTAGTTATCTTACCATGCCACACATGAAACTTCAACTCCTTCAACAGTGGCAACTATTTCAACAGATGCGCCTCTTTCTTTCTTACTCATCTTCTCCTCTGAAGGCTATTTACTATTAGGGACCCCATTTTTTCGGACTGTTCCTAATGCATAGATTCCCTGCTTGGCTAGGTGTACAAATAAGTCGATAGATGTGTAATAGTTGTCGCAATAAACCTTATGATTGCAGTTTTTAGGGATTCCTCTGCTTAGGCGAAGTACAGCATTACCAGAAGCTCCGAGATCAGGCTCATCCGGCAGCCTATGTTTTGGATCTTTTTCCTGACCTGTGTAGATCTCAAAATCATAAGAGTACCCGGAAACTCCACCGAGCACAAAGAGTTTTTAGCCCCATTTGTGTGGCTTTGATGGGATATATTGTTTTAGATAACTTGTTGATTAGATGGGAAAATTTGTTCATCAATTCATAAACATTCCTCCATTGGAACTTACTTGTAGTTTTTGCGTAATTCTTCAAGTACTGGTCGAACTTTGAAGAGACGGTCATGGTCTGGCTCCTCCGGAGGCACTGCATCTGCATTGTTTGAAAAATGCCTGTATTTTCTAGTTTTTTCAAATTGGTTCACTGACATTGTTTCTTGGACCGACCTATTTCCAAACGATGGTCTCCAGTAGTCCCTGACACTTGGAACATGAATGTACGACATTACAATGCATATGCCAATGAATTTTCTAATGTCATCCTTGGTAATTTTTTGTGATTTGCTTGAATCCAATTGGACACTGTATCGGATTGTTTTCTGAAAAATATGGTCAGTTATACTATCCGTAAAAAGCTCAGTGAAGAACACATATGGTGTTTAAGGATTTGAAATATGTGTTGGAAACTGATCATTTCCTGACAATTTAGATTGACAGTGTGGCACTACAAAATTTTTGTTCTTCCACACATGTCTCTCGGGCTCTTTTTTGTTTTCCTCCTTATAAGTGGTATCTTCTTGTCTCCTAATTTTCATCAGATGACGACAATGTGTTATTTAATATACATATCTCTTCTGCGGAGATGGATCCTGGTTCATTGCAAAGAACAGGTACAGATCGTTTATTTTGAGTTATTTTTTTCTTAACCCCTTTGCCGCCGCTACTCGTTGATGGCATGGGATCTGAATACAAGAATAAATGGAACATAACTACGGATGAACTTGCAGAAAGAGTGAATAAAATATTATAAATTTTCAGTAATATTAGTCATTATGCATTTCATTAGCTACATTGCATATATCTGCAAAGAATGACTATAGTCAAGTACATAAAGGTAGTTTTCCATATAAGTGCTTTATAATGGGAAAATATAATTTACCAAGAGCAATTTTCATTTGCATGTACTTTGAAACCTAAACTATGGTTTCTATTTTATTTTCTCACCATTTTCAAAATTTCTCCTTGATTTCTTATTTTGATACTCGTCGTCTGATGAAAAATTACTCGAAGAAAAAGAGAAGGAAGGATCCGCAATACTCTCATCCTCAAACATATCGTCTTCGCTATCAGACTCCATGAGGAATAATGTTATGGAGTCTTTAGACAGCTTATGGGAGCTCATCTTTCTGAAAACAAGCTTTACTATTAGTTTCAGTTAGAATTTTCATTCGTTGAGCTTTTTTATTGAAAATATTGCCACTGTAAAAATATGAAAGCATTGCCATAACATAAAATTATTGATAGCATTACTTACGTATACTGGACAATATATTTATAATGTATACATGTCACTTTTAATGGGCAATAGCTTATTTTCTTATAATAAGTCAAATATGTATCGTAAGGACAACAATATAAATGTGTTCGCTCTATTCATAAAAATATATATTGCGCATACACCTTCTTGCCTGTTGACCACAAAGCAAGGGGTTTTTAATATTTTAGTTTTTTCAGTAAAGGAATCCGTTTTGATTTTATGCTGGGGATTTGATCGGTATTTAAACCTACGATTTGATTATGATTCCCAAACTAATTCTTCCATTGATTTTGATACATTGCTATACGTATCGCAACACCTCTTAACGAACCTTGAAACTCTACGCTGCATACTGTCTAGTTCTCTAATCAAGCCTAATTCATTCGGATCCAATACACTGGCTGCATATTCCAGATGTTACGTAACTAATGAAGAGTAACATCGATCGAATGTCTTCTTGTCACAGTAGCGTAGTGCCCGCTTTATAAATCGCTTTCTGTGAGCTTGGCAGCATATTTTCCGGATGAATCTTCTCCATGAAAAATGTTTAGTGATTGTAACACCTACCTTACGGATTCAGCACTTGCAATTGTCGTTTTACTTACGGTGTACGAACGCTCTAACGAATTATATCTCCTCCTAAAATTAATAGCTCTACACTTTTAAGTTTAATCTAACTGCAATTTGTCACACCACTCTTGAATTGCATCTAAATCGACATCCAATAGCAATGAGTGCGTAAAATAATTTTTCGCTTACGGAGGTAACAACAATTAAAGAACTAATGTGACGGTGTAGTGTAGGTTCCGCAGGATGGAATAGAGCATGCAAAAAGGAAACTATTTTAAAGAAACACATGACCATCTAAACTGCAAATGTCCCAAGAATTTAGAAAAAAAATAAATCCTACATATATGTACAATGAACAGTTACCTATAATAAAATAGAAGAATGTTCTATTATGGTAGTTAAATGTCGTAGTTTAAGAGGCCCAGAACCCTAACTTCATCACCAGGTGGAGAGTGCTGATTCTGACATAATTATAGGAACAAACGTTATTTCTGATAGTAAAATTGTCCTCTTCAATTTTAGGGCATACTGTAGAGATGGAGTGGATCGATTGGGAGCGGGAGTATTTATCGCGGTTAAGAACTCAATAGTTAGCAAAGGTGATTCCCGATAGTAAAAAAGAAAGTGTCTGGTGCAGTAAAGCAGCCGCGAACAGCCCTTAGAATCACGTTATTGAATTCCAAAGAAAAGTAATCGGAGAATAAAGAGAGGGAAATCACACAGCATTTTGCTCACATGCTAAGGAAGTGCATGTAATTAATAAGTCAACGATTTGAAAAACGATGGGGACGAAATGACACCCTCTTGATAAGGCTAACTTGTTGTATTACTTTTTTCAGAGCGGTTTTTAATCAATCTAAACGTAATGTGGACGAAACCATACCAGAATAGTTTCAGCAACCAATTACCCGATCGATTTACATTATAGCGAAATCAAATCCTTACTAAAAAAATGTAGCCCAAACAAGTACTCAGGTCCTGATAAAGTTCCATATCGCGTTCACATAGAATAAGCTCACAAATTGGCTGCGTACCTTGAAGTAATAGCTAAAAATCTCGAAGAACATTTAGTTCCGGAATACGACAAGATAGCAAACGTTACCCCAATGTTTGAAGGCGGCGATAGGTAACTGCCATTATATGCCAATTTCACTTCCCAGCCAGCTTCAGCCATTAATTATAAGTCAATTTGACTTACTTCACTATCATGTAAAATTATAACACCTTGATAACCAGGATTTATTGATGAAAAACCAACATGGGTTCAGCATAAGAGAACACAAGAGGCATCATAGCAATTGAATAGGTAGGTAAATAATTTTTGGAGTGGTCTGAGGTTGGAGTAGTAGTCCCCCTGCCACACACCCTCACATTGGCTACCATGGTGTGACGTATATGTAGATGTCTGTAATGCGTGGAGTATATTTTAACATTACTAACCTATGGATGCTAGGGAAATACAGATAAATATATTTAGAAAAAACTTTATATCCAGTAAACCAGTAATGACTTTGTTACTATGTAGACGCTAACCAACTAGTTGCACGTGACCCTTATACCTAACATGTTTCTATGGGTTGCATAATTTTAGCTCTTAGTTGCATGTCAGCATGTTTAGTGGTTTTCACCCCCTGCCACACGCCCTCGCGGGGGCTCGCAGGGAATAACGTAGATGTAGATGTAAATCCATGCTAAGTGATTCTCTTCTTCTTCATTTGATGTACCTGTGTATTACCGAGTCGTCTACAAAATGTCTTAAGCATACTACTAATTATGGTACCAAAATCGTTGATGTATAAAAGAAAAAAACGGACCTATTACGCTACTCTTGGAAGAAACTCACGATATGACTGATATAGTGTCCGATATGATACCAACAGATGTATCCTGGCCAATTTAAGACTAGAAGACATTGTCATCAAGGGTTTAAGCCAGTAATAAAATCGCATAAAAACTCTCATTCCTCAGTTTTTGTCCAGAAAAAGTTTAACTGAGGGCAAAATTATTATTGTTTTCAGACCGGCTGAATTGCCGGCAGGTGCTCAACATAATGGTGTTTCTTGGATTCATGTTCAACTACATGCTTCGAGTGAACCTCACCATCGCCATTGTGGACATGGTGAAACCAGCCAACAAAACGGACACGGGTGACAACAGCACGGCGGACCTCTACTCAACCGACTGTTATGTGGAGCCGCCCGAGGCCAACCCCTCGAACACCTCTGCCGTCACCTCCGCGGTAAGGAATTGTGAGCCATAGCTCACGGTGACAGGATTATTTACTAATTACTCTTTTCTCAGAGCACTAGGGGTCAAAGAATTCTTGAGATTACTATTTCCGGGGCCTTGCTTCTTCTACTAGGATAGTGTTGGCGCGACACGAGTCAAGGCAAGGGGCTCAGCCTCGATCTCGTCACTTTTGTAACAAAAACTATTTTGGAGAATAGAATGCTTACAGTGATGACAATTGTTGTATAAATGAATAATAGCATTACTTATGAGTTTCCGGGGGAATTACTTTGCCCATTATTTTAATTATTCAAGGCATCAAAAATAAACGTAAATTCCCTCATTGATGATTATCAGTAGAAAGTCAGTAGAAATAACCTTCCAATAACAATGAGACTAAAAGCATCCAAATTAAGCGAGTAGAACAAAAATATGATTTTGACCATATTGTATGCAGCTAATGCACCTGGAAATGAAACTTGTAACTTTTCCGTCGCTTTCACCAGCTTAATTTTCTTATTGGTTAATGTCGGGTGATCTTCACCGAGATATGTCCTTAGAATTGATATTACAATGCATAAGCATGTAATTAAAAGGCCAGTCTATGGTCATGCTCATTTAAGTTTTTACTTTATTTGTGATTTTATTTTGGTTGACACTTATGACAACAGATATCTCTTGGTGGAGTGTCTTGATTATGGAGTTATCGGAGCGGCTCTCGAAATTCTCTACATCGGTACTCAATTAATTCTCGAAAAGATAGCTTTCAGACGTTCACCAGAGCATTCTCGTAATATCTCCTCTTGTCTCCCATATCCCACGTGGAAAATGTCTCTGTAGTGAACGGAGGAAGCTGCTCAATAGGGTGGAGTGAAGAAAATCAATACTTTTTTTCGGAAACGGGTACCCTTCAGTGACTGTCTATGACACTTGTATTTTTAATTTTTACGACCTCATCTTGAGTCTGCACATTTGATAGAAATATCCTTCCAATATATGACACAAAGAAAGAATTTACCTGCTGAAGACTTTTCTTAAAGGTGTAAATACATGCTCTCATGGTTGGGTGGTTGGGAGGGCATGGGTGAGACTCGAAGTGCTATCACCTCCCCGTGGTGAGTCCTGGGTAGTTTAATATGAACTAGCGAAGAGTTGCGCAATGCAAAGTTGATTAACGAAAGCTATATAACAAGTTCTGATTACATTATAAGAGGATATCAGAAATTATAAAACGTTAAAAATATCAGAAATTTACGAGTATTTGGATAAGTTTAAGCCTCATGTGCAGACTAAAACCACCGCCTAAAAATATTTTTTAAAATCCTGTCTTTATTTAAGGTCTTGTTCAACTATTTAGTGACTACCCGTCAGGTTTTTTTTGTTTCAAGTACTTAAAAAAAATTTGTAAAAATGCAAAAAATTTCAAAAATTTTAAACTTTAAGCCAGATGTGCAGACTCAAGATGACGTCGTGAAAATTTAATATTTCACAGAATTGTTACTAGGTGTCATACACAGTCATTGAAGGGTACCCGTTTCCGAAAAAAAATATTGACTTTTTTCACTCCACCCTACTGCTCATCTATTCAATTACCTTTGTCTAAGGCCTAAAGTAGGTTAGAGGAATAGTCCAATGCATTCCACTCTTCGCTAGTTCATATTAAACTAACCAGGACTCACCACGGGGAGGTGATTGCACTTCGAGTCCCACCCATGCCCTCCCATCCAACCAACCATGAGAGCATGTATTTACATCTTTAAGAAAAGTCTTCAGCAGGTAAATTGTTTATTTGTGTCATATATTTGACGGATATTTCTATCAAATGTGCAGACTCAAGATGACGTCGTAAAAAATAAATATTTCACAGTATTGTTACTAGGTGTCATACACAGTCATTGAAGGGTACCCGTTCCCGAAAAAAAATATTGACTTTTTTCACTCCACCCTACTGCTCAATCTATTCAATTACCTTTGTCTAAGGCCTAAGGTAAGGTTAGAGGAATATTCCAATGCATTCAACGCCGAAACATCCAATGCCGTAGTGATCCCTGAAAATATGAAATGTGTTATATTTTTACCGTTGAAAAGTTAACGCGGAAGGCATTCACTTTCCTCGGTTGGTGTTGTGTGCGTTTGCAGGCGGAGGTGTTGGAGGAGGCCCGGTTCGAGTGGGACGAGTACACGCAGAACCTGATCCTGGGCTGCTTCTTCTGGGGCTACATCTGCACGGAACTGCCGGGCGGGCGGTTGGCCGAGGTGGTGGGCGCGCGTCGGGTCTTCGGCTACAGCATGCTGTCTGCGTCCGCGCTGACCCTACTCACGCCGCCCGCCGCCCGCATCTCGCACATCGTCCTCATCGCGCTGCGAGTCGTCCTCGGCTTCATGCTGGTGAGTTGCTGCTGGAGGGTGGGCCTGTCGGTGGCAGGAGAACATTGGGATGCTAATACAACTTTCGAACCGGTTTCAAAGGTTGCCAACCAGCCGCGAAAAGGTCTTAACGGGGTTAGCCGCTAATGTGCACAGCAGCCGGATTTGAAAAGAAACCTTGATGCGGCATTGTTCCGTCTACCTTTATTATAGCGTCCTCCATTGCCTGTTTCTAGCTTACTACCGTCAGGGGGTTTCTCCATGAGAGGCCCTTAATTTAATGGTTTCCGGTGAAATATTGTTTTCCGAGGTGAGCTCCGTTCCTTTACATGCTCTCTATATAAGTGGCCTCCCATTCATCCCCACTCCAAATTCCCTCATCCACCCCTCTCATCGAAGGGTGTTCTTTAAACGTCATTCTCGTTTTCTCACTCTTCTACAAAGCACCTTTTGGAGCAAACAATTATTAATTTGTTCGTAGACTCGGAATATGCTACTATTTCCCATATTCATCTCCCTAGCGTAGACATTCCTTATGCGTATTAAATGGGATTTTGTTATTTGTTCCCAAATTTTGACAGTTATTTTCTTTAATTGAGGTTAAAACTTGTTCAAACACAAGTTTCTAGCACTTGTTTTATAAAAGAAATGGTTGGCGAGCAAAAGAAATGGTTGGCCATGTTCTTGTTGGTATTCTTGTTCTATAGTTGGTATTCTTGTCCTGAAAAGTACCGAGGGAAAAGTACTAGGCCGATGGTAGGACCGGTGAAAAAAGTGCTGGAGAAGTGATTGGTTGTGATGAGAATACGTATGTTGAGATGAGCAATGTTGCACGACGAGATGCAGGCAGAATGAAATTCCGCAAGTGGCTGGAGTCGTGAAGACTTCGAGGAAAGCGTGTGTAAGACTGTTCCAGTGACACAGGCTAGTGGTAGGAAGGAAGGAGGGACATATAGCGAGAAGTGGGGTGCTCGACCTGGAGATGGAAGGCCCAGAGAGGGTTGCTGCGACACTGATGAGACCATGCCCGGTAATGGGGTCATTTACCTTGTTTTTTAATGCCGAATCTGATAGAGTTTGTAAAATAAAAAGACCTGTATTTTTCCGTTCTTCGATGCGTTTAGTCCTTCTCGAGTTATAAGCGGCGAAATACTGATGTTATTAACCAGAAACTCGTACGTCTTCCACTTCGTCCAATCGCAATGCGGGACACACAGCTGATTCTACCGGTGGAAGTGGTTGTTACTCTCAATGCGGGGCATTACGAAAGGCAATGCATATTGGACTATGTCGGGTACTGTGATTAAGTAAATAAACTTCAGCACACTTAAAGTCACGCCAAAATGTATACGAAAATATTTCATTGCTCTGTTACTTTGGGTTATTTACAGGATGCGACAAGATCTGTGCAGGCAGACCTCCTGTCCCCACCTCCATTTCACATCCAGTCTTTCTGAAACCGTCTAGGAGGGGAAGTGGATGACGTAGATATCTTAAGCGCAGCTCGTTTGGTGGGAATCGCCTTTTGATTATTTAATTTTAAATTTTGATATATTAGAGAATGTCTCTGGTTAGGAGATTAATTTTCTCACAAACATTCAATTTTCGTTTCTATCTAACCATTTCGTGTATTAATTAGTGATTTAGCATCAGCAACGATTAGCGATTTCCTTCCGCATAAACGCCCCCATTCGGGTCGAGATACAACGAAGGACCGCCTTTTTGAGAGGAGAGGCAAGACGAGACATCCAATAGTCTCGCGATGGAGTCGGGGAATGAAATAAATTGTGTTAAAACTGATTTAAGGGTAAAAAAAATCCTTCAAGTTACCTTTTTTTATTCATTTCAAAAGACAAAATATGACTTGTGGGAGAAGAGCAGAAAAAAAGTTCAATAATTTAATAAAGAATAATTTTAGAGGTAAAAGTGTTTACACCACTTATTTTAACCAGATGCAATATGCTTCATCATTTTATGAATCATAAGAATTGATATAGCTCTGCTATGCTGGTGGGCATTTTGGTATCGCCAGTGTCTTAGATGAAAAGTGTTACTGGCTTTCAATGAGTGAACTCTCTTGGTGAGAATTCTTCTCCATGTATAGTTCCATGATCTAGTTTCCTGTATTTATGCGTCGAAGTCTTAGGATAGTACGGAAATATGTAAGTTTTAATGATCTCCAGATAAAAATAGTAATTTTATCCATATTCAACGACAATAGCATAATTACGCGATCAATAAGACAACTGTCCACTACCATTTGGATCATAAAAAAACTTTTTCCTTTAGGCAGATTTAAATCTCGAGCACACAAGCAAGTTTTGTCTCAACAAAAGTTTCATTTATCGTCTAATTTAATTAGTTTTACCCGAGAAAAATATTTCAAAGGGTTCATAGCACCAAAAGGTTGGCCAGTGTCATTGTGTATTTGCTAGGATTTTGGAACTTTGACAGGCTACTGGGTGAGGAAAGCAGTCATTACATGAACTACAGGATGCTCTTTTTAATTAAATTACCTTAAAAATCTGTCTATTTCTTCGAACCGTAAAACCCGTTGCCATTCTCTAGGAGCTTGAATATTCCGTTTGAATATGATTTATAATTGTTCTCAAGTCGTCGGATTTCAATTAATTCCCGCGTACGCCGCATTCAGACGCCAAACATCTTTGCGTTCAATTTTCCCCTCATCGTACCTACGTTCGGTTCGGGATCCTTGCCACACACTCCCAAGGTGACTTGCAGGGCACTCAGTGCTTGTAGATAAGGTACCTATTTTAATAAATTAGCTGCAAAACTTTCTTGTGAAGGCAATTCAATGAATTGGTGTTGCATGTAAACAGTTGTTTATGTACGCAGTGCATGTTTGGTGACACTCACCCTGCCGTACACCCTGGAGGTGGCTTTCAGGGTAGTCAGTGGAAGTATATGGCAGTAACTGCATGCTATTTGAGCGCTTCTGTAGGCATTCAGTGACGTATCAGTAAATGGGCGAATGGTATATAATGCGTCATTAGTCCAAATATGGATTAAATTTATGGATCGGAATATATTCTGGGATATCTCGCGCGTGCGTTCACGTTGCTCGGAGAATATGGACCCACGCGAGAGACTGAAGAAATTCCATTCCAGCAATCCAACTGCGAAAGTCTCGCAAAAGATTAAAATGATGATGATATCACTACACAGGCAATTCTTCCTCTCATTAACATGGTGGCGATTAATCTCGTTTTTTCAGAAATATCTGTATATATTTCGGAGAAATTAAATTTTTGCTCATCATATAACAATGAAAGCCTGTATTTAACTTCCGAAAGTATAATTTTTATTGGAAACATGACTCTAATGGTTACTTGATTGATCATAAGGAAGTATGATGGGCATTTCATTATAGACACCCATACGTTATTCAACACTTATTTTGTTTAACATCTGCCTCTCCATCTCTTTAGCGCCACTCTGTATTCTCTCAATTCCCTCCGATGTTGTGGAGCACTAATAGCCCTACTCTTTTTATGAATAACTAAGCTGTCACACTTCATAAATACTTCATTTCTTCCTTAATAATAATATTTATTCGCTTCTTATTATTTTAATCATAATGTGCGAACAAAGAATGAATTTATATATTTTACCCCGTCTTAATGGGAGGCTGGATCCCTCCTACCTCCGCGTTACAGCGTTTCGCCCAACACTACCCCTTACCCTGTAGCATTACGTAATATGTGGACAACCCAGAGATTATTCTTATTTCACGCCTCCGGCGATCTCTTGACATTGACTCTACAATGAGGCCGAGTTTTTTGAAGTTAAGACTACTTTTGATATGCTGTTTAACTAATGCATCTCTGCATATTAGAAATATTAACCAATCATTCAGGTTCTGGCTTGGTTTCATCCTAGAGCTCTCATCTCCCAGGCATCAATGGCGGCGGTGCGCTATTACCTTCTATTCCAGAGTCGCGCTTAATGGGGATCTAACCAGTGCCTTATTTACAATTTAGGTTAATTTAATTTGTTTTTTCGTTACTGTTGCAAGTATTAATTTCCATCGAAACTGCAAGTAGTTGGAGAACTAACTTAAACACGACAATAAGCAGCAAATGACACTAGGCAGTGGGGAATTCGCAGGCGAGTTTGGCGCAACCGTAACTGTAAAGAGAGCATTAACCAGACAACTACGGAACTACATTGTGTGTGAGCAGCAGAATACGTATTTTCAAGTGATTTTGTGCACTGTTTGAGGGCGATGACGGTGACGAAGGGCTTGCATCCCACCCCGCGTTGCCATAGCATCAGAGGAGTAACAGGGCAGCCTTTAGTTTCCTCATCGTGGAAAAGCCCCATTTATCCCTCCTAACCCATCCCCCCGGGCTAAGACGCTGGCATAAAAAGTTTTCCCTTTTGCCATTTGACAACTAAAATAAACGCATGTTAAAAATCCTTCCACAGGGAGCCACGTGGCCCGCGATGCACCCAATGGCCGCCAAATGGATTCCGCCCATGGAGAGGAGCAAATTCATATCCAACATGATGGGTGCGTACAAAAGCGATTTGTTCATATGTCATGAGGAGTTCTGGCAGTTATTCAGCGGTCAGCATATGAAAGTTTTGAAGAAAATTGTACCAACGATAACGTGGAAAAAGTCCACGTTTATCTAAGCGTTTTTGAAGCCGAGTCACTGTTGGTTAGTTACTCTTCTTGAGTAAGTTATGTGTGGCATTATCTTTCAACATCGGTTAAGGACCAATGTTTTTGATAATTATTGTCGAAAAATATCATCGTGACGCCTTCTAGGAAGTTCATATGTCGAAAATTATTCCATGTGTGTTCCCTTCACGTGAGCAATGGGACCTAGTTCATGGGGTCTATCACTTAGGCGTCGAAAATCATTTGTTTCGCGTTAAATTCCGTATCATTTTGGATATAACTCTCAGAGAATAGATTGCATGATCTCAACCAAAATACATTCCTACTAAATTTCATGATGTTATATAAGTTAATCCGCATGATGTCTTAAAATCCAACCTGCCATAAAATACAGAAATTCCTGGTGTCCTTTAAACACCGCCCGGACAGTATACTGGTGTCTTTTGGTGTACCTCCCGGATGAACACCCTTGTCCATGAGGTAATATTTTTGACAAAATGAATGGAAATGCATCAGTGAATTATGGTACATTAGACTCCCGATTGTCCGTGTGCGAGTTATCCGGGCTTCGGATTATCCGTGCATCGACAAACTATTTAGTGTATCGGCAGTGGTCTCATGGGTAAGTAAATCTTTGTTATTTTCCTCCAGTCGTGGCTTTTACTACGGCCCTGCCGCTTGGTCCGATGTCTTACGTCAGGTTTCATGACGCCACCCGAGGCTTGCGAGGATTTAATTGCGGCCGGGACAGTTCTACTGGATTCTTTTTTGTCATAAATGCTATAAGGTACAGCGAGGATCTCTGCATTGGCAGATTGTGTTATTTTCTTTGGGAGTTTATTTATTTTAGAGGCGCAACGTAGAGAAATGAATCCGGTAAGATCCAGACAGCGGATTATCCGTGTATCCCGATTATCCGTGATCACTTTACCAGTTATTAGCACGGAAGTCGGGAGTTTATTGTAGCTGTGAACCAGTGTCACGGGGAGTAACTCCTTTGACCACTTCCCGCTCTCCCTGTAGCAATACCACCGCGAAGATTTTAGTGGATCTGTGAAAACAAAGTATGATTTAAAAGACAGATTTCGTGCAACATTCTTTTTCGAAATTATGCTCTCAAAGACGTAATTTCACTTTAACAACTCTTTTGAAACCGAAATATTACTAAAAAAGAAACTTTCGGGGAGCGAAGACTAGATAAATATATGAAATCGCATATATAGACCATGCAAACGAACACAAACGGCAAGTATTTATTTTGGCCTTAACGACAAGGTCAAAAGGCTTTAACTCCGTTTGCCACTGGTATGAATTGAGCGGTCCGAATCAACCACCAGGACCGTGGCAGCTTTAGCCGCCAAACCTTTAAGTTAGACGTCATGAAGCTCTAAGGACTGGGGGAAATTCCCAACAACACCGCGGCATTGTTTATTTGTCGTTATGAATATAGTTCGTTTATAAGTCCACGGATTAGAGACTCTTAACTCCTTCGTCTTCAGAGTGTTTATATAGCCTCCTATGAATAGGCATAGCGTGTTATCGAAGGGAATTGGATGCAAGTGTTTTGACCCGACTGGACTGCGATCAAAAGCGTCGCGTGAGGCCCCGGGGTCAAGGGGAGATAAGAGGAGGAATAGCTCCGAGCGCGCTTGCCTGCAGATTGGACGACACTCCTTCCGGCCGAAGGGCCGCCACCAAGTACTCCGGGACCTGTTTCATCATCGTCTCGTGTTCTTGTTCATCCGGAGCTACTTGAGTAATACATTAGACCACCCATTCAGAGCCTTACATTTCGAAAACGGATTGAGCCATATGAATGACGCTTTGGCACGCAGGAAAAATTAAAGAACTCCGTAGTTGAATTGATGCGGAGGTTATTTTGTTTTTTGGTCTCAAAAATGCATTGTTTAGAAACGTGGTTTTCGGGTAGTGATAAGGAAACGTAGAGAGAATATAATTCATTCAATATGCAGGACATTAGGTCACTTGATATTCATAGGAGGGAATGAAAATTTTTTATTATTGCAGAAAAATGCACGTTACAAACTCCGTAGTTGTGGTGTGAATTCGTAGAATTTTTTCACATTGTAAATGAAAAGTGATTTCGTAATTCCACATAAAATTTTATGTGGACCCACAAAGTCACTGTTTTCATTTGCAATGTGCATTACAAAGCTGCTAGCCCAGATATAAGCTATCATAAAGTGATTCCTTACTTACAAGCTCGTATTTCCAGCTACGTGTAGATTTTTTTCGTAGAATGCCCTCAACGCTTGGGCTGTTTTGTCCTTCGTGCTTCGTTCATCGCTGATTTTCCGGCTTCCCTGTAATCAATAATATGTTACCCTCGAGGAAAATATGCTACTTCTCTCCTCGAATCCTTCTCTTTCACTTCTATTATTATCTCAGTGCTCACATAAAAATTATTGCGGGAGATAGTACAAAAGTTTGTCTTGCTCCATTCATAAATTTCGCGTATTCACTCCTGGATCCAGGTTTAAACGAAACCATTAGGTTTTTATGCAAACTGTGGATGATTCCTCGGTAATTACAAATATTATATGCTATGACAGATTATTCAAATCCTCTCTTCTTAATTCCACCCCATCACTCTTGCCCCTCTTGCTAAATCTCTTCTTTTAAACGAGTAGGAAACGACTCAGAACCTTAACTGATTCTGCGTAATTTCTTCCAAACATACTAAGAGCTACTGCAGTGGACAGGATCATCGGTTTAGTGAGTTTGAATGATAGAGGTTAATAGTTAGTCAACTGTTTAAAGAACTTCAGTGTCAAAATATCTACCACACCAGTTAACTCTTCAAAATGGCTACAAATGTAGTTTTTATGGTAATTTATTAGTTGCGCTATTAAATAGAGTAATCATTGGCACCTAAGCTATTCGTAATATGGTTGTAGGAGAACATGAGATTTTGACGTCCCAAAAATATTGATATAAATTGGCGTTAATTAAATGTGGCTATAAATTTGATATATTTTTAGATTTTTCCAGCAATTTATCGGTCTTCTCATTATCTATACTGCGTATTATTCTTTGGCTGCTTGCTTTTTTATCCTGTGAATGTGCAATATATGTTCATTTCATAGTATTCTTTTCTTTTCTCCTCATTGAGGATGTAAAGTTTCGCTTAAATATATGAGAAGCATGTGTGCGTGAGATTTAGCTGAATGTCAATGTATTTTATTTTATACGAAACACCAGTACAGTATGCGGCCTTGTACAGTATCAGGCATAAAGATAAATAACTTATCAACTACTGTCACTGCCTGCATTCCCTAACATTTTAACGATACTGACGAGGTCAAAGGTAGTAAAATCACATTTCCGTGTCGAAAAAAAATGGAATTTATCGGCGTTATCTCTAGAGGAAATTTTTTTTCACAAAAATCATAACCTAATCTGAAATATACCAATTTAAAAAACCTTGGGACATTACAAGTTTGCGCTTCGCACTCAAAAGTCTCCGTACCCCTTGTATTCAGATTCTTGTCGTCTTGATTGTTCACCGCTGCTGGAATAACAAGTGAATGTAATTGATATGTGAGTGCTGCTATTGATGAAAATTTTTTTTAAAGCACGTTCATGACCTTGGAATTTTGATCTGAAACAAGCTTCACTGCCACACATCCTCGAGGTGGTTTACATGGTAGTCAGTAGCTAACATTTTCTTGGTCAGACCTCGCCAGTAAAATTTTGATGATGATTGATAAGCTAGGCAAATTCACAAATTATTAAATAAGACTGTAGATTCGTCAGTGCTATTATTACTGCTCCGACAGCTCTATAAATAGCAAATTCCTTCCCAGACAGCTGGGTATTAGTATGATGTTTCATGCTCAGGATGACATAATTCATCTTAGTTCTATATAAAATCGCCTGCTTACACCATCTGCGTAATGCTATTGATTAAATGGCAATGTATTCATTGCCGTTAACTCAATAGCATTGTTGCGTCGTTTTGGTTTTCAATGGTAATGGCTATCTAAGGTTACGTATGAAAAATATGTATAAATGTCATATTTTCTCCCGTAATTACATCATTTAAGCATGCTTTATTTAGAATTATGGTGTTTTGTGTTCCCATTCAAACTCTCTCTATTGAATATTTCCCATTTATTGACCTCATCTAAGCTATTCTTGTAGTCCAAAACAAGAACACGGTTACTTTCTCCTCAATTGAACCACATTAGCAGGTTAGCATACTTCATTCGCTAAGCCACTGACTCAAGAGGATTTTAGTACGAAGTTTTTTTTCCTTCGTCGAAAAGCGGACAGTTAATGAGCCCAAACAGAAATTTCTTATCGAAGAACATAGTCTGTAACCAGCCACTGAATGTTTTAGTGTATTTTGCACTATTCTTATGCAACCAAGCTAATAATGCATAATATGTTCATATGGAATGCTCTCGGGTTCCCCAAAGTTTAGGTTCAACTTCGGCGAAATGAAATGTCTCCCTGGCCAAACGAGACCGCCCCTCTGTTCGCAACAGTCCCCCTTCGTTTCTTTCGCCGTCAGCATAATAATTCCGCTACTGTGTTTCCCTCCATCATTCACCACTCCCATATTTACAGCATATGTCTATCCATGTATCCTAAATTATGTAAATTACGCCACTTACCTAATCTCTAAAAATTATCAGCCATCCAGTAGCCTTTGGGGATGTGTTCATTTTTCATGGGTCTAAAAATACTTATAGACGGTCGTGAGGAGTGTTTTCAGCGTGGTTGAAATCTGGTGACCACGCGGGTGGTAGAAAATGAGTAGTCATTGTCGGGCAACCAATCATAACCTATTACGCCTTCCAGACATTACTATAGCATGAGTAATGTGGGAACAAAGTCCTTCCCATCAGCCGATGGGGGCGATGATTCATGATAAATTAAAGGCTATGATCATCGAGTTATTTCTTATTTGAACGAGCCTACCTTAATGTTCTCCGTTGATATTTCGTTGCATAACTATTGAGTTATTAATTAATGTCAATTGTCTTATGTTGTTGTTTACATTCCCATGGAGTGTTATGTATATTTTACGTAACTATTATTTTTAATATTACTCCTGTTCACAAGAAAAATATCCCTTTGCAAATGACAAAGTTCTGAATTTTTTTATTGTATTATTTTAACCATCCCGTCTTGCACAGTTACGCTTCTTCCATTTTAAAAACAGTTGACTGCAGGTTAAATAAATGAAAGAATTAGATCTTAAATTAAAGAAAGCTATTCTTGAAGGAGGTGATTATGAATAAATAGGTAATTGACTACATATGCACAATCTATGTAATAAGTATCTCCCATTGGAATAGAATCCACTGTCGAATATTATTTGCTTATTTATCTTTTCCGAGTATTTTGGGTTTATCTTTCAATTTCGGGAATAATTCATAGCTATGCATTTGAAATTACTTTTGTAGATTTTAGGCAATTCAAAACTTCGGAGATGTAGGTGTGGAGAATCATAGACAAAAGTGGGAATGTGTCTGAAAGGGGATAATTGCTGAAATGTTCACAGTGGTTGGGGAAGAAAGAAACTTTGTGGCGGAAATTGGAAGGCGTAGTAAGTTGTTTGATCAATTAGCAAGAATTATATTCTGAAGGCCGCTTTTGAAGATTGACAGTTATGGGTAGATGAGAAGGAGATAAGGAAGAAAGGGCAATGGGTCACTATGGAGTGAAAGAAGTAAACCTTTCTGAAGATAGGAATAGTGCAATAAAGGAACATTGTGGAAAATAAAGCGGAGTAAAAGTTTTCGGTCAAAACCAATTAAAACTGACAACATGTAATTCGCCTACCAGACACTAAATATTACATCTTTCGCAGATACAACATGATATCCCCCTATCATGTTGATAGGGCGATATCCCGTTCTCCGCCAGGCGAACTTTTCATTTCGCCGAAGTTGAACCTACGCCCCTTGGTGCGATTACGAACTCGGAGTTCCGATGACGTCCGGATCGGTGTCATTGGATGCGGCGGATGTTGCGTGGCTATGAAAAATAATGCGTTCTACGTCTCCGAAAATGGAATCAGCCAATGATTAGAGATTTCATCAGACGCAATCCCCGTGCAAGATTTCAAACGACATGCTTTTAGAAGTAGGCACGATTTAACTTGGTAGAGGCACAAACTTTGGGTACCCGAGAGCATTCCATATGAACATATTGTGCATTATTAAATTGGTTGCACATGAATATTGAAAAATACACTAAAACATTCAGTGGCTGGTTATAGACTATGTTCTTCGATAGGAAATTTTTTGGGCTTATTACACCGTTCGCTTTTCGACGAAGGAATTTCTTCGTACCAAAATCCTCTTGAGTCAGTGGCTTAGCGAATGAAGTATGCTAACCTGCTAAAGTGGTTCAATTGAGGAGAAAGTAACCGTGTTTTTGTTTTGGACTACAAGAATAACTTATATGAGGTCAATAAATGGGAAATATTCGGTAAAGAGAGGTCGAATGGGAACACAAAACACCATAATTCTAAATAAAGCATGCTAAAATGATGTAATAGGGTAGTTTCCTTCATCAAAGAAAACGGACTTCATTAATTGCGATTTGTGACCTGCCATAAATGTATTTAATTTACGCAAAAAGTTTGTATTGAGAAATCCCAGTTTACTAGAGAATTAAATGTTAATTTTAAGGCCATTTGAAAAGGCTCTGAAATGGCGGGGTGCGCTGCCTTCATGCTGACGTAACAGGAAGGTAGTTTACGTTGCGAAGCATAGGAAAATTCGTCTCCTGAACTTACCGTTGTATTTCAGGGCCCCTCAGCTCTAGTGAATATGTATTAGTATTAACCTGTAAAAACTATCAATGTTGGAAAAGAATTCTCAGTTAAACATGGTATTATTAGTCATTTTTTAGGCTCAAGGACGTCCTGCTCGCTGTGTCTTCTGCTACGACGAAGCATGGCGTGAAGGTCGTGCGGCGATAGGCGAACTACATGATATGCTTGTGAAAGGAATACTGACTGATTTTAAATGAATCAACTCAATAAGTCATGTTAAATAAATAAATAAAAGTTAATTATAATTAATTAACGGAATAAATATGCCTCCAATACTTGTTCATAAGCCTTAACGGAGTGCGGCGTCTATTTGGAAGCGTCCGCAGCACCACCTGGTGGCAGGTGGAGGAAATAGTTTAACGTCACACGTAGGATTAACCGGCATGCAATAGTTTGCCGTCGCGTTTTCGCGCCATTGATTTTTTTCACTTTTTAATTAATGAGGAAAAATACTTAACGTCATTTAAAAATCGAACGGCTTAAAACACGTACTCCAGAGGTTATAAACTTTCGATCAAGACAATAAAAAAATAATAGGAAACTACCCTATTACGGGAGAAAATATGACATTTATACATATTTTTCATACGTAACCTTAGATAGCCATTACCATGAAAACCAAAACGACGCAACAATGCTATTGAGTTAACGGCAATGAATACATTGCCATTTAATCAATAGAATTACGCAGATGGTGTAAGCAGGCGATTTTATATAGAACTAAGATGAATTATGTCATCCTGAGCATGAAACATCATACTAATACCCAGCTGTTTGGGAAGGAATTTGCTATTTATAGAGCTGTCGGAGCAGTAATAATAGCACTGACGAATCTACAGTCTTATTTAATAATTTGTGAATTTGCCTAGCTTATCAATCATCATCAATATTTTACTGGCGAGGCGCTGACTGACCAAGAAAATGTTAGCTACTGACTACCATGTAAACCATCTCGAGGGTGTGTGTCATTGAAAGTTGTTTCGGTTCGAAATTCCAAGTTGATGAACGTGCTTTAAAAAAAACTTTCATCAATAGCAGCCCTCACTTATCAATTACATTCACTGGTTTTTCCAGCAGCGGTGAACAATCAAGACGACAAGAATCTGAACACAAGAGGTACGGAGACTTTTGAGTGCGAAGCGCAAACTTGATATGTCCCAAGACGTTTTAAATTTGTATATTTCAGATTATTGCATGAATACAATGATTTCTCCCTATCATTATGATATCTCATAATGTATTACAAAAGAACCATATATTTGTAATATATCCAAAGGATGAATAGATCTACTTTGTTTTATTTAGAGATCTTTCGCAAAACCCAGTTTACCACAAATTCCATTCACAAGGTATGATGGGTGTAATGACGCATTGATTATAGGCGTATTAATGATTCAAGAAAATGGTTTTAAAATAGGTGTATTAAAAAGTGCTAATGTGAAATGAAATAAACTTCTCATCGATGAAGCATTCTCTATTTTCTTTCTGAGTTAACTTTCACATTCCCAACTTGACTTTAGCTACTAAATTTTTGACGATGACTCTTAGTTGTCGGAACCATGTGTTTCATACGGTGACCTAATTTTTTGCTCACTCCGCATCATGAATGCGTTATATAGTCTTAAGCCGCCTTACACTATTAAGGTAGTTTGACCCGTTGCCTCCAATATCCCCAAAATACCACCTTAATGGCTATGTCCTCTGAAAAATTCGGTCGTAGTACCGAAGAAAACCGAAGGTCTTTCACAAATGATACAACCATTTCAGTCAGCGAAGGTCAGCTTCCGTTTCAACTTTCAACGCTTCAACACAATCCCAGCATATCGGATACACTGGTGTTTCTTCACTGGGTAGAGCGATGGGTTAGTGACCATAGTCCTCAGTTAATATTCCGAAGAGTTCTTTTGGGCAAGGTCAGTTCTAACGGAAGCAATGTAATATTCTGGGTGCCAGAAGTTTCTGGGAAGCCACTATCGGAACACGGAAAGAGGTGGACCCATTCATTTTGCTGCGTGGTTCTCATGCACTATTTGGCCCTGTACTTGCTGAGTTCCATCCTAGTCTGTTTGGCAGAAACGGAAACACCGTGGAAAATATATGCATGCCTCGCAGCTGATAACTATTTGTGTCCACACTAACTTAATCCCTACAAGCAACAGTCCATGAAACTAATTGAAAAATACTGGCCAACCCGTTTATGTTATTTTGTGGTTCTTATCTAAACCTTGGGAAATGTAATAGATGAATAACTACTGTTTAAAACATTAGAAGAGGAATACTTAAATTATTTAATGAAGGCTTCTTGTGATCGCATACATTGAACATGTTATTAATTGGGACGTTGAGTGGACGTTGTGCAACCTCTGACGTCCTCGACTTCGTCCAATCACAACCGAGCCTGCGAAGTTACTTCGTCTTATCGCAATGGGGGGACACAGCTGACTCTGCCAACCGGAGCGGTTGCGACAGGATCTGTGCGAGTAGACATTCCATGAACCCCCCTCCACTCCCTTCCCTTCCCCTAAAAGCAGTCAAGGACGGGAGCAAAACGACGTCAATGATATCAAAGCAGCTTCTTCGGTGGGCGTCACCTTTTGCTTTTTTTAATTTTTGATTCATGAGCGAATGGTTGTGGTTAGAAGATTATTTTGCTCCCTAAAATTCATTTTTCGTTTCCATCTTAACGATTTCGTGTACAAAATTGCAATTTCGGTTCCGAATAAACTCCCCCATTCCAGAAAATTTATTCATCCGAAGGTCCCTTACTGCTTCTTCAAATTCCGATCTTAATATTATGCTCCCATATCATTCTTTTAGACTTCGCTTTCCTCTTTGATCACTTTCGTGCTGAGATTGTTTCCATTGTATAACTCTTCCAGGTACTCTTTCCATCTCTTCACTCTCTCTTAATATTTCAATCAAAAGTTCTCTATTCTTGTCCCTCATGGCATTCCATCTTGCGCTTCGTTCCTTGAAATGGTTCCTCACCATCCTACGGGCAGCTTCCACCTTTCCAAGTACAAGGTTGTTTTGTACATCTTCGCATAGATTCTTCATCCACATGGGTGTGCGGGTAGCATTGCATTGTGAATAGAAACGACTACTGGAAGGACGTTTGGGAATGTGACTGAGGATTGAGAAAGTTTTTCGCAAAGCGAAAGGGAGAGGGTATGGAAGTTTTGGAATGATTGAATCATTTTGTATAGTTGCTACGTTAGGTTTTCTCTATAGTTGGAAGAGGTAAGGAGCCTAATGGCAGGGATACGTTTGGTGAGACAATTTCTGAGTTCGGTGGAGATGTAAAAGGATTTTTATTGCCGAATTTGGACCGTCCATTTGTGATGTTAATCCTTTTCAATGGGTTGGGAGTATGTCTGGAGGAAAGGTAGTTGGAATTAGAGGAGAGAATTTATTCATCCGAAGGTCCCTTACTGCTTCTTCAAATTCCGATCTTAATATTATGCTCCCATATCATTCTTTTAGACTTCGCTTTCCTCTTTGATCACTTTCGTGCTGAGATTGTTTCCATTGTATAACTCTTCCAGGTACTCTTTCCATCTCTTCACTCTCTCTTAATATTTCAATCAAAAGTTCTCTATTCTTGTCCCTCATGGCATTCCATCTTGCGCTTCGTTCCTTGAAATGGTTCCTCACCATCCTACGGGCAGCTTCCACCTTTCCAAGTACAAGGTTGTTTTGTACATCTTCGCATAGATTCTTCATCCACATGGGTGTGCGGGTAGCATTGCATTGTGAATAGAAACGACTACTGGAAGGACGTTTGGGAATGTAACTGAGGATTGAGAAAGTTTTTCACAAAGCGAAAGGGAGAGGGTATGGAAGTTTTGGAATGATTGAATCATTTTGTATAGTTGCTACGTTAGGTTTTCTCTATAGTTGGAAGAGGTAAGGAGCCTAATGGCAGTGATACGTTTGGCGAAACAATTTCTGAGTTCGGCGGAGATGTAAAAGGATTTTTATTGCCGAATTTGGACCGTTCATTTGTGATGTTAATCCTATCGTATGGGTTGGGAGTATGTTTGGAGGAAAGGTAGTTGGAATTAGAGGAGAGAAGAATGGATTCAATGGTTGAAGGGTATTTATTAGGACCGATGATCGTCTTCGAAAGGTCCTTCCTCTGAAAGGTCCTCAGGCTCTGCGAGACACGAGACTCAGACCAGATTAGACTTCGCGAGACAAGTAACGAGAGGGGACTGGAGCTAGGGAAACGATACCAGGACGGAACAGTCTCAGAGCCTCGTCTCGTGGCAGCACTACTATTGGCCATAATATTATTTGCTAGATCAAATTTACTTGAAAATTTAAAATCATGCAAATTTGAATCTACCATAGGAAACATTTCTATACCCACACTGCATCAGCAGGGCACACAGAAGTGATGTATTAAGTCACATCAACTGGCTGACCTAACAATAGTTGCGTTCGTTTTTCCAATCAACATACGATTGCAATGCATAAAGCCGAACTCCCCAGGAAAAAATAACATATCATATCTCACAATTATTTCCCAAATTGCATGTATTCCTTTCTTTTCAGCACAAGTGATTTTCAAGGCTGGTAACCTCACATACCTGTTGAATGCCCTTGAGTCGGCACGCTGGGTGGCATGTAAATGTAGATATTCTCCATCCAATGAATAGTCCTGCTAAATACTTGCGATGGAGAATTTGGATTCATTTGGTAGGTCAAAACGTATTGTAAGGGCGTGGGTTAGACTCAGGAGACTGCAGAGAATGGATGATATTTATTTCACAGATCTTCATATATATTCCACCCCGGATCTCCCTGGATTTATCACGATTTGCATAAAAAGTCCAATTCACCACCCGTATTTCCTGCGCGGAGCAATAATAATGTGATTGGCCCACAGATATAGAGATATAGATCAGTAGTGCAATGTATCATATACATACCCACACTACACCAGCAAGGTACACAGAAGCGATATATTAAGTCAGATCAACTGGCTCTGGCTCTGTGGCGGGTGGGTTTTGTTGGCTTGAAGCCAACCTAACGCAAGTGTCTTTTATGTTCAATTGGTTGCCAAAGTGGATGGTAAGGTCCTCAGGTCACTCTTGTCATCTCTTGACCTTCAAGGATTACGCGGGGGTCAAAGGCCACGAGATATAGACAGGAAAATCAGGGGGGGAATTTTATCATAGGTTTAATTGTATGCCCTAATCGATGTCCCAAGATCCCTCCCGGCCTTCTTAGATCTCCAAGGTTACGCTGGGGTCAAAGGTCTCGAGGTCTAGGCAAGTAAATTGGGGCAACAAACGTGTTATATCGTAGGTTTTAAAGGATGTCCAGGCAGGAGATAAGGTTGGGACTCCAGTGACAGCTCACGGCGATGGATGGGACGTCATGGAAATGCCAAGATTGATGCCACAATTCCCTGCTTCTTCTACATAAAAAGGACGCCTATTTTGACAATTCTTCTTGAAGTGTTCAACTTGGAAACAATTTTCTCCCTAAATTATATGTACTTGCGTTAAAATTTTACCCATTGGAGGCAGATACCGTGAATCCAAAGAGAAATGGAGTGGCAAGGTGAGGTTGCTTAATGTTACTCCGGCGTAACCTTTGGAGGGAGTAGGAGGACAAGAGGAATCTTGGAATGTTATTGACTTTGCACCCATTTAAACCTATGATACGACACGTTTTTTGTCCCGAATTGCTCACATAGACCACATGATTTGACCCCTTGTAGCCCTTGGAGATCAACATATAAGAAAATGGATATAGGGACCCTATTTTGTTAACCATTTACGTCACATTTGTTTCCCCTGTTTGCCTGCATAGACCTCGTGACCTTTGACCCCTGTGTAACAGGAGAGGATCTTGGGACTGTCGTTTGCATGGAAAACATGTTCAAACCTTTGATGTCACTGAACAACTTGTTGTTGGGCCACAAATCGTCAAATTCGGCACTTTCTATGAAGACCGTCAAAAACCGGCACTTTTTACGTAATACCCGATGAAAAAATATTAAAATTCGCCTCAAAATTTTTAATTTACCGTCAAAAATCGCAGAATAAATTTAGAAAAATTACGGCGTGATTAGTTTTTCTGTAGGCCCTCCTGTTATTGTTTTATTTGTATCCAAACTCGAGGGCACATAATTTCTGCATGGACAGTAAGTCTGAAGCCGATGCTCTTATATATCTTAAAAATGGGATAACTCTCTCTCTGAGCTTGCAGTTTGCTGAGAAAAACAGCCTTTTTCTATCACTAATTGAGATAATATCAAAGAAATTGTTCATTGTTCTTCCGTAACAAAGAAATTAAAACATTTGGATTAGGTTGTGCAATCAAAGTTTTAAAAGTTGGTCGAGGTAAGATGGCGGCGCCGCGCATCGAGAGGCTTCAAAATTTAAGGGGAACCCCAGGGCCTTGGATTGACGGTGCGAAGGGTACTCACGCCATCGGCGGGACCGGAGCAAGTGACTCCTCAGTCGCAACTGCATTCCTTTCCCTTCCCGCAGCCTCGTCACTGGGTGCGGCTATCACAATGCCCGTGTGCGGCTTCCTCATCGCATCCGCTGGCTGGGAGTCCGTGTTCTACGTGACGGGTACCGTGGGGCTGTTGTGGAGCATATCGTGGATGCTGCTAGTGTATGACACGCCCGCGCAGCACCCCAGGATCTCCGTGGAGGAGCGGAGATACATCGAGACGTCCATCGGGCCTTCGGCCCACAAGGGAAAGGTAAGTACCAAGGACGTGTCCAGGGATGCGCTTCCGTTCATACCGACTGCCCCTGAACATGAGCCTCTCACCCTCTCTATTGTGTCCAGATCCGACCATTCCGAGTCCTGACCGCACAACGCCTTGCGATGGCAGATTTATTTTTAATAATTGAGATAAGCAAGCCTTTCAGAATTCAAATATATTTACTTCCAAGAAGTAGGGCAACGCATGCATGGATTAACTCTCAAGAAACTGCATAATAATAGGTAATCAGATACACTCTCAAGGAGAGATATAATCGCAAAGCACGTTGCACCATGTTTTTAAATTCCGTATGCTTTGCAGAGCACAGATTGCTAGGCTAATTTATCGTAGTTGAGCTGATTACACAGTAGTTTCCTCTAATAATAAATTCCTTATAGGCATTTTTTATTCCTTATAGACATTTTTATCCGTTATCAGCGTATATTCCTTATTTTATTCCTTATAGACATTTTTAGCCGTTATCAGCGTAAAACATCATATCGCCAAAGAAGTAAATAAAGAATTTAAGCATTGATGTGTAGCAGTTGGTGCAACGTACGATATTTCCTTATGTTTAGCAACGGCGGTTACTCTCTCGTCGGATCGCGTCATCCGTCTGCAAATCCGTCTTATTGCTGATCATTATGATTAAAAAATTATTAATGAATTCTGGCGCTTATTTAGCCACAAACCAGGACGGATCAGAGGAGTATTTTGCCTTCTCAACCATGCAAACACTATGGAATGGAAATTGGCGGTCCAGGTATTTCGTTTTAGCTGATGCGAGGTAATCTCTCCTCAGAAATTTGGAGACACCATTTTCTTCCCGAGTATGAGAAAGTTTCAAGTAATTAGTAGTATACAGAAAAATATTAGCATTTGGAGTAACATATAGCACTTTAGTTATCATTGATTGAAGATATCTTTGGTAATACGAGTGATGCTGAAGGATCTCAATAGGACTCAAGACATTCTGTTCCAAAAATTGCATGTCCTAACTTTTACGGTGGTCTCTTAAGATTCAACTACATATGCTCATAGCGATGTATTGCAACTGAGCGTAGAAGGAAGGCCCCTGAGCCCTCCATTCGCATTGTGACGGTCCAGAAATTGTTGTCCATGTCATGGGTGAACTTCATCGTCCCTCGTTCAATACGTTGTTTGCTAGGGTATTCCAATAATCATGTAACAATCGATGTGTTGGGGGTAAATTCCTAAGAACTTGAAATGTTGAAGACCGCCACGTTTCAGATAAAATGCTTCCGTGATCACTGAATGATATTTCGTACAAAGAATACACCCTACAAAACAGAGATCAAACCACAAATAAAATGCTGTACTTTTGCATACCAAATACGGGGAAGAGAGAGTGCATTAAATCTTTTGGTGTCTGGAATTAGGGTGCCTCGTTTAGCCAATTTCTGGAGCGAAATATAATACTTGACAAAATTATTACGCATGAAAAGTATTACTCACATGGATATTATGTGCATGATTATTTTCCAAATCGAATAATATCTTCTGGGAGGCATTTTACCACAGTGTCGAAATTTCTACTGGAAACACTAAAAATGTCATTAATTTTAGTTCAGTTAATACTACATTTTTTGTTAGGAGATGTCATTTTCAATTAAAACTGACATTCAAGCCACAAATGCCAGTTGTATGCCTCTAGGGGCCAGGGAAGCCTCCTCTGGAGCTGTAAAAAAGGTAACTTTAGTACAGTTGAACTTTGTACCGCTTGGTGGCTCATAGCGATAGCGGAACATTGTTGCTATGTACCGTGTACTCTCGCAACAGAGTTGTATTGCACCGTGATCCCCACCCGTCCTCCGCTACACTACAACAACGCCCCATGCCCCACTCTACCTCACCCCCGAGGATACGAGCCGGAAAAGCTTCGCTCCTGACGTTCTCGCTATAGCTTTCCACGTTTGCATCACTACAGAGTAAACACATGTCATGTCACTTCTTTTGTTTTCCAATGTCAGTGGATCTTCTGGTTCCTAATTACTCCAACTGCTCTTTGATGATGTGACTCCCCCACCGATTTTTTATTTCTCCACATTTGACTACATTCCTGGCTGTGTGCTCTGGCTTTGCGAAACTTCCATTCAGGACGGAAAGGTTCCTGTTTTCAAGCACCAGTTTCATCTAGATCTGAGAGGCCTATCAATTCGGTAATTGAGTATTTGATATCGGGCCTATAAATCCGACATCGGGTCATTTGACTTACCTGTAACAGAGCAGTTGATTAAAAGGGGTGAACGTACATGTAAGAGGCTTAGATTCGTGAGATCCCTTTCTAAGTTATCTGATGCAAATGCTTCCCACTGCCGTTTTCAAATGACGGCCAACGCCTACAAGATGCTGGAGAAGATATTGTGGAAAAAGCCTTTCGCTAAGGATGCGGTATTCACCATACCCAGTTACAAAACATCTAAGCCTAAACTAAAGTTGGCCGAAACTATTATGAGGTCTACAAGATACAACGTAAGCGAGAAGGCTGGGCTCATGTATCAGCTGTGCTTTACGCAGATTTTAAAGCTGGAATAATATCTTCTGAGCAATCTAACAGCACAGTATCTGCGTTGACAGTAGACAAGAGCAAAGTATTGCGCATGAAACTTAAAATTCTTCGGAATATAAACGAATTTCTGAAAATGATGACCCAATTGAAAACCTAAAATTTCATGGTCGAAAGGATAGGACTAAAGCTTACAAAGGCATCATTGTAGAAAAGCACATATCATTTGCGGCTGAGCCTAACGCTCAATAACTTGGTCACGTCACACCATCCTCTAGCCCTGCAAATGATGAGACCACGGCTATTTTTAGGTATATCATGAATCAACTCAAAGGTGGCTTGAAACTGGTAGAGAAGACCCTTCGAAATAGAAATCCGTCGAAAATTAGACGAATTAACACGAAAACCTATGCAATGGGCTGTTTGTCTTTTGCATTTCAACCAGCCGCCGTTCCGAGCTCTCTTCACTAATATTCATGGCATTCGCCCAAGCCCCTATTCTTACACAGGTGGCATAGGTTCAAAACTATCTGATTGTGAAAACCTTCCAGTAGTGTCATTTAAAGTAATAAAACATTACTTACCTTATCACTGTACAGAAGTACTCACAAAACTCAGTGAGGGCCTGAGGTACTTGTTCCAGATATCTCGGATATTGACTTCAGAACATACCCGGAAATGGTAAACTCCATGATCCCTGGTAAATTGAACAATGTTCGCTGGTTATCCACTGTAGACAGAATTGTAAGATTATGTATTGCTACTAACAAAACTACAAAGGAATTCATCATAATAGTGACATTCATACCTACATTCTGTGTGGTAATGCATTATACGGTCAGGACAGCGTCTTCCATTGGTCATGTTCCTAGTCCCGTCTTTGAGGCCATTCATTGGTCTAGATACCAAGGAAATAACAGTCTATAGTTCATTAATTCATAGTCATGAATGTGTTCTTCGCAATCCCAGAAAATGTTCTTCTCGCCATGATGACTGATCGTTGTATTGCTGTCCGTTATGATGTACTGAATAAAATTTCTAGTGCTCAAGGAGACGAGGTGGGGAAATTTACCTTCCCCGTTTGATACAAATTTGTTCCTATTCTGAATTTTGAAGCCAGTGATACCTCAGAAATTATTCTTTGGGAAAGCACAAAATTTTCTATTGCCATACCACCAGTTCTAATGAGCTCATTTACTAATTTTCACTTTCTACAACACGGTCCTTCACCACATGGTCGCAGTAGAACGGATATTGTAGTTTGTCTCAAAAGAAGCCATCCGAGTGTGTGGCAGTGACGCTGGGGGAATGCATCATAAGATCAAATTTACTTTTTAGGCAAGCTGTGCCTAAATTTCAATAAAAATTCCAAGTTGTGATAATTTTTACCGGCAGTGACTAATCAGATTAGTTGAGCCGGTCATGCATATGGCTGGTCGGTTGGGTATAGTTAGCGGAGGAGCCCTAGGTGCAGCCACCTCCACGTGGTGGGCTCTGGGTCGCTTGGCAAGCAGCGCTGGCCAGGTGAGCGAGGAGCTGCACAACCGCTGAATTGTACTGAGTAATCCGCCTTTTCCGCCCCCAGAGGAGGTATCACCCCCCCCCCCCCCCCTGGGCATACCTGCGTATTGAGACTATTGAGTTTAGAATGTTTTCATCGCAAATGACATCTCATTACGGAAACATATGACCGGATTTACCAATTTCAAATCAATGACAATTTTGGTGTTTTCAGTCGAAATTTCGAAACTTTGGGGCAAAACCTTTCACAGATAATATTATTCTATTTGGAAAGAAGCTTATCTGTAGTATTCATGTGCGTAAGCCTCTTTTCTGGGTATTGCTTTTTGTTCCAAGAAAAAAGTGGTGAAAGGAGGCACCCGAGTTTGGACTGTGTGATACTGGTCTATGCTAAAATTGCATCGAGGATTATACACCATGCCAAATTTCAGAGGTGAAGTATATTTTTTATTTATTACTGTACTTAACAAATATTGCTGTGGCTTAGGTTACGCACTGGATGTAACTGAAGTGCTTGGATATTTTCTAGTCAAGTAGCAGCAATTGGATTTTCGGTTCTCCAATGCCTTAGGATATATCTCACTGTCTAACCTACTGATGTATTTAACGAATTTCTGATGAAGTATCTGGGTCTATTTCGATAATTTTTGCTATACCAATGATTTACATAAATGTGACTCTCTTCCGTTGTTATTGATCAATTCCTTGTTCTTCTCCTGCCCTCCTAATTTGTCACCTTCTTCCCCTTTCTTCTCTCCGCCATTTTCTTAATCTTTTCTTCAGTAATTACCAGCTTTTTAATTATTTTCTCACAAACTTTTCCTATTGTTTTACCAGCTGCTTTCGTTATCCCTGTTTTCCATTCTTTCCAGCTTTCTTTTACACTCACTCTTTTCATTCTCTCCTATCTCCATCGGTATCCTCTCCTTGGTTCTCGTCTTGTCTTCTATCTTCTCCCTCTTTCTAACCCGCATTATTAGCCAAGAAATTATTTCTCAAATCAACAATGACCAAAAAAGAGGATAGACAACCCCTTACGAGTAGAGTAAATGTAATATTTATCAGGTGTCCATCTTTGGCTCCTTACTTGAGGTTGTCCCTCGATACCCTAGGATACTTCTAATTAGGGTTGGGACAGGGATTCGAAGATTAGGTCGAATTCTATCGAATCCATGGGTTAGAGATTAGATCAAATCCAATGTTAGAAGATTTGATCGAATCAATGGATTAAAGATTCGAATACCAGTCGTTCGGATTCTGTGTACCAGTGGTGGAGAACTAGCGTAAGTCTTCGACTTACGTATGTGTTCGGTTAGGATGGTGACATGCTTGTTGCGTTTCTGTTGCCGCGACAGATTCAACTGCGTGACGACCCGCCACTCATTGCCAAGCGTACAAGAGTTCATGTCAAACTATATTTGTTCAGAATGCCAACTCTAGTTTAAGACATTGCATAGCTCGATAGGAGACATTTGATCATCGTAATGGCGAAAAAGTATGATGTGATCAGGCATCAACGTCTTTTTTCAGCGTAGTTTGACCTTCCCGCGTCAGTCGACGTGTAGTTAATTATCCACTCCATCAGACGCGGAGTTCTCCTTCTTTTTTTGCTGCAATGGACAACTGGCGTCATCTATAGAGTGGATACTCAACTACACGTCGACTGACGCGGGAAGGTCAAACTACGCTGAAAAAAGACGTTGATGCCTGATCACATCAGACTTTTTCACCATCACGATGATCAAATATCACCTATCGAAATATGTAATGTCTTACACTAGAGTTGGCATTCTGAACACCTATACTTTGGCATCAACTCTTGTACGCTTGGCAATAAGCGCGGGTCGTCACGCAGTTGAATCTGTCGCGGCAACAGAAACGCGGAGAAACGCAAGCATGTCACCGTCCTAACTGAACATCCGCGGACTGAACTCCGGATCGGTGTCACTCGGGTCCGCGTAAGTCGAGGACTTACTGTAATTGCTCATTTTTAGCATTTAAATCGTAAATACCATGGTAGGAAATGTTTAAGCAAATTATTGTAAACTAATAATTCTTGTCCACGTATCAATTCTTTGATATTCCCCAATTTGAACATTGTAACAAAAAAGTGCCTCAGCATTCTTCCAGCTACAGTATTTTCAGAAAGAGCCTTCAGTACTGCTGGAAATATGGAAAAAGAAATCGATTAGATCCTGATAGAGTGAAAATGCTGAATTTTCTAAACAAAAAAACTTTTATTCTGTTTTCATTGAATTTTCAACTTTATTTATAAAAACTTGAACTGTAATTTACTTTTGAAATTACCCATTCTTTATATCTGCCCTTTACGAGGATTTACGAGGATTAGAATTTGGGATTAGGGTTCGAGATTTGGATTCAAGATTTGGATTCGATAAAAAAACGGGATTTGGATTCGATAAAATTTTGGATTTACCCCATTACTACTTCCAATAGGGCTCCATGGGTAACATTACCAATTATTGGAGGTCAGTGGTATGAAAGACTACATCCACAAATTCTTTTGATTCTCGCTCCAATATATCAAGTATAAAAAATCTAAAAATCCCCATGGTGCCGGTGGGGACCAACAGGCATAACTCATCCCACTTCTTCTGGATTTCCCACTAAGAAAGACCCTTGTTGAAGCCTTCACATTTATTTTGTTGCATTCTATGAGTGGCTAGTCCATCTCACAGGATTAGGAGAGAAACTGGAATGTTGGCATTGGACAATTTGATATGGACCACAAACTGGTGGAGATATGACATAGTTTGTGTGCTGCCCTACACTCATGATGCGGGTGTCACACATTAAACAAGTTAAGCGCCGCAATTCATGATTATTCCATTATCACTTCCAAGGATGACATAGTTTGGACCTAGTGTGACTTGTGCTCGATAGGTCTAGGCATGGGTGTTGCCTAATAATATGTGTATTTCATGATTTCAGCTTGGTGGTGAGTATAGATGAATTCTCACATTCGGAAATTCATCTTTGGGAATTTCATTAGGTGACTCTGCTCGGGTATTCACGGCTAGTTCGCAATCTTTAAATTAGTAGTGAGGAGTCCAGAAGGGGAGGATTCCAGTGCAGGTACCTGTAGCACAGGTTTAGCATAGGCAGAAAAGGAATGTGAGTTGAGGTTGAACGCCTTCGCAGTTGCCAATAATGCCTGCGACGTAGGCACTTTTCCAGTGCACCAGTAGGGTAGTTTCCTATTTTTTCATTCTGTTGATCATTAGCTTATAACACCTGGGTGTATTATAAATAAATTGGCCATCCCGTTTTTCTTCCACTAAAAGCATTCAATATTTCCTAATGAAATAGAAACACCTTATAAAGTAATCATTCATTATTTGTTCAATTCATTCATGCCTGTTGAGGCATTTTCATATTTACATAGATGAAGGTAATATTGATAAGTACTTCTTATACACACTTATGCACTTTTAGCCTCTCACTGTGCCATGGAAGCCACTCCTGACATCTCCTCCCGTGTGGGCAATCATCATCACTCATGGTGCCAGTGTGTTCAGCTACTTCACTGTTGTCAACCAGTTGCCAACCTACATGAAATACATCTTATACTTCAAAATTAAGGAGGTAAGGGTGCATGGGGTTAAGCATAAGTGCATGCATGAAGTAATTGTGGCCCTTTTTCTTAAATGTGTGAATGAAAACTATTTCCTCGAGCTAAATCTCAGACATTTGTCCTGGCTTAATAGATTCCCTTTCTTGTTGAGGGGGGTGGCTGTGACCATCAAAATATTTGTGTGTATTTATTATTTTGTTTCTTATATAAACATTCTTCACACCTGTGAACATTGTTTATTATATTCTTAAAATTACAATATATAGTTCCTAATGTTTGATTTCCACAATCTGCTGTTGAATTGACGTGTGAGACTATCGTACGGTGTTGGAGACATTTACCTAAGATTCTCTCCTGTGTCTGCTCTATACCAATGTTTTTTACCAGTCTTTATTATTATACCCTGTCATGTTAACAGCCAGAATGCTATTGTAAAAATATTATTAACATAATTATTAACAGAATCAAATAATAGCATTCTTGCTGTTAGTGTGATGCCTACTGATTATTTTCTTGCATTCACGATGTAAGTATAATGGATCAATATATATATGTTGTGCTTAATTGTTTGCCAAACCCTATTTCAGTAAAATTGTTTGACATTAGCACTGCTTTGTAATAGTGATTTATGGTGATGACACAACCTAGCAATGACTTCCAGAGCATGATGTAAATGTAATGATTTTGCTCTCATTTCACAATAAAAGTATATGAAGCAATTCGCACTTCTCCACTACCACCGTTTCTTCAAGTAATTGAACTGAATTGGATAGTCATGTGGTCTCCTGCCAATAGTCTCTTCACTAGGTCCAACAGGAAACCACCGGTTGAAATGGATATTCCCAATCCCCACTTCAGAGAGGACATTCCTTACCCCAGGATGAGGTAAGGAAGGGAAAGCATCTTGAAAGAAATAATTGCAAGATCTAGGAAGAAGAGGATGAAGAAGAGGAAGAAAATATAAAAATATGAGCATAAGACTCCATGATGCTACAATTCCTGTAAATTTAGTGATGAATTTTTTTGCACACAAGATTCACGAATTGAATATTTTTTGCCTATGTAAGCACTGGCAATGTGTTTCTATAAACAGTAAATAGGCTTGTAAATAGTAAAGCAACTGCCATAGTCTGCTTTAATTCATCTTATACGTATTTGCTTTGGAATGTCTAAGTCCTTAACCTTTTCCACTCGGTTGTCGAGTGATACTCGACACAGCATAGGTCACTACTAACTTGAGTGTCACTCGACACATGACACGCGAAATCCAGGGGCATTTAAAATTTAATTCCAAGTGGACTGATATACTGAAGTGGTATGGAGGGTGAAAAATCCAATTGCAAAATGTTAAGGGAGTAAATATGGTTTACTTGATTACGGTTGTCTCATTAAATCATTATTTCATCCTTACATCTCTTTAATTAGTTTAAGCTTTTCTACAGAAAATAATGGCAGTTATATGGCCATTCAGTGATAGGAACTAGCGAAAAAAGGAAACTACTTAGTTAATTCCACGGTTTATTTTGGAAGACTCAACCGGTTTCAACCTTTGCAGGTCATCATCAGGAGAGATGATGACCTGCAAAGGTTGAAACCGGTTGAGTCTTCCAAAATAAACCGTGGAATTAACTAAGTAGTTTCCTTTTTTCGCTATGTCTAAATTCCACAAAGTCAACTTGCCGACCATCGATTATATAGGAACTAGACTAAACTTGTACTTTCTTTTTTTCCAGAATGGCTTGTTATCCAGTTTGCCATACCTAGGGAAATATGTGTTTGCACTGGCAACCAGTAGCTTAGCTGATTATCTCCGAAAAACTGGCAAACTGTCAACCACTGCCACAAGAAAAATTTTCACTACTTTTGGTAAGATCACACGTAAAATTGTAACATTAAGGTTAAATTATATTGCATAAAATTTTCTTCATTCATCTGCAATGTGCCCACATATGTGTGCCTATAATAAATATGCATTCAACTTTATGCGTGCAATGATGATGAATTTCCTTGTTGCGTTAGGAAAGAGGTTCCTTGATATTAGTGTGAAGAATTTCAGCGTAAACATTTAAAATTAGGGAAATATGTTGCTTAGAAATCTGATTTCTTAGCTAGCGTTTGCTGTGAAAAAATTAATTCAAATGATCGAATACTTTCATAACCATAAGTTTCTGTGAATAATTGCAACACTTCTTAGTCATTGAGGTGTGCATTAACCCTTTCGCTGCAGTTCACTGTCTGGAAACCTACTCATCACATGCGGAGGAAAAGTGAAAGTGCTACAGGGAGAACAAAAAGGTACATTCACTGCAGCCTACCATGCGATCATACTAGGTATGTTCACGGCAGCGAAAGGGTTAAAGCTGCAATGACCATTATAGCTTCTCTTTCTAATCTACGTACCAAGTATGGGACACACTTATCTCAGTTTTCACTGCTGAGATAATGTTTTATCTCTTCACGTTTAGTATTGATAAACAGTCAAAACTAAAAAGACCTAAGTACAGATAACCCAGCAGATCATGCCGAATGTCGTTTCTATACTCATATGACAATAGTGGCCCCCTCACTCATGTCTAATTGCATAGGTAGAGAGTGATAATTACTTAGGGGTAGGGAGGGATCGCGTAAGATAGTTATCATGGGATCAGATTTTATTTAACTGCCCTCCATATCACCTCCATTGCTCATTTCTTTCCCCCCCCCCCGGTCTGTCACAATTTGAATTCCAAGGTTCAGTTCACTTACACTAATGTTTCCGTGATGCTCTCGTTTTCCAGAGACTCACCATCTGGCATCCACATGTTCATCATTCTCAGGTTAACAGAATTGATCACAGGAACAATGCCATTGCTTGTACACACTACAGGAAAACCTCAGACTGTAATGCAGTAAAAATGGTGATTGATTATGGGTGCAAGCGAAATATATAATGCTAATAATCTTTAGTTTCATCTTAACATAATTCTTCTCTTTCACATCCTTCACAACCTCTTCCACATAGTCTTCCTTTTACATTAACTTTTCCCTCGAAAATTTATTGCCTGGTTTGGCTTAAATTGCATTTCACAAGTCTTCATATCCATCATATCTCAAGATATGGCTGGTTAAATCTTCTTTTCAAAGTTTGTGAGGTCTTCTCCAAATCCACAAACGCAATGAACATTGATTTTGATTTGCTCATCTATAGATGATCCTTCTCAATATCTTCCCTCTCATCCTCTTTTCCTTAATGGCAATACATCTCCCATCCCACAGTCTGAAGTGATTTCTCACCATCCTATAGGAAACTTGCAACTTTCCCTGTGCAAGGGTGTTTTGTGAGTCCCTTCATCCACATTTCTCTTACTTTTCTCGCTTTATGGCTTATTTAATTTCTTATTCCCTTGTAGTAGTGTTGCTCTTCTTCAATTTTCATATTCTTGTATTTTCTTCTCTTTTCAATCAGGTCTAAGTCATCTTCTGTGATCAATGGCTGCTTCTTGACACCATATATTTTCCCCAAAACATCTTTTGCCACCTGCTGTAGTCCATTTTTAATTTTTTCAATCTCTCTTCCATTGATTTTACAGTCCTCTTCCATCCTGTTTTCCACTTCTTTCCTAAAAGCCTGCTGATGTTGAATCTCCTTCAATGGGATCGTTTACCATATTTTTTTTATTGCCGAATATGATAGAGTTTGTAAAATGAAAAGACCCATATTTTTCCGTTTTTTGATCCGTCAATTATTTCTCGAGTTATAAGCGGCGAAAAACTGATGTTTTTAACCCTTTCGGAAAAGTGGGCGTGGTGCAACCTCTGACGTATATCGACTTCGTCCAATCACACCTGAGCCCGCGAAGCTACTTTGCCTTATCGCAATGGGGGGGGGGGGCTACACAGTTGACTCTGCGAATAGGACAGTTGCGACAGCATCTGTACGAGCAGGCCTTCCGAGAACCCCCCTCCACTCCCTTCGCTTCCAAGAAAAGCAGTCAAGGACGGGAGGAAAATGACGTCAATGTTATCACAGCAGCTTTTTCGGTGGTCGTCACCTTTTGCTTATTTTAATTTTTGATTTATGAGTGAATGGTTGTGGTTAGAAGATTAATTTTTTTACTAAAATTCTTTTTTTGTTTCCATCTAACGATTTCGTGTACAAAATTGCGATTTTATGGCATTATTTTTACATGGCATTTCAAAATCAGTAAGATGCGATAAATGTTGATATCTGTCCATGGGTAGCTTCCACAGTCCCTGAACTAGTTCCTGAATCTCTGCTTCACATTCATTATCAATTTGAAATCTCCTGTTATTTTTCATGCATTTCATCTTCGCCTGTGGTTTTTATACAGAGAGTTACTACTAACATTTTTTGTGAGCAGAATTCTAAAAGCTTTTCTCCTCTTTCATTCCCATATTCCCTACCTTATTTTCCAGTTATCCATCCATCTTGACCTTCACTCACAACAGCATCCCAATATCCTGATTGTTTTCTTCTCCCCTTCCTGTTTTAATTACTTCCATGATATCATCCAAGACGTCTTCCACTTCACTTTTGCAATCAGTGTGGACGTGTAAATCTGCACCAGGTTTACTCATCCAGGTTGTATTATTATAAATATTGTACCACCAATGTTTATGCAGGCTTCGTCCCTTTTTCTAGTGTATCGCCATATTATAGGACACTCATCACACATATTCTGGCACTTTTCCTATGCCATGTGCCTACTCAAGCATTACCTTTCAGTGATCCATTGTGTATGATTCTGTGGCTCCTGCACACTCCAAAACTTTCCTCCTTTGGGGTGTTTCATTTCTTTCATTTCTAAAGCGTAATACATTGAGGTCTATTCTTCGAATTTCCGTCTTCAGTTTCTAAAATCTACCACAGGTCCTTAGTGATATCGCATTCCATATTGTCAGTAAAATTTCATTACATTTAACTTTGGTACCCTCTTGGGTAGTCCATGCCTCGAGATCTGAATGAGAGACTATTTTATCTTCGGAATATTTTACTCACCTTTGACTGATGTACATTCTCGGGTAGTTCACGTTTGGATATTCACATTCACATTCTTGGGTAGTTCACGTCTGTCTAAACGTATGCATGGTTTCTATTTTATGTAAAATTAGGTATATTATCAATTAGGTACAGTCATAATAGGTAGTACATGTTTGATATTAATTTTAATATCCTTTTTCAACAGCTGTGATGCTTCCTTCATTCCTCATGTTGGCTCAAGTGTTCCTAGGATGTGATAGGTTGGCTTCTGTTGCCATATTCACAACAGCATTAACAGTCAATGGAGCAGTCACCGCAGGATATCTTGGAAATGGACTGGATATAGCTCCAAATTTCTCAGGCAAGTATTTTTTTCAATATAGTTAACTTGTCTTCTCCTCTCAAGGATCATGGTTAAAAATGCATTGGTTCTTTGTGTAAAAAAAGTAAGTTCTTGGGTACCTATGCAGTTTCAGTAATGAATCTGTGGGAGAGAGATGGGAAATAATGTACACCGTGAAGCAGTTATAGAAGGATGAATCACATGATGAAGCATATTTAGGGTAAAGGAGAGAGAAGTGTGAAGAAGGGGGATTCCAGAATTGATTCAGACTCTGGTGTGTTGATGTGGAATATTTCCATGTCCACTGCCACCTTTTTCAGCAAGAAGAGAGATATTAACCCTCAAACAGTAAGGTGGGGCTCGGATCCGACCCGAGCATTTAATTTTCCGCTCCCCTCTTCCCCCCTCTCTTCGTAGGAGGATGAGTTGGCCAGGTACCCTATCAGTCAGTCGTGCTAAATGTGTAGGAGTGGTTTCAGCGACCTGGTAAGTGACTTTGGCTAGCTACATTCAGTTTTCCCATGATCTCTCTTGTTTTGAGTCACATCCGACCCTACCGTGCCGTTAATGTTACAAATTTTACTCTTTATACGTTTTACTCTTTTTGGTAGTTCTGCCCACAAAATGGCTTCAAAAGAAATATTTCTAACCCCTGAGGACGTGCTAGCCGAGTTACTACGTCAGCAGACCATAGATTCTGATGATGAAGGAGAGGATATACCTGGTCAGGAGGAATCTGTCTCAGAGTTGGAGGATGAAATTCTGATGAACAGTGATATCGAAGAAGATATTTTCAACTGTATTGAGGAGGATAAGTTTGAGAGAAATGTAGGGCCAAATAATGACGAAGGTATGTCAGATAATAGAAATTTTGAGTTAGGGAAAGACGAAGAAACAGTGTGAACAGATGAGCCATTACGCTCAAAATTTTTGCGAACTTCATCTTCGAACGTGATTACTCACTTGCCTGGGCCGAAATAGGATGCACGAGGAGTAACAGATGAAGAAAAATTATTTTCATATTTCATAACTGATGAAATGATAGGAAATATTGTTCGTCATACTAATGGCGAAATAGAGTGCTCTCATCTCAATTATTCTGACGTCCTCCTTTCCTTTTTACGTCCTACAGACGTGGATGAGATATAGTTTAAAAATAGTGTCACTGTGTGACGCCAGGACATTCTATTTCATCTTAGGCATACCATATGTTGGCAAAGAACAAACGAAAAAAAGGGGCAATTTACCCTTACCGACTCAGTATGTTCTAAGAGGGCTATTCCGAATTGAGGGGCGGTCTCGTACCGCCAGGCGGAGTTTCCGTTTCGCCGACGTTGAAACTCCGACCTGTGCGATTACGGAAAGGGTGGTCGGAGTCTCAACGCCAGGCGGAGAGCGAGGCCAAGGGGTCGGTGTGATTGCATGCGGCGGATGTGACGTTGCTATGAAAAATAACGCGTTCGAGGTCTCCAAAAAAGGATTCAACCAATGATTAGCAAGGTCCTCAGATGCAATCCCCGGGAAAGAGTTTCAAATGACATGCGTTATTCGGAGCATAATACATGTAGCACATTATCACTCCTTTTGATCAGACATATCGTTACATATCCAATGCCATTAAAAACCAAATAAACATAGCTCTGCAGTTGAATATATGTCATTTAATTTTTAAAATTATCTGATTAAGTAAGCATGACATTTTTTGCAGAACAAAGACGAATAATGTCATCTTGATCCGATACGCTATACAAATGAACATGGGAAAGAATAGGAATCGCACTACGATGCTGTGGGAGCTATGTCAGGTACCACGTAATCACAGTATTATTCATTAACTAGTGAATTTTTTTAACTTACGCTAGGAAAGAAATTTAGTTTTGCATAATACCTTGGTTGGATCACTACTGACAGCATAGCACTTAACAATTCAGGAAATTTTGTAACACAAAGGTATGCCTCATTAAAGAAGAACGGAAGAAAGAAGAATGATAAAAAAAACAAACTCGACATGCAGTGAACAAACCCTAGGGCATTTTAATATAACACTATTATTAAATTACAGCGTTGATATAAGATTATTTGGGTGCGAAAACATTGTCAAATTTGTCGTTAGCATAAGTTACAGTAAATCATTGTTAATATGACCTTAGACCAAGCTTGAGATACGCGCATAATTAATGTAAACAATAGTTCTGCGCTGGTAAAAATATAATTTTATGAGGGTAAAATATCATTTAAGGACATACATATGACAAAAATGAAAATATCTATACAATCAGCATGGGATGATTGGGAAGTTAAGTACTGCACATTTCTCAACACCTTGAGCACTACACCGTACATATTAACTTATCATAACTGATCATAAATTAACGTTTAAGTTTTATGTAACTCACCATTGTGAGTGTACCAATTGTTATGACAGGTAGGACCATTCAATATACGTTTCACTCAAATGACAGCATTATCCATACGTACTCACAATCATATACAAAGCTCAATAAATAAATTTTGAACGCCGTGTGAAGCCTTCAGATTTGTCAAACCGATTTTAACGCCAATATCTTCACTTCAGAGACACAAAAGGAAGTAGAACACCTTATTAGTTAAGCATTTCACAGTCACTGGGTACTATCTATCGGTGACACTTTGCCACCACTCGAATGACATCACTAAACGTTTAGGGAACACAATGTAAACAAGGGTAATATCCTTCGGAAACACTTTGCCACCTCTCGAGTGACACAAATAAACGTTTAGAGGACACACAATGTAAACAAGGGTATCGGAAACACTTGGCCACCACTAAACTGTTAGGGAACACACAATGTAAACTTGTCACAACTGTTTTCTGCCGAGAAAGATGTGAATCAGCAACATTCTGCTCGCTTAATTTCCATACTGTTTTCAAGAAATACTGAAATTCCTCATCACCACCGCTCTAGTGTACGTTGTTTATGACAAGTATATCATAGTGGACTGCAAATGAGGCAAAATTTCTGCATTAAGTTCTCTCTTCGATAAGATTGCCTGAAGTGCATAGCATAAAATATCTCACCAGCACCTGTAGGACACAGATTTGAAAAATATAATTATATGGCAGTACAATCGTCACCCACCTTTAAGATTATCGTATCCATTAGGACTGAAATTGGCCATTTCTTGATTAGCAAGCGACGAATTATGGCAAAGTAGCTCAAATAAAGGAAGCGATGGTTATAAACCACGTAAAATAACATTATACTCAATACATAAAATAATATAATAAGTAATATATCGCCTTCCAAATGCCAAGAAAGATACAAAGCAATAAAATATCTTACGTCTTATAACAACGGGCATTACCAGAGAATCACAACGAGATAATTTTGCCAGCTAACTGCATTACATTTACCTTCCTTACCTTTGCTCAGATTTTCTAATTGCATTTCATGCATTACAAAAGCATTAAAAGTTCTTCAACAATGGATACAACACTTATAAACACGTCAGACTAGGCCAACTAATGTAAACAAACGGCAGCCATGTTGATTATACGACTAGGCGGAGTTTCAGAGGCAGGGTCCTTGCCCGTGGTACGATACCGACCCCTTCCCGTGGTATGATACCGCCTCTAGCTCGTTCGGAATCGCATCGGGCCGTGAGACCGATTTCGGGCGGTATGACTCCGCCTGCGTTGTCTTACCGCATGCGGTGAGCGGTTCGGAATAGCCCTCTATGGCTCACAGAATCAGTTACTGGGAGTAATCGAAATGTGACAACCGATATTGGTTCACTTAATATGAGCACTCATAGGTCTTTTGTTTATGAGTGGTGTCTTGAAGGATTCTGGTTTGAACCAAGATGATATGTTTTCAGAGATTTATGGACCTCCTATCTTTCGTTGCACTATGTCTCAGAAGAGATTTGCATTCCTTCTGCAAAATTTGAGATTTGATGATAAGAAGACTAGGGAGTCAAGAAAGGCTAAAGATAAATTTGCTGCTTTTAGAGAGACATGGGATATGTTTGTTAGCCACTGTCTGATGTATGTCAATAGCCCTTCAGAATATTTGATGGTGGATGATACATTGCTAAGTTTCCAAGGTCGATGCCCCTTCAAGATGTTCACACCATCAAAACCTGACAAATATAGTTTAAAAATAGTGTCACTGTGTGACGCCAGGACATTCTATTTCATCTCAGGCATACCATATGTTGGCAAAGAACAAATGAAAAAAAGGGGCAATTTACCCTTACCGACTCAGTATGTTCTACGGCTCACAGAATCAGTTACTGAGAGTAATCGAAATGTGACAACTGATAATTGGTTCACTTAATATGAGTTGATAGAGGAACTATGCAAGAAAAAACTTACGTTGGTACACTACGTAAAAATAAGCATCAGATACCCCCTTCCATGTTATTACCCGGCCCAGCTGGATCATCAAAGTTTATGTACCAGGACAACAAAATGTTGCTGTCATCCAACCCTAAAAAGGAAAAAAAAGGTTCTTTTAATGTCGTTAACACTAGAATGACCGGGGTAAGCCGGATACATACCTGCTATGACCGCCAGCGGTCAATTGACCGTTTGACCTTTTCTTGCACTGTTTCGTATGTTTTCCCTTCGAAAACGTTTTCTATCGATTGTAGAAGTGTTCTGATAAAGTGTTTACAGTTAGGCATAGTGTTAGGAAAAAAATTGTACTACACTGCAAACAATATTAATTACACTGATAAAATTTTTTACTGAAAAATAAAAAAGAGTCTAATTTACATAGGTAAAAATAACATGTCATGTGTTTTAAAACAGAATAACATTTCAAAACACATTATTTGTCGCATTTTTATTGGATTAAAACATGATATCAGAGAAAAATGAATTAGTAAAGACAACGTTACAATGAAGTGCTAAAATGTAGTCTCAATGTAAGTATATAATTACTCTTGTGAGCACTTTTTGCAAATTTTCTGATTATTTGGGAGGGCGAGATATCTTGGAGCGCCTGAATGATCTCCGCCTCAGTCTGTCCACGTCGACGAGCCATCGTGCTCTTCCCTATCGCAGTGTGGAATGAACTAAGCGAATGGGTTACGGAAGCAAAAGGGTTAAGCGAATGGCAGTTAAAACTTAACTTTAAAAAGTGTATAGCTATTAATTTTTGGAGAAGGAATAATTCGATAGAGTGATCCTATAAAATTAGTAACACGAAGATCATATGCATTGAAGCCATAAGGTATTTAGTGGTAACAATCACTAATGATTTATCGTGGAGAAGACACATCCGATAAATATGTGGCCGAATGAAGAGAAAGCTAGGATGTATTAAAAGAGTTCTTGGGAAATGTGATGAGAAGACAAAAGGGCGATGTTACTTTTATTTAGGAATTTAAATATGAAAGTAATAATTATTACTTTCCACTAGTTAGGCCCCACCTTGAATATGTAGCCAGTGTATGGGATCCGAATGAATTTGGTTTGATCAGAGAACTAGACAGTGTGCAGCGTAGAGCAGCTAGGTTCTAAAGGTGTTACGATAGGTTTAGTAGTGTTACAGAATTAATGCAAGAATTACGGTGGGCATCATTATCAGAGAGTAGGTTAAAGTACAGATTAAATCTATTGCAGAAATTTAAAATGGATACATTCACTGAAGATGTTGGGTATGTATTATAACACCAGCGTATTATGCTAGGTTCAACCAGATAAATAAGATTAGAGAGAGAGATTGTCATACTGATAGATTCAAAATGTCATTTTCCCCATGCGATAAGAAAACACAATAGGCAGCATAGCAAAGGGATTGGTAGGAGAAATATTTTAGAGTAGTCTGTAGTACATGATACATGTACTAACCACCAGTCCGTTAATTACTATGTAGATACTAACAATCTAGTTGCATGAGACCTTATAGTAGCTTGTTTGTGTGTCAATAGTTCATGCTTGGTGATCTTCATCCCCTGCCACACACCCTAGCGATGGAGTGCAGTGTATCGCGTGGATGTAGATGAATATGTTAGGCATGTATTAAAAACACCAGTGTATTATCCTAGATTCGACCAGATAAATAAGATTAGAGAGATAGATTGTCGTACTGATAGATTCAAAATGTCATTTTTCCCCCGTGCTATAAGTGAACAGAATAAGCAGCATAGCAAAAGGATTGGTAGGAGAAATATTTTAGAGTAGTCTGTAGTACATGATACATTTATTTAAACCAATCCCTTAAATACTATGTAGATATTAACAATCTAGAGTCCTGAGTCCCTCTAGTAGCATGTTTGCATTTCTATAGTCCACGCTTGGTGATCTTCACCCCCTGCCACACTCCCTTGCGGTGGCTTGCAGGGTATCGCGTAGATGTAGATGAAGAGGAATGGGTGACTGCAGCGTCTATGACGAGTCAGCGACTGGCATGCAAGTTGTAACTCATTTGGAAGGGTTATTCCCCAGGCTCTCTCGGGAAGCCCTGCAGGCTACGCGATGGGCAGGGAAGCGGGTTGCGGTGACGCCTGGCTTGGCTGACAGGCGCCCCCGCACCCTGGCTGCCAGGCTACGCACAAACGTAACAGCGCATTTCAGCTAAAGCAGTGATCACCACTGTCCATAAAATAATTAGTAGCGACTCTTTGCGATGCAACATACTGTGATTTTGCTAATGTGTCTATCCTTCACATAAACAGTAAAATCATATGTAAAAACTGTTTTGAAGACATGAGAGTCAAATTTGAGTAGTGTGCGTGATTGGTAAGGTGCATGTTACGATATTTGACACATTTGACACCAAGAATCGACAAAGAGATCGAAATAATGGTATAAAATACAAGAACGGTCAATTGACCGCTCGCGGTCATTGTAGGTAAAAGCTGTCATTGCTCTGAACCTGAAGCATCCCCCCCAAAAAAACTTCATCTTTGCATTATCTATTCCAAAATATTAAAAGTCAAAAAAGCTCAGCCTCATATATTGTAAGATAACGAAGTGGTGCGCGAAAGAAAAACGCGAACGGTCAATTGACCGTCCCCGGTCATTCTAGTGTTAATGCACCACGATGGAGCAATTAGCAATGAGTCAAGCAAACCAGAGATAATTGAATTTTACAACCTCACAAAAGTCGGTGTGGATCCCAGGTAGCATTCCGATGTCAGTCCAATGTTGGCCCGACATTGGATTGGCACATGTCGGCTGCAGGTCGGCCCGACATCGGCAGCCGACATCGGCCCAACGTCGAAATGATAACGTTTTGCCGGGCTACAGCCGACATTCCACCCGACATCGGCCCGACATCAAACCAACATTGGGCCAACATCCAACTTACACTGGCCCGACATGAAGCCGACATAGGCCCAACGTGAAGCCAACATAGGTCCAACGTGAAGCCGACACAGGCCCAACGTGAAGCCGACATAGGCCCAACGTGAAGCTGACATAGGCCCAACGTGAAGCCGACATAGGTCCAAAACCAGACGCACAGGCAATGCACCAGCATTGAGGCGATATATTCCGAATCTAGCAACATATGTGATATATTCATTTAATATTAAGTCAACATAGGCTCAGGATTGAATCAACCTAGGTGCAGCATATAGAAATTATATGAAGTCCACAAACTAACAAACAATTGTTGAAATAATTCAGTTATGCAAAATGAATTCGGATCACCAATTACTAGAAGCATGATAATATGTATGGAATTAGATGAAATTAATCAATTCTGTGTAACTATTGAGAACATAAGTGATTGTAAATGCTGGTGAGAGGATAAATCAAAGGGAAGTGATTTCAATCAAATCGATATCCAAACCAAAACAGCCCAAGCAGCATTTTGATGCTGGCCCAATGTCGGGCCAACACCGGCCAAAGTCGGTTGTGCATCGGCCCGATGTTGGCTGGTGACATTGGCCCAGTGTTGGAATGATAACGTTTGCCGGTGGAAAACCGACATTGGCTGCCAATGTTGGCCCAGCATAGGCATGATGTCGGCTTGTGTCAGGGTCATGTCGGCCCAGTGTCGGGGTCATGTCAGCCCAGTGCCGGGGTTATGCAGGTCAACACTGGCTTGATGTCGGCTGCTGACACAGGCCCAATGTGGGTTGTAGACATTGGCCAAATGCCGGCTACTAATGCTGGCCCAATTCTGGAATGCTAACGTTTGCCAGTGGTAAAAGAGCTTCCAATGTCAGCCCAGCATTGGTTACCAACATCAGGATAGCATTGGGACAACATCAAATGGTGAAATTACAATTTCAGAGGATTGGTGTTTGAAAAGTTTTGGCCTTGTGTTTGAAAGGTTGGCTAGTGTTAACACGTTCACTGCGGACCACGTCTATAGACGTGATCGTACACCTCCGTCTGTGGCGGAGCACGTCGATCGACATGCTCAGTCACTTTCATAATAAATGTTATCTGGTGGGGTTATGATTGTTAGCACATAGTTTTCCTTAAATATACTTCTTCTGTACAACCTTGCCATTATATATACGGGTCCGTTGCAGTGAGCTTGTCTTCCCCTGTATGTTATGTTTTAACAAAAATTTAATTGCTAATTTCATTTTCATTTTTTTGAAATATAATGCGATTTTTAATTTTAAACTTCGTTTTTAACCAAAAATATGTAAACAAAGGGATGCTTTTGAAGTTAAAGTATTAACTATAGTAACAATGAATTTTACTCTTACTTACCTCTTGATGCGCGCGTAGGTACTATGTAAGCATTAACGGGTGCCCCCTTATTGACGCCAAATGTATTTCTTTCCTTTTGCCAACTTGAGTATTTCTCCCTATAATAGCATTCTTAATTGAGAAATTTGCTAATGAATCGTACAGAGGTTTTAAATTTAAATATATGATTCGTACTGCTACCGAAAATTTAAAAGCCCACGCCTTCTGATCCGAGTGACTTTCAATGTAAACAGACTATGGTTGTTTTTTGTAAAAATTATCAGGGTTTGCTTTTTATCTGATTTAGTAGAGTAGAAAGAAACAAGTGATTTCATAAGCGAATGCTCTTGTCTTCGGTTCAGGATAAATACAATGTTTTGACGGAGTTTGCTTCAATACAACAAAGTTGCACGAAAAAATTGAAGGTGGGACTATGTTCAGATATGAAAATATGAGAACGACAGTGTTGAAATGAATACACTTTTATAGATACCTTCATGAAGCGTAACCAATAAATGTAAAAGGAAACAGGAGCCGGTTTCATAATTTCTATTGTCACCACGTAAATGTTGTTTGATGAATTGATATCTCTCGTACTTTGTGTGACAATTTTTGTGTGTGAAACCTCCTATTTTAATGCATATCGTGCCGTCAATATGATAAAATCTTACAATGACAATAATTTCACGCTTATAAAATATCAGGTAGAGAATAGGCGTGTCAAACCCAAGAGTAGAGGCGAACGTGGCAGAAAGAGGTTCTCACATCAGTTTCATTGCCCCACCAGACTTTTTCCATCCTCCTACCTCGCACTAACCGATCTTGGTCTGAGAGAAGAGTGGCATTACATGGATGTACATTCGCCCAAAAAAGAACTTTGAAAGTTAGACAGGATGGAGAGACTGTGAGATTTTTTTCGCATGCTCTTCTCTGATCAAATGTCGATAAAATTTGCAAAGAAACTAACAAAAACGCGAAATGTTTTCTCCAAGATAGACAATTCTGTGAGTGATCATTGGAGACTGGAAACATCTAACAAGGGATGACTGTCATCTGTTGGGGCTAGTACTTCATATGGGAATGAGACATACCTAGGTATCTCAAATTCAAAATTACTCGTGAAAATATTTTATACTATCCCCTTCTTTCCTTCAAATATGTCCGGTGACCGCTTCCTAGTTATTTTACGTGTTTTGTATTTTTCACTCGTCGGCGAGTCGCAAGAACTACGTTCATCCGATTGTCTTCAGAAAATAAAGCCAATACTTAATTATTTTAAGGATATAATGGGTGAAGATGGATTATACTATCTGTCGAGAGAATTAAGTATCGACGAGTCATTGATTTTTTTGGAGGAGGCATTGGCTTTTCGGCAATATATAAAGGCATAGAAGTGTAAGTTTGGGGTAAAGCTGTATATGTTAGCCAAACAATCCGGACTCATTGTAAAAATTTCAGTTTTTACTGGAACAGGAAGAATTGCCGAAGGTGGACTTGGGCACGCAGGCTGCGTTCTTCATAAAATTTCTCAGACAATGGGAGGAGTACCCCATATTACCCTGAGGAAGACCTAATGTTGGGATAAAAATGTGGCCCTCTATACTGTTCAAATTCTGCTGCTGAACAGTTTCCAGTTACATAAAATGTTTTCAAAGGGGAAGACATTAATCTTCAAGGTTTTAGACTGAGTGTAAATGGCAAACTCGTTGACTTCGATCAGAAACGAGAAAACGTCTTGGCTCCCAAAATAAATACGCTCTCATTGGTTTTTCCATTTCCCCAAGTTGAACCCCATAACTTCCAAAGGTGATAGAAGAACAAAAAAGTATTGCCGGCTTTGCAAAAACACTGTTAAACGTAGGCTGACTACTATTGATTGATTGCCCGGAAAATCCTCCTCTATGCCTAGACAATTGCTTCAAGGAGTTTCATCTGTTATGGACTAAAACATATTTAGTTGGTTTAGAGTAAATTTTAAACTGGTGACAGAGGGCCATATTTTATTTTGATTTCAGTTGTTCAACTTACTATTGAATAATTCTTGTATAATGATGTGATTTAAATTGGTATTATTAGCAAAAGCGATATTTCATGCATTCATACATGTGTCCTGAAATGTTTACAAATTTTAAGTACAAAATTTTTTTTGAAACTATCAATGTCAACAAATACATAAATTTCAGGAAATAACATATTTTTCAGTTCCTTTACGTATTTCCGGCAGATAAATGAGCAGTAATATAACTCTCTTTAATGTACATACAAGTCATCAAGAATTGTCGGAAGAATTACACAACACCGCGGAGAAGTGAACGGTAAAGTTGACAAGGAAGGCATGCAGGCTAGGAAAAAAGGCTATCAAAGGCAAAAAACTTAGCTTTTGCCACTGGTAAGATCCCCCTTCCAATTCTGTGCGAGTGACAAAGAGCTATATAAAGACCCTGACGTGTAAAGAGTGCAACACCAGAGCTAAACATGGTTTAGGTAAGAAATATTTGGCAGAAAAAGAACGTAAGATAAGAAATAAGAGGTTAGGATTTCCCTTAATCGTACCTGATACTAATTAGAATTCGTAGAAATCATCAAAAAGCACAAATCCCAAATATGTGGTACAAAAAATTTTTTCATTGATGGAATAGAGAAATCATAAATGGTGTGTTGCTGGGTTGCATACCAACGAGTCTTCTGATACTGCGGACCACGTCTATAGACGTGAAAAATTATTTATTTAATTTCATCAAAAAAATAACTTAAAATAAAAAAAATGTGATACTCGCTGGATATTAGATCAAATACGAAACACATTGGCAAGGAAAAAATACTCCGCATTTTGGGGTCATTCAGCATGAAAAAACCGCAGTCAAAGTGTTAAATTCAAATTAGGAACTAAATAACGAAGGAAATCTATAGCAGATGTAGAAGACCAGGAGAAATACATATGTATACACGTATTCAGTTAAAAAGAAATTAAGCTAGACTACATTTAGGGTATGTAACCTAAGAAATGGGTACACAAATTAATACTAAAAACAATTTCAGTCAGAGAAATCCGAGGAATATATACTCCTGTATCACCTAAATTGAAAAACTATGTATTCCACATAAATACTTATGACTATACATGCTTTAAAACAGGAATAAAAATTATCACCAAAAGCTGATAAGTTGAAGAAATAAGTAGCATCACTTGGCATCATATGAGTGTTATAAAGAGCAGTTAGCTAAATTCAACCATTATGAAGTTGCAACTTAAGTAGACTTGCACAAACCCCATGTAGCACCAACAGTTGGGCCAATGTTGGGGAACAGTTACGTCAACTTGTATTCATGTCCGTTTTTCCAACCGTTATGGCCCAACATTTACCCAAGTATTCACTAACAATCATAAAACCATATATTCCTATTAACCTGTGTTGCCATTAGGCATAGCATTGGTTGGAATATGCCAATGCGAAAATCCCTGTACTAATTACCTTCACCTTTCTCTAAGCCAGCATAACTGAAGATCGGGTTTCATTTAAAAGAATACTGATATTATAGCACGACCTCAGACAGTATAGAACAGATGACGGAATGGGCTTCCACAAAGTGACGGCTACAATCAATAATCGTCAAAATATAACTTTCAGGAACAACTCGAAAGCAACGTGTACGATTTTAAACAAAAACAGCTTTATACCTACTTTAATATTTATTGGCACTACTTCAAATTTCAGTGATTGCATTCACTTGCCTATGTAGCACACATTTGAAATAAGATTCCACATTTCAGGCATTATCCAACGCTACATAAGTCACACCACATGGCATGGGAATCAACAGCTGCAATCGAGCTTGCTTCTTGCACAACTCTAATTTTTAAAAGGTTTATCTGGGTATTCAGTAACCAAGGGTCTTTTAAAAGAATAATGGTCCACTCAAAATTAAAAGTAGATATTTTGAAGAGGGAGTTCTTTGAAATCTCATCGAAAGTCATGACTGCACCGTGGACACAAATACACCAAAAGTTTCACATTCATTACAAAGTTGATTTCAATCTTCGTTAGGTCATCCCTAATGTCCCAATACGTTAATGGTATAACACGTGCCTGTAAAAATAAAGTCACTACTTGTGTTAAGAATTCAATCAAGACTACACGAAAGGCAGATCAAATCAATGACAAAGTCGTGAATTTTCTTCAGCAGTCTCGCTTTGTAAAGACAAAATTGCTCACCGTACATTATTCGTCCATTCCAGTTTTAAAGTAAGCTTCTTTGGTGACGAACTTCATGAAAACGCTATGCTTCGAGATCAATTTCATTCCAGTTGCTTGCCTCCGAGTTGACTTTACATGATCAATTAATAATAATTCACAACTAGGAACCGAAAACGCAAATCACAACTGCCTTTTGAATGTAGAATTCGATTGGATTAGCATTGCGATTATATCGATATAGTCGATACCTTTCACAGCCGCGAACTATGAAATGAATATTCGGATTAAAGTTATTCATGTGCACCAAAGATGTAATTTATCGTTAATGATAGTGCTCTAATTAAAAAACATAAGTTTTATAAACTGTAGTGCGTTTGAACGTATGTACTTTGAATTTCATCATTGGAAATTAAAACGCAATAGGTAGTTAACTTGTTGAGTTGGCATGGAGTTTTTGATCCTAGAATTTTACTTCTCCTATTAATATATTTAAGTAAGCAATGGTTTTAAGTTTAACTAGAACTGAATTGCCAGTCCGTACTGAATTTTTTTAATGATTGTCACGGAGGAGAAAATTTAGTCTTTCGGCACATCGGCAAGTCACCCCCGCTCATGTGGCCATGATATGATTTTCAAGAACTCAAAATGAAACATCGGGCCACCATCGTACCGATGTCGGCAAGTGGTGTCGGCAATGCTACTTGAAGCTGGTGTTGGCCCAATGTCGGCAAAGTCGGCCAACCATAGCCGATGTCGGCCCAACGTGGGCTTAGGTTGGCTGACTTTGCTGACACAAAGCCGACATTGGGCCAACACTGGGCCGATAGTTGATGTTGCCTGGGAGTTGTCAGAGACCCATGCATATCAGAATCCAAATAACTATGTCCACTTACACGTTAGCATGGGGAAGTTAGCTTAAGTTAAAGTTATATAAATACTAAGGAAAATAATTTAGTTTTAAGACAAATAATCTAATTTATTAAAATTGATAGGAATTTACAAATTTAGTAAATAAATTCAACAAAAAATAAATTATATACTTTGCTCTCTATTAATAAAATGTAAGATATGGATTAAATGGTTTTAAATGTAAGATATGGATTAAATGGTTTTATAAAACAATGTAAGATATGGATCAGGGAACATCCTATGATTTGATTAATTAATAATAATGATCAGGGATATGGACCTCTTTATTACAGGGAGTTAGAGTATTTGGCTTGAATGCATAACTTGTTTTAAATGAATGGAGAGGTATGGGTATAAAGATTTAATTAACATATAAAGAGGGCACAAATTAAGCCAAAGTAACATGTCTAATAAATATTATTGGATCCCTTAGCAGCTGAATGTTGAATACTCCACCGTTATGAATAACGTACTACGATAATTCTTATATAGAACTACATAGTTACAGAACACTAGGAAATCAATACTAATACACGTCTTTCACCAAGGTTGTATTACGATGTCGGCCCTAGGTCGGCCCAACATCGGCATAAGTCGGCTGTAGTGTTGGTACGGAATGCTGTAAACCGATGTCGGCCGATGAAATGATTTGGAAAAAAATTTGGTCTATAAAAAATCTTTGACTTGAAAATTTGATTCCCTTTAATTATAATATGTATGTATCAGGAAACAAGGAACTTAGGAAATACATGCCTTGTCTTAATTAATTTTGTTTGGTAATTTCATTGGCTTTACAATAAAAATCATGCATTTTAAAATTTCTTTTAGGCACAATATTTGGAATGGCAAACACCTTGTCATCACTTGGTGGTTTTCTATCTACGTTTATGGTTGGATCACTCACCTACAACAATGTAAGTAATTTTATATCTGCTATTTTCTTTTCAGAGCAGTAGTTTTGTATTCAATTTGATGGTTTGTGACTGCATATTATTTCATCATCTATGGGTGACAATGTACCACTGTCTTGTACTGGAAGGTCAATATCATTGGTGAAGACTGAGCTCATTTAGATAAATAATTGTGTGTAGGCTTTATACGCATGGCAGGTGGAAAATTGGATCTTTATAAAACTTGATATGTGCTCAACACATGGTGAGAATGTAATTAATGCTCACATTTCATGTGTTTCTTCACTGAGGGTGAAATGAATACTGAACCTCACACTAAATGTTTCTTTATCAGGCATGGTATGGCAGACAATGTTGCCAAACGCCCTAGAAAATTATAGCACCCAGTTAGGTGAAAAGGACCAGCACTCGCAGTTGTTCATTTCCAAGCCGCAGGCAGATTCCTGCTTTAGTAATATGTGATATCGGATGACTTTTTTGTAATATGTCAAATAAAATGTCCGTGGTGGAAAGAATATCATAAAACACTGGTGTCTACATCAGTGGGTCTACCTACTGTGTCCCTTAACCCTTTAACGCCGAGGAAATTTTTTTTGTACGATTTTCTTGATTTTTACATATAACTATTTAGAGCACCTATATATAAATATCACAAAGTTTTAGCTTAATAGAATTCAAAATGGCTGAGTTATCGGGTGTGACTATATGGTCACGCTAGGCACTTATGAGGTCAATTTTTTTCCAAATGAAAATGATTTAGTTTATTATATTGAGGTTTATTCATCTTACACAAAAACACTGAGAAATAATATAATTTTAAATCATTAGTGATTTATTAATAATTATAAACTTGTTTTTAAACAAATGCACAAATATTTTCATTTTTAATTCAATTCAAACATTTTGCAATGCAAGAAAGTACCCAATAAAACTCGATGCACATTACGAAGTCACTGAATATGAAAAAAACTATGGAACAATGAAATTAAGCAAAATACAAGTTTAAAAATAACAGGAAATTCATTGAAAAAGCTTCTAAATTACTGAATGACTTATTTCTTATCGTGGTGTTATTTTGTGAGAAATTCAGTAAAGCACTCTTTGCACAATCCAACGTTGCACTTAACACATTCTGTGCACATCGAGGATTTACATAACGTACGCAAATATCTTTTTCCACTCCCACATCGACAGACTAAAGTAGCGGACGGACGGACTAAACGACGGACGGACCATCCAATCGCACACTGTCTACAACTTGGGATTGAACTGGTAGTAACTGTCTTCCTTCCTCTACTCTTAGGAGCATTTTGGTACCTTGTATGGTATGTCTCAAAAATTTCTCTTCTCAATTCTAGCTGAGACGTTTTATTTCCAGCTTTATTGGCGAGGATCCATGCATTGTGTGTGGTAGCGTCGATCGTCCACATAAAGAGATGCCACCGCCACTTTTTACTCCTAATGCCAATCCTGTTTTGTTCTGATGTTCTGATCCATTCGATCAGTACCTCGCATAAATTTGTTGCACGCTGCAAATGTGCGATGACGGGGAATACGAATCCTTTTTCTCTGTTCCTTTGAATATTGTTTCACATCAACCGTAAAATTTTCTCCATACGGCGTCCATGTGATTGCAACAACTGAGTTGTCAACCCTGCGTACCATTGAGATTTTGTCGCTGCTTGCAATCTTATGAAGAAACCCCCTTTTCATCTCCTTCATAGTTTTTACCGGAGTAATTGGGACATCACTAGGCATTCGGTTTTCGCGAATCTATCCTGTACCTACATATCCTAGCTCTTTCAGGCGAGTGAGGAGAGTATATCCAGTAAAAAAATGTCAAAGTATAGCTGAAATGGCAGTAATTTCATTTGTTCAGGAAACTTATCAAAAATCTTGAGCATGGGTGTGGCAGCCTTACCAAAATCACTCTTATGCTAAGTGTTAGGATTAGAATAGGTACTTTCTGTGGCAAAAATCATATGACATTTGATAACCTGCTGAAGGTTTGATGCACCAAATCTTATAACCAAATCGGATCCTCGGATGAATTATTTACATACATGACGGCCATATTACGGCACCATGACTTAAATGCTGTTCACTTCTAAACTTAGACAAAAATTTGTCTGGCAAAATATCAAAGAAGGCCCTCAACTTACATTTCATCATTTGGATCCGATATCGTACTGTCTTGGCAGTGAGAAAAACAGCACATTTAGAGAAATATATCTCTGCGCATAGCATTACACATTAGGTCATTGTGATTTTCTCTTTTTGCTTCCCAAAATGATCTTTTAGAAGGAGCGTTGTTGTATCCAAACAAGGGCAATATAGTGGTGAAAGTTTTCATCTCTTCTATGCTTATATTTGGGTGTGGACATTTTTTTTGACGGGTGTACTTATTTGATTCGGCACAAAGAAAATGAACCATATTATCGTCAACGATTGATTCAAATAATTCTACTGGAATCAAATTGCATTCTTTGGTGTAATCTAATTGAGGAAAAAAAGGGATAGTTTTCTGCAGTCCCACTGTATTCCATTCCCGATGCACCAATGTTTTCTTTCTCTTCTTCGCCATGAACATACTTTTTGTGACCACCTTGTGATCTAGGATAGCTTCCGTCGTTGATGCTTTGGACAGTACAACTTCCGCAGGGCACCAGAGCTGTCGGCCGCTTAGATTATCAAACAAATTGCCATCATCCTCATCGGCAAAGTCTTCGTCCGTGAGGTCATTTACATCTGGAGGTTCAATGTATATTTTATCAACATCCTCATACTCCAAAATGTCAAAAACTACTAGCAATATCAAATCTGTACAAAAATATAAACTTATTTAATTAAAAATAAGGTTAACAATTGCACAAGTATATAGATATATTCAAATTAGAACAGATTATATTTACATATGCAGAAAAATGTAAGAAAATGGTAAACCCCGAATTTCAAAACAATTGACCCCATAAGAGCCTAGCGTGACCATTAGGTCACACCTGTGAAAAACTACTTATAAAATATCTGCTATAGCAAACACAAATAAAATAATATATGAATACATTGAAATGAACCTAAACTTGCTAATATTGTTGAATAAAATACATACATTTACCATAGTATTTCAGTAAGACCATACTTACACAAGACGAAAATCCCTTAGGAGGAGCTTCAACGGCACGAGAAAGATCTCACAAGCTTGACAGCACCAAAAGTTATGATAGTAGTCTGAAAACTGCTTGTCATGCTTCCAAATACCCTTCGCGACGATTTAAAAGCGTGTACGCAAGACGGCGGCCATGCGACATTTTATTGTTTCGTGATTAAAAATTAACTTCTTACCGTAAACATATGGTCATGCTCGGTGTTAAAGGGTTAAAACACCACTTCTTTTAGGTGACTGATGAAAAAAAGATGGAATCGCTGTAATATTCCCACTGAAAGGGGGAGAGGTGTGAGCATGTAACACTAGGAAGGTGCGTAGAAGCACACTGCGCAAGTGACATATTGAGAAAAGAACTTCATGGAGCAAGTTGCTGTATGGCAACCAAAGATGCTTCTCTGCCATGCACCCCTCTACAGAGCCCATAAGTGAAGTGTAGGTGAAACCTGCACATCACCTGCCAACACTATATGCAGATTGACGATTGACGGGTGCATCAGTGCCCTGCGGGAGCAATTGAAATCACAATCTCAACATTGCATGTTTGAAACTCAATGTAAATTCTTGAATTTTCCAAATGGTGTGAACATTGGAATAATGTGTTGATGGAGGCGGAGTGGTGCAGCATGCGTAGCAAGGTTTTTTTCGATTTGCGATGGAGACTCCATTAAGAACGAGAAACGCCACATCATCAACGCCTTCAGGAAAAATGACTTCTCTTTCAACACTATTGACAACATGGTCGCGAAGGAAGAGAAGAAGCGCAAAGATCTGGCCCTAAAAAGGACCGTCGGGGAAACGGAGTGGGATACAGAAGAGAAGAAAAGCTCCAATTATGCCTTAATTCTCTATGTAGCCGGGACATCAGAAAAAATCGCAAGAATTCTTGGGAAACATAATATAGTGACACGTTTTAACTGTGTCACGAAGACATCCAACCTCCTATGCAAGGCCAAGGACCGCGTGCCCATGAATATCCAAAGCGGAATATACGAAATAAAGTGCTCTTGCGGAGACTCATACATTGGCCAAACATCAAGAGCCATGAAATGCAGAATGCAAGAACACCAAAGGGCCACCAAAAATAGGCAGTTTCGGTCATCCGTCATCGCCGAGCACGTATGGGAAGGACCAACACACAATGTGCACTTTGAAAATGCAAAAATCATCGCTAGAGAGAAGCATTACTTTCCCCGTCTCATACGAGAGGCTATCGAAATAGCGAAAACATCCACATTCAACAGGGAGGACGGCTATTCGCTCTCTAACGCCTGGAAGAGACTCTTACCCAAACGGACCAATCAGAACGCACCTAGCCAAAACCAAGGCCTATATAAGACGGGCAAAAACCTGCATCCAACACTTCGAACCTGAAGACACCAGCTGTAACACCGGCGAAACTGTCGTCATGAAGATGAATCGACGCGGAGGTCAACCCGGAAACCTTGCTACGCATTGGAATAATGTATTATATCTCTCTAAAAATGAAGGTGAAGTGGCACTTCATGTACTTCACCTGACGAGCTGCCGTTGGTCTTTCTTTCCGTGCAAGGATTTTGTGATATGATGACTGCAGAGTCTTTGCATCCCCGCTGCGGGGCATGACACCCGCGCCACTCATTTGCACCGGGGCATAGTTGCTAGGATTCAATTCTCTATTGTTCAAGTCCATTGTGTTCTTGGGAGAGTTAAATTATGGTGGTTTCCCGTTGCTTGCCTCAATAGTGTTGTTAACATGACACCATCACTTATGTCACTTACACATCACAGAGAGTACGGTACGTGGACTACCTTTCGACAAGCTCCAACCCTTCAACCTATCTGGCATGGGTGACCACACCAGGATATTATTTGCTTTCGCCGGTGCAGCTCAAGGGGGCAAGGTAACACACAAGCCACAGTCCCACCATGACATGGCATAGTCTATGAGGAAGAGTATTTACGACTACATGCTCTGAATTGAAGTACATTTTGGCTAAAAATATATGCCCAAAATATTTAAAACTTTCACAAGAAAAATTACAATGAACATGGCTATCATAATCAATGAACTATTGATATTGATTTCAGGATAAGTAAATTAAGTTGCTCCAATTAAAGTCCTAGGAGTTTCTAATGTAATAGTCACAGTGGCATAACAAAAGATCACATATCATCTGCAATATATTTAGACAAATGCAGTCAACATATTAAACAGTCATCAAACTGGATTGTCGATTGGTTTGTGGCAGCTCTTAGGCAACACATGTCGTCCTAAAGTCCTTGACCATAGTATTTCATCATTGATCATGATTTCATCATCATGATTAGTACTGGTTGCAGTAACAGTTCTGTCTTCTCTAAAACTAAATTTAGAAAATTAAGTGATATATTATGTAGTTTAAATAACAAACACTAGTAATTTTTGAAACAGTTGCAACTTCTTTAAGCCTGGACATGATAGGTGCTGTGGCACGACATCATGTTCTCATCAAATTTCTCAAACTATTTGCAGAAGAAGAATTTAAGTAATAATGCTCAAAAATTCAAAATGTTGCCCAAAATCAACGGAATTTTTTGAATGATACTAATGGGATTGTGTGAGAAAAGGGTTGTGTCTTATCTTATTTTTCATCCGCAAGAAAATCTGTGGTTTTCTCCCTTTACTTTATTCTGCATCATTTGTGAAATACACATTTGCTTTCATTCTAACATTCTTGGCTGTATTTCTATAGTGTGTGTTTCTCTGTAATTTCCAGCAAAGATATGCCCAGTGGCAGATTGTATTCTGGATTTTGGCTGGTGTATATGGAGCCGGTGCCTTGACATACCTCATATTTGGAACTGGGGAATTGCAACCATGGAATTCACCTGACTATCTGAAAGGTGGTAAACCATCTGCTGTTTCCATAAATGATGATGAGGATGCTGAGGAAGCTAGAGAGGAAATGGTACCAATTCGCAGCAAAACATAATGAGATTAAAACGTAAACCATGAAGGCAATATATATGCTATTAAAAGAAAAATACTGCGGGGAATGTAGGGAAACAGGTGAAATCAAATTTAAATGCAGCATGTTGTGAGATTATTGCAATTGGAGTGCAGTGCTGCATTTTTATCTGCAAAATATTCAGCGCATAAAATTCATGTCTCATGGAGAACAATGGTTTCGAAGTATGCAAAGTAGAATTAAAGAGAAGATCGTTTTTACTAAGTCTTATCAATTAAGTGCAGGGAGTGATATTTTAAGTGCTATAATGCCTCCAAAAGATAGCTGAGGTTTTCAACACTTAAATAGAGAGTATTTTGAAATGTTTGTGGTGACTAAGTAGTCAATTTTAAGTGGTAATGACAAGTCCATGGGAGCAGTACAATATTTTTCTCTGTTTAGTATAATCTGAAGAAGATATCATGAAAACATTTCATGTGCATCATAGACTAGAAAAACTACAGCAATAAACAAAATGTCATTTTTCATGTAAACTTCATAAATTATACCCTTTTATTGATATTGCAAATAACAATGTTTTTCCTCAGTAGACCCTAGGACTAACTTAAGATTTAATGTTGTTAACAATGTGGTTATCCGCTGATTAAATTGGTGTTTTTCTGTAATCAAATGAAAACTGTGCATAAGCTTTTTATATATAGGTATCACTTAACAAAAAGAATCTCTATTAAGTGACCTTTATATGTCTGGTCTTCTCTGTACAAAGCAGTGATTCCAGTCCACACATTCCCATTTCTTTAATAGTATACTTTTGTTTGATTACAATATTGTTAACTGTATTTTGTAAAAAGGTGTTCATCCTTAGATATATGTTTCAAAGACTGAAATATAGTCTGACAGAGTTAGAAAAGCATAAATTTAATGCAAACTTTATGAGGGGGATGTTCTGGCTAATTTGGAGCTATGCAATTAGGACTGTACTGAGGAGGAGGAGATGATTAAAGGAAGTACTTATAAACCTTTAGCAATGAAAATGATTGATCTTGGTATCCTCTTACTTTTTTGAGACATTTACTTGCCAAAAGAGGAGTTAGCAACATAATGGAGATGAAGGTAAATGTGTTCATTTTTCTGACACCTTGTACATGAATTCATACAAGGTTGGAATCTAGTATTGTGAATTTTCTGAAAATTTTAAAAATTTTCTATACGAGAACATATACATAAAGTAAATATCATTTTGTGTAACCATAGTTGATGTATGACTTGTGTATGCACAATATGGAAATAATGAAATGTGTGAGAAAATAAAATATACGGTAGCTAATCTGGATAACTTTGAAGATTAACACTTTCCTTCTCTTCTTTAAATACTCTTTAATCTTGCCTACCTACTGTGACTATTTACTAAGTGTAAACTTGGAGCAATAACAGTAGTGCTAATGATAGAAAAAGGTGCTACAAAGTGTTATGAAAGGTGATTGCGGTTCTCTGGAACCAAGTGCAACCCTATGGTAAAACACATGACTTGGGAAAAACTGCCAAAAAATATTAATAATAGTGCTAGGGACAAACTTGGCTATGATTGACGTAAGGGCTGCGTGTATTGTTTGGAAAGTATTGCTTATGCCATGACTTTAGGGCATAAATTATTTTAACATGGACTGTGTCACCCATGAGACACATATGAGGACCTGGGGCAACGTTCTCCATGGGGCCATCCCCCCTATAAGAAAAAGGAAGGTGGTAAAACACAATTGAACATGTCTAAGTGTTTATCGCCTAAAATTTTGACAAAAATATTTATTACTTAACCATTGAATGTTCTTAACAAGTGAAAGGTTAAAAACTGGAGGAAATCAAAAACTAAAATTATCAACTGAGGCCTACATAAGTTTGTATTTTTGCCTTCACTTTGGAAAAATCGTGTTATTTGACTGAAACTTATGAACTTTACAAATTCGTGAGCAGTACCAAGCATTAGTACCTACCTATCTTAATTAAATCAGTGGCGGTGATTAAATCCTTCCTCACCCTTCGTTGACCTCAGTGATCTCTGCCAGTCGTTTCAATCCTAATAATAGAAAAAAAAACATCTTTCTGCTGCCTAGTATTTTTTGCGATGAGGGATGAAATTTTTTTTGTTTTCACTCTTGCGGGTCCCTCCGGAGCTTATAAAAGTGTCCGGGTTGCCTACCCTGCTGGGCGGCCCGGAAATGACGAAATGCGTAATGCACCATGTCACTACCACAAGGGCAGGAAAGTTCTCCGGCAGTGCAGGGAGTCGCGAGTATCAGGCGCTTTGGACCAAGCGTGAATAACATGCGAGGAGACATTCTCGTGGCAGATGCCACTGGACTTAAATCTCGTGAAGGAGCGTGATTCCTTCCCTACACTTTTGGCTCGGCCTCCAGTTTCTACTGGCAGTGTGAAGGGGCGGAACTTGAGAACACAAGCGAGACGACGGATTAATGAAAAAATTCCTGGTCCCCACTCTCCAGAGTCGTGATAAAATTCTTCGTAAACTAAATTCCGTTCCCGTAAACTAAATTGTAGGAAAATTACCAAGCATGATCAAGAGATGATTCTCCTTACTTCCAGGCAAGACTAGTCGAATGATACCTCCTGCCGTTTCATGCGTGCCTGGTAGAATCTTAAAAATACCGAATTTTCAGCTGCTTTTTCTCGCAGCCCAAATTCTAGTGCGAGGAGTTATGTAGGGAAATAACCTTCTTTTAACAATTTTAAAGCTGCGTTTTGCGTATTTTTCTGTGAATTTAAATAAATTGCACATCAAAGAATTACGTACGTAGTTTAAAATGCATTATATAGTTTAATTATAGTTTATTATCATCTTTAAAGGGATGACAGTTATTGTTCTCAAAGCAAATGACTCCGAGAGATTGAGACATATGTCTTATAATCCTAATATTAGGCGGCAACGTTTTATTCTAGTAAATAAATTGCTCTTGTATTCCGACGACGGCAATTATTCATTAATTGATGAGATATTGGGTGTTAATATAATCATCCGGGTACCCATTACGATAACTCTATGATATTCAATTATGGTATGCGCACGTGAATTGGACGCTTAATAAATAATGAACCACCGTATATAGAAACATAATACCATTTTTAAGGAAATGCAAGAGGTGGTGCAGGAATTCTGTCCATCGATATGAGAGAGCAAAGTAATAATTGTACCTAAAATTTATAATTTTAACTAATTCATGATCATTACCGAGCATTAATAGGTTATTTATTCTGTCGCCAACCATCGTTGGCCGCAGACATCATTTAAAACCCATAAACTAAAATAAACATATACCTGCTGCCTAGTATTTTTTGCGGTAAGTTATGATATTTTCTTTTAATATTTTAGTATATTGGCCGTGTTCCAATCCACAAGGGCCCCTTTAGGGACCCTTCCGGAGTTACTAAAAGTTGGGGCCTGAGGAATAGTGCCCCCCTCTGGGCAGCTTTGTCATAGACACTTAATGCTTATCAATTTGTTGATATTTGGCGAAAAAGTTAGGTTACAGTGGCAATCGAGGTTACTCTTTCGGTCTGGCAGTGTAAAATATCGAAATAAACCAATAAGCCCTCGTATTCGTACAGTTAATAATTGCTTACAAATAAGAGTCAGATATGATTACAGCTTAAAACTTTAATAGGGTACATTCCTAGTACATTGATAACACGTTTTCCCTCGAAAATTACTCGATCGCTCTTCTATATATTTATTAAGTCAACAGGTCTAATAGCCACCAGTCCACCTCCGACCAAACTTACACCTGCGTACATTCATTTTTCTGGTAATCGATGGCAAAACCACTTGGGACTCTTAATATGGGAACTTTTATATTTACGAATAACTTCAGCATACAATAGTGAGTTATTAAGAAATTTCTTTTGTGCCCTAAGAAGCTTATAGGCAGCAACAAGATTGCTGCAAATTATTTTTGAGCCTGTTTTATTAATCGGTTTAAACGTTTTAGATCTTACAAACGTTTAGTATTTTCAATGTTATAAACAACCAAGGTAACAGTTATTTCTTAGCTCGGACGCAGGTAACATTTATGTCAAATTATCGTATCTAATGTATGTTTGCTCAACAAGAGTTTGGACAATCTCCAAAATAACTACTTTTATCTGAAAGTTAACCAGATATTAACCTACAACCAGGCCTTAGAAGATTATATCTTCTGTTTTTGGATTTTTTTCCGCGTAGTACTGTGTGTCAGTCACTAAAAGACGATCGTGTTGAGTGAATGCAATTTTTTTTATACTAGAGGCAATTCAATCGATACAGCAGAGTTGATTTTTCTAGTAGCTCTTGTCAAATCAAGCTGTGTGCCACTCAGGTGAGAGGTGATTTACGACACCCAACCCAACCTCCCCCTCGCATCTGTATGCCAACTCGTCTAATGCGTATTCATTTTTCTCTAAGTTTATAATTTACTGATACGATTTCTATTGTTTTCACCAAATACCCCAAAAGGTATTGTTTAACGTATCTTTTTCGTTATAATCATCTTCTCACGTGGGAATGTTTTTTTCATTCTAGTAATAATATTAAACGAGATGTATAGCCATTATAGATGTTGCGTCATCGCTGGCATTGGGTTTGTTTGCTTAAATGGCGGTGGGTGGGTTGGGTGTCGTAAACCACCTATTACCTAGGTCACATGCAGCTTAATTAGGCAAGAACTAAGAATTAATTAGCTGTGCTGGATCGAGTTGAGTACCTCTATTTGAGTATCGATTTGAGTATGTGTTTGTTTGCTTTGGCCTTGACTCACTCCCCCTTTATGCGTGAGACAAGCCACTCTCCAAGGTACCGAGTGTATTACGAGGCTATGAGGCGTCTTCCCGTCAAATACGTGTGGCTCAGTGGAGGTGGAGAGTGACTGCATCGTCCCTTCATATTGAAGAGTTGGAGGTTCCCCTATTCTCCTCCATCCCCTTTTCTTTTCGGGCGTGTGCAATGACGATCGGTCTGGCCCACGGCGGTGAGTATAAGCGCCTGCGGATGAGTATGGAGGAAAAAGAAAAGACGTGGGAGCAGGGAGGGAAGCGATGGAATGGAGCGACGGTCGGAAGGCTCTCTCACCAAAAAGGCTCGACACCGATTCATTGTCGGCCGAAACCAGTTGGCCACGCCTAATCGCTTTGACGCGGAACTCTGCGACGCAACACCACACAGCAACAGTCGCTACGTATCCAGGGACGCCGAAGACTCAAGGATTCCCCAACTGAACCCATGGCCTGGAGCCGTGTGATCTGTGCTACATGACGACACGGATGCACCTCTCATTAACCCTTTCCCTCCCCACTGATTTAGCGCCCGTTCATCAAGTCACAAGCTGATCAGGCGCTGTGGAACTTTTGAGAGCAACACTAAGAATTTTCACCCTATCGAATCAACAGAGTTAATAGGCCAAGAGGCCGAAAATAATTTAACTCGCGGCTGTTATCGTTGATGGTGGATGCGAGACGTGTCATGTTCACACGCGCCCCGTAGTCAATCAATTCGTCTCCAGTACAGGATTTCTTCTTTTTGCCAGATTTTTTAGGTCTCCTTGCTGTAAAATTTAAATGTGATACTTAGTAATTTTTTGCCAATTACTTACCATGATTTTGTTAGTATTCCTAATTTACAGCTAACAATCTTGATGCAACTAAAATATGTATTTCTTGCGTGTCGTAATCATGTCGTCTTGTTTATTCTGACCCCATCCATGTCATAAATGTGTCATACGTCATCTAACTCATTGAATTTCATGCATATCAGGGTTGTTAAGTTTTTGTCCTGTTTCATGTAATTTGAAAAGTGTTTTTTTTGTTTATGTTCTTCGACACACCAATTCTATATTTTTTAAAATTCCTGAGTGAACGCATTGCCAACTTAAAGCCATGCGTTCAAGGTATCTGTGAGAGTGGTCGGCTTCCCATCAGGGAGGGAGGTGTGCTCTGAGACGGTGGCCATCTCCCAGGCATCAGATCGAAGGTGGCGACGCATATTACGATACCCGGCGTCGGGTAACTGATCAATATTCTAACACGCTATGGTTTCGTGATTGAAATATAAAAAAAACTGTTAGTAGTACATGCAGAGCACAAGTTTTTACGAAAGTTTGCCTGTGATATGAACAATACTCAAAAATATTTGTTTGGTAATATCTGCACTACTTCCTCGGTAACAACAATTGAAATGAAAGTTGTAAAAATGTCGGAATTCGGGCCATATGGCCCAAATTCCAACAGAGCTATGCTTCTTATTCCGACAGTGTGTGGTTCTTAAGTTTATGGGCTAAAAAGTAAAAAAATTAGTTTGAAACTGAAATAAGTATTATTTAAGTAAAAGAAAGCAATCATTTCAAAATCATATGTTTATGATAATACTTTAAAATATTTTACTGGTATCGCATCCAGGAAAAAAGAAAATTACACCAGGTGTAACGCCTATATCTGCACATTCTTCATGGACATACTGTTTGCAAACGCTGTATAGCCTTACGCCCTCTCCTCTCTGCAAATGCTGCAATACCAGTGCTCTTTTTTTGTACCCGGCTGGTCTGCGTCTCCAGTACAGGATTTCTTCTTTTTGCCAGATTTTTTAGGTCTCCTTGCTGTAAAATTTAAATGTGATACTTAGTAATTTTTTGTCAATTACTTACCATGATTTTGTTAGTATTTCTAATTTACACCTAACAAACCTTGTATTTTTGAGGGAGATCTTACCTTGTACAGCATTTCTCTACAGCCTATTGGTGACCGCTTTTCCACCGATTCAGTCTTGAATAAGCACCTGGTGATTCCTTTGGCTTTTGCGTTGATGGCTGGACGTCTCGGCTTGAACTTTCTTAAAGAAAAATATTGTTTGATATAGGCATAACGCTCGCTGGTCACCGTGGCTGGCTGCTCGCGCACCGACCATACGGTATCTGGTGTCCTCGGTTCTCAGCAACATTCTCTTTCATCTTATTCTCACCATTTTAAACTTATACCAACTCTTAAATCACCTGGGCAGTGCCAGTGTCAGACCCGATATGATCCCGATTACCTAAAGGTGTCCTAAATAGGAAAATCTCGTGGAATGTTATTAAAATCGCTAAATAGGGGTTTTTGTGCTTGCTAAAGCCGAATCTGAAGTTAATTTCGTCAATTTTGGCCTTAAAACCAAGGCACCAGCGTAGTACGACTGTTGAATAGAACTTCCCCGCAATACAAGCGGTTCGTTGTCACAAGATTTGGTAGTATTTTTTACTATCAAGGAAATGTAGTATTTTTTTAGGAAATTTGTAACGAGTGTAGGGTTCAGACATTTTATGTTATTTTCGTAAGCTCTACTAATCGTTTACAACGAAAAAAATCTTGGAACAAATCGACAGAATACTCTATGGAAAATGCCGATGTGAAAATCAGGCAACAAGTAACTTACTTTTGCATGCCTTGAGTTAAGATATTTGCATTGAAGGATAGGGCGGCAAGCCTTGAAGGCATCTGCATTGAGTATGCTTTCTTTTTAATGAAAATTTATGCATAAAAATTACATTATACAAAATACTATTGATGCATTCAAAATGACTATGCGTATGATATACTGTTGAGCCAATTTTATGGCACGTATGCGTGTCATTGGGTGGTACTTGAACGGGAAAGTGATGGACTATTTTGTTTATGAACGTGGTATTGGGCTGCGGAAGGGCGGAATGTTTTTGCATCAGTCGATAGCTTTGATCTTTGGCTAGAATTAAAATCGATGCACTTGGCGAATTATGGCTGAACTTCAAAGTAGACCTACAAATGCTTGCACGTGGTTTGCTTCTACAACACGAGTGAGTTGCGCTCTGGTCACTTCAACACTGAATTGAGGGCATACTGCATACCTATCTCTCAATAAAATGTATTTCCTCGCGGCGCAATCATCAGAATAGACAGCATAGTATACAAAAGGACCAGATTTGAAAATTAATTCAGGATATTTTTGACCACCTTTTAAGCACTTAAATTTACTTAATGGCTACTGGCATCCAACTACAATATAAAAGATTGTTGCTTAATTTACTAGGAAGAGTGGGGGAGGATTTTCTCATGGAGGAGTTTTTCAGGGTATCCGCGTTTGAGAGCAGAATGAAGATTATTTAGGCATTTGGCTAGGGAAGGGGTGTCATTGCAAATTCTGTGTCCACGGATGGTGAGGCAGTGGAGTGCTTGGTGTGAATAGGGTGGCAACTATTGCACTGGAGGTATTGTTGGTGATTGGTAGGTTTGGTGTGGACAGATGTTGTGAATTTACTGTATTGGAGTCGAATGTCTAGTAAATGTCGAATGAATGAGTGAAGAAATGTAATGGTGGAGTCAGAAATTGAAGAGGTGAATTTTGCAGAAAATGAGGAGTTCAGCGTGGAAATGGCATTTTGGAGAGAGTCCCTACCATTATCGGCCACTTTGCCAGACATTCACAGCCATCTTCATACTTTTTCATACCAAAAAAGTCTGGAATACTCTCTCTTAGACATAACTCATTACCTCGCCATTAGCCAACAACACCTCTCCTGTCTACTCTCCATCTTTAAACTTATCACCATTACCACTGCCCACCCTATCCCGTTACGTTACTTCATTCTTTCATCGGCCAAGCACTCTCTCGCAAAAAGACGCAGACGCTATCTTCAAATACTTTCTCAACTATACGTTAATTTCCTTCACACGGGCTTGGATTTACCAGCCAAACACTTGACCAGTCCTCCCGCGCCCGAACCTCCTCCCCTTGTGGCTTTGAAACCGGACTTAGGAAGTATTTACAACCTCCCCACTCCAATAAACACCCCTCCGGGTTTTCCCTGGCGCCAGCCACTGCCCCAGCTCTCCGCCACTCCCCCCACCACTGATCCTCCGCTAGAAATTGCTAACCTTTCCGACACCAGTCTGACCAACTCCGAAATTTCTCTCCTCAGCAAAGGTCTGTCATTTTCACCCAAGCCCAAAATCAATCACATCAACATACTAACCGACGTTTTAAATTTCTGCCGAAAACTGCGCTGGTGTACTTTTTGGAAATCCCAAAATACAAGCTCTGATCCCCCGGCCATGCACCCTGCCATCATGAAATTCCGACCGGCCTCCTCTGATGAACTTAAACCTTTACCCGCCAACCACCCAGTGGAAATCTACATTCGCTTGCTACTCCAAAAAGACTCCGAAAAATCATTCATTGAATCTCTGGCCTCCAAAAACAACCTCACCCAGAATGAAATCTATGGGCTCAAAAAACTCCACCAAAACGCAGATATCGTCATTACGACAGCAGGCAAGGGTGCATCAGTTGTCGTGATGAACACGAAAAACTATATCTCCGAGGCACTTCGTCACCTAAATGACTCCTCCACCTACACACCACTACCCCACGATCCGACTTCCGAATTCCAAAAAGACATAGAATCCTTACTGCAGGAATCAGCTCCTGATGAAGGTCTATCACCGAAAGACATTTCTTTTCTTTAACCTCCTAACCTCAGAACGCCTAAACTTTACCTTATTCCCAAAATACACAGCCTACCGTTCCTTGTCGACCAATTTTATCCAGTTAAAATTCTCCTATTTAAAGGGTGGATCTTCAAAAATTCCGTTCAAATGAAACAATCAATTTCAAGTATGATGCATTATCACTCATTATAGTGTTGATATTATAAAGAAAACCTCCAAATGAAAAACTCTTATTCAAAAGAGATGCAACTCGGGAATCGAACCCGGGCACAAGGGGTGGGAAGCCAGTACTCTAGCCACCACACCAACCCGATCCCCATGACTCTCGGATCCAGGCGAAGTCAATGGCTCCAGCGCGCGCAATATTTTGCGAAAATCGTGCACGGCAACTTTTTCAACCTGATTTTACTAATGATACGTAATTGATACATTCTAGAGATAGTTTCTCATTTGAATCGTGATAAATTTAAATAAAGTTTAGTCAGAATTATTTAATAAATAATTCTTTTTTTTTTCAATTTTTTAGCAGGGCACGTTTTTTCTACTTTATCAATAATAATTTTCCCGAGTTATAATGATATATAGCTAATGTTAAAGGTTTTATGTAAATTTGTATCGATGATAATGAAACGCATGCCTTTACACTTGAAAGATAAGCGCTAAAGTTCCACCCTCCCAAAAGCGAGCTTCAGGTGCGTGCGCGAAGGTTAGGGAGGTTTTCGGTGAGTCGCTACGGGGTGTCCTAATCGTGGAGCCTCTAACTGTGATTAGTAACGAAATAACGTACGAGAATTCGTTTGAAAACGAAAAACATGTGACAATATGAGCACGTGCCAAACGGCAAAACTCGACCGCATCCCCACGCCTCCCGGCACGCACTTATTTTACACTTCCACGCTGCCGGGAACTGGATTCTTTCATTATGAAATGGGTCAGTGAACGCTCCACGATATCTACCAATCCAAGGACGGCCGCTGACCCTATTCGAGAATCCAAATAAGTGAGACGCCAACTATCGGAGAAAGTCAGAAACTCTAGTTCTGGGTAGCGCTTGGGTGAACGTGGAGGTAGATTGTGGTTCTGTGAGATTGAGCGAGTTTTTTTTCTTTTTTTCTTTAGCTTATTCCTTATTCTAGCTTTAAAACATAAGATTAATTTTCCACTTAGGCTTAGGGTTTAGTTGGGCTTTATTTTCCCCTCAATTAGTAAATAGTCGATAGCGTGGTTGCTGTAGCGTAGTTTTTCTGTTTATAGGATATAATTTTCGTTCGTTATTTGTAGGAATGTTATGTCTGAAGCTGAAGAGCAAGGCGAGGCCGCTTGGAGTTTCTGCTCCTTCCACTCTCCATTCTTTCTGGCTAGGGTGCTTTCCTATCCCAGTTTGAGATGACCGGCAGAAGAAACATACCCAAATCACCAACTTTAACAAATAATAAAAATCCAAGGCATCCTTTACGAAATATTTAGTTCCTATTACATTCATAATTTATTCCGTCGCATATCGAAAATATCTTAAAGTTAAATAGCCGGCAGTAATGTAGAAAAAGGAAATGAGTTAGGAAAACAAATTACAAAATGTTCGTAATATTTGTACATCTCTTCATGTACACTCAAATGCATGATACCTATATAATAACAATATTTACTAAATACAATTTTTTGAATCGGCGAATATATCTATGACAGATAAACGTATAAATAAATAATTGCATACATAAATGTAGATCTACAATAATTATGCAATATTAATAATCTTTAAAATATTTACAATATTTACATTCACGGCAGTGGAGAGGGGATTACCGATGGAAGTCTTGGAAGCATTTATCCAAGCAGAGGCCAGGTTCTCCAGGGCAATCAGAACAAAAGGTAGTCACCAGAGACTTCTTACCCAGCTTGGAGCACTGCCTGCACCATTTCTGGACCCTTCTATCATTCCTCTCTTCGCAGTACTTCGGAAAATGTGAATCTATGGATATCATGGCTGGGCCCCGTGAAACGGGCAAACTCTCTCTGTCGTTTGGCCTTTGGTAAGGGCATCTATGATGGACATCCTGTATGAGTACAAGTTCAATTTTTGGCAGCTGAAATTTTGGTACTGGAGATAGGAATTCAGAAGCATTATATGCATCACGTGAATCCCTAATCTCATGAACCATTTTAAAGTTTTGTGATCACAGGGAGAGTATGCCATGAGTTGGTCGACACGGTCAATGCCCCCCATGCATCTATTGTATTCGGCAACTTCTTTGGGCTTTTGGACAATGTTACCCTTAGATCATATGCTTTTTTCCGAAATACTGTGGAAAAGGTCAAGAAGGGGCCTAATTTTGTACAAGGGATCTTTGGAGCAGGGTCGCCAACATTTGCATTTTCTGCGTAATGCAGACTTTGCAAGATGGCGAGAAACCTATCTCTCGCCATCTTGCCGTGGAAAAAAATGCAAACCGCACTTAACATTCCTGTTGCAATAATCCCTTAATCTATAGGTTATAAAGGTACCCATATGGAGCATCAATCCCAAAAACACATCGAATTCTTCTCTAATCAATTCGCTTCAATTTGGTGCCCAAACTCTTTAAAGTTGACCGCCCACCTGATTTAGGAAAATATTTTCCACGTGGGCGTTCGTCCTCTGGATTACTAGTTGCAAGAATTCACCAAGGAAAAACAATCGGAAATAGTCAATGGGATTGTTGCCATTGGGTGCATGGGAAGTAGGAGGAATAGGGGATGAGGGTGGAGGAATCTCCTCTGATAGGCGGGGAGCAGGGGTTGGGCCTCTATCTGGATTTGCTGCTTCGTCGGACTACCGGCCGTCAAACCCCTCCCCACTGCCGAAATCACTCCACGGTTCCGAAGATCAGTCTTCGCTCCATGGTTCGTCATCTAAAATACGCAGAATTTCTCCCTCCGTGACTCCTGAGGGAGCTCCCCTGTGACCTCTCTTCTTTTTGGCTGCTACCTCTGGAATAATGAAAGCAAATAAAATATAAATGAAAATTCATCGGAATAAATGCATTACATAGTAAGTTAAATATTTATGCCAACAATTAAATTACCCACATATGCTGGAGAGATACTCCTCTGCCGCGAGGATGAGGGGTGAAGGTACGCTTCATTCTAAAATGAAAAGGAAGCCGGAAGAAACATCCCACAGAAATGGATACGTTTTTTATTTACAATGTGAAAATTCAGCATAAAGTTTGAACCCGGGACCCTCCGGTCTGCAGGCCAGCGCTCTACTCACTACTACTACTAGTAAAAAAAAGTAGTGAGTAGAGTAGAGCAGGGCTCTACATTTTTTTAGTAGGCCACCACAACCCCTTATGATAATAATTCTGTGAATAAAAAGTAAATTACTACAGTAAAAACTAACTTAAAATCAGAAAAATATAATTTACCCATCTCATTGCATTCCTTCTCAGCATGCCGAAAAACGTTTTTTTTTATAATTTCAAAAATGTCTCCATCTATTGGATCACAGGACAATAAAAAAGTCTTTGTTAGTAAGAAGTATCACAAAAAGGCAGTGGAAAAGATATTAATGAAAACAATGAGATGATTTAGAAAAAATTACCTGACGTAGTTTGCAGAGTAACTGGTTAGAAACCAGGAGTCGCAGTAGAAACCGAAGTGTTCCTTGTGTTGGCTAAGACTGAAGTGTAACGCCTGTATAGATCCGAGACCGCCGAGCTAAGGGAAAGCGAAGAACGGGGCTCTTGAGTCTATGACTGCCGAGCGCAGCGACCCGTCATCTATAGATGACGCTCGGACCTGGGCGGAGTCCGGCGTGTCATCTATAGATGACGCTCGGTCTCAAAGTGAAATATTTAATGTAACATTAATGTTTGTTTACGAACATTTGTAATGTGAAGTAACATTTGCTGTATGATGAGACAAAATCGTCGAAAACATTTGCTTCACCTTACCTTGTGGCCGTCCGTGGTTATCGGATAAACTTAATTTTGGATTGACAGATTTTCACTGCACAGGAACTACATATTTAGATGCTTAACGTCGATTTTCACCACAATAAAATTGCTTATAATAAATCAAAACGTAGGATAAACGGTGTTAATCCCTGTTACTGCAGATAAAAACAACAGGCTTTCACCAAAATTTCACCTTAAATAGTGAAACGCACTGCAAATTTCGGGCATTGTTAGTTTCAATGTCACGGCAAATATTTGTAAAATTGATATTACATTACTAATAATCGAGGCACAGCGTATTAAATCGTAAATAAAAATTCAAATACCTAAGAGTTCAACATTTATATTAAATTTTTAATGATCGATAACATTTCAATGCATTACTGCATGTATATAGGGCATTGCTGCAAGAGGAACCATATGCACAATACCCGTCTGGCACGTATGCTTCGTAGGCAGTCTCATCTTGGCGATCTAGTGACCGTGTTAGAAAAAAACCGAAAATTAGTTTAAGGCGGCGTGTTACGCATATCTTTTTGTGTTCCTCTCCCCTCTCATTCTCCTGTCTCGCGTACTAACCACTTCTTCGGCAAGCAGTCTTGCCACCGCATTTAACCTTTCTCACAATTCGTACCTTCCGACAGGTGTCGGCAGGAAAGGTAGCGAAACAGTCGAATGTAGAAAACGATCCTCCTCTGCCAAGCGGCAGCAGGCCTCATTCAACGTCGGTCGCCACCATTTCTCCTTCCAAGTCCCTTTCTTTCCTTCAGCCACCCTCTCACCTTCCAAATCCCCCCTTCTCTACAAGCCTTCATGATTCCCCTCGCACTGTATTGTTGCTCCTTACCCTTGCCTCCCCCCTCCCCCCAGCTCTCCCCAATTCCCCCTCCGACTTCCCCTCCTTTAAGTCAGTGCTTGTCAATGCGACGCTCCTGAGCCATTCTTTTTCTTTATGTCCGAGGCGTAGAGACGTGCGGTTGGGAGCCACTGTGCACACTCCAGAGAGAGTTGATTCGCTCGGATTTCCGTCGTCGATATATCCTCGATAAGAGGTTAAGCCAGGTATTCCTCCAAATTAACTGATATCCAATCACTAGAATTAGTAGTTTTTGAAATGTGAATTTGCTTTCTGGGGTTATTTTTCATGTGAATATTTCTTCGTTGAATTCTTAAGGCAAACAATTGAAGTTTCTCCTCTCTTCGACAGATGACATTTGCGACTCCTTTCAGCCAGAGACCAATTAGGAGTTGAAGCCGAGATGGGACGTGTCCTTCAACGCGTTATCTGTGATAACTCTTCTTTCGTACAATGTTTATCATGGTAAGGCAGTTCGATTACCACCAATCCGTTGTATGATCTGATGTATAAATTATCCTTATGTATTACATACCGAGCAGCAAATTTTTAAGTCAAATGCAGAACGGGTGTGAGGCGTGAGATGAGAATTGAGACAGATAACTCCAATGATGCTCGCACAGAATCACTCGGGAAATGTCACAATGTGTTGTAATACTGTAGCCATTTGTGTTTTTTCTTTACTTTCTCAGTTTTTCTTCATTCTTTTTTTTTTCTTCCCAAAGGCCAACGAAATACCTTTTTACTCGATTACCTGGTTGGCCGTGTCAATGTACCCCTTCAAACCTGGAAGCAATTTTCAATTGTGAGACCTTACATCTGCGACAATCTTAACGTACCCATATTCGAAGTGTAATAATGGTACTATAATACCGTGGTCATTCAGATTAAAAATTTTTTCTTTCCATTTACAATACATGCGAAAGCCTAGCCACTATTCTTGATCATTGAATACTATCTGAATGCTTGCTTCTAATTCGTGCGAAGGTCAAGTAATAGTCAACACGCGAGGGAGGCCGTGATGGCACGCACGTCGTCGTGGTAGTGAGTAACCTATGTGTGATTGTAAAAAAATTTAGCCGTCGCTGTAATATGACATGAACATAAAACTGTGAATTAAAAATAATATTGCTATCGTCTCCGACGAATTGTGTGGTGTTATTCACGGATCTTAGTTCTTGGGCTAGTGGATGGGCAAAAGTCATTCTAATGTTTCTCCTGATGCTAATATTTTCCTTACTTTCTCAGCACTCAGATGAACGCCGATCAGCTGTTGCTCCCGTGTGATGTAAGTTAATTGCTGAGGCCATTTGGACGCGAGAACATTGGCGGCAAAAGACTTGTGCGAGGAAGGCCGAGAATTGGGGTCGTCTTTCGTCGCCGTATCCGTGAGTACCTTTTGTCTACTCGCGGGCACATTGGAAACTATTTTACATCCCTTACTTTTTAGACACTCCTTCCATTCCCCTACTCCCCTTTTCCCTCCACCCCTTATGATTACGGCTTTGGGGATATTTTCTTCTTCAATTTCGCATTTTACATTATGATTTGACGTAAAGAATACCTAAGTTTTCTTACTCTTCTTTCTTTGTTAGTAAATTTATTCATTAGAAAAATTAAATAGGGTAAATGCAAAGTCTGTTGTAGTGTAGTGGTATTGATCGCAATGTGCAGGAAATGTTTTACTGGCGTGGTATTGGATATCATTAGATTTGCGTGGTCTTAGATATCAATAGATTTGCGTGGTCTTAGATATCAATAGATTTCCGCGAAGTAATATGATCCCAACAGTTCTTCTCCAGTAATGATAGCAGGAGATGGATAGTTACATTTTTAGTCAATCCCAATGAAACAACAGCGGCGTTACGAATGGAACGGAAAGGTGGAATACGCATTGCATCGTGTGCGATTGTTTTCCAATTTCGGAGATCATTCCTTCATTGTTCTTGTAATGAAATTTCATCCACTGCAGCATTTCCTCGTGACGAATAATTTACTCGAGAGTTATTTGACCGTGTGCACACTTAATGGGTAATTCTAAGGCGTCGATGGACTGATGTCATTTCGGGGAAATTTTTCGTAGAAGAATTGGGTATTCCGCGAATTGTGATATTTGTTACAAGGCATTTGGCATTTGTTACAAGAATTTCTCATCACATTGTAATAACTCTGGTCAAAACTACACAATTGAATGTGACATAACATTTACTGTGGTCGGAAAGAAGCGTTTCATTGCTTTAGAATCGTTACGGTAAACAAGCATTTTTCCGTTCCGTTCCGTTTTCAGCGACCTTAATGTACCTAAATATCCTTAAAATTTGGTGATTTTAGTTCTTTCCCTTGTCCGTCTTACTCTGGGAAAATATCCTTCCCTATGGCAACCACCTTTTCCCGTCCCAAACACAATGGTCGCGTACTCTCAGACAGCTTTGTGTCCCTTATCATGGGTGCTTTCAAGTCTATTTCCACACTAGTAGATGCTATACACCTTTCTGTCCCTTACCATAGGTGTTTTCAAGTCTATTTCCTCGGACTGGGAGGAAAGGTATTAGAATGGGAATAGAAGGGACGTGCACTACACATTGTGTGTAATGCTCCTACCCATTTCTGCCCTCTCTCTCCCCAGTATCTCCTCCAACCTACCCTCCGGCAGGAGATGTATTGCCTTTCATCGAGCAAGTAAATAAGTATTCAAAGGTACTATAAAGTGTAAATACGTTCACATTAATAAACTGCCTTTGCAATGAGGTATATGGCACACCACACTTTCCCCGTCTACTATCATGATCTATTATTGAGTAATTGGGGGTCAAGATCGTCCACCACTCCAGCCGTGTCAGCTATGGAATCCTCGCTCAAAAGCCTAATGAGAAAGCTGGAGGTGGAACAACTCACGATCACCAAAGCTGACAAGGGCAACTGCTTGGCGATCATGGATAAAGCGGAGTATATAAGTAACTGCACAGACTTTATTTCTTCGAACCAATTGGAAGTGTTGAGCCATGATCCTACTAAGCAATTCCAGAAGCGAGTGAAATCAGCTATTGCTTCATGCTCGGTCCTACTCAGTGATAGAGAAAACTTTTGCCTGACTACAATGAAACCTATGCCTCCAAGATTATACGGATTACTTAAACTACAAAAAAATGAAGCCCCGATCAGACCGGTAATATCCAGTGTTAATGCTCCAACACATAAATTAGCATTTAAAGTCAATTCAATTTTCCGACAACTGACCGAGTACTCCGCTAAGTACGCCATCCAGAATTCAGAAAGTTTAACAAAAAAACTCCAGAATTTGGTGCTACCGCCTAACGCCAAGCTAGTATCTTTCGACGTGTAAAGTTTATTCACATCCATTCCCGCCCAAGAAGCACTTTCATTTGCTAATGATGTTCTCTCCAAGGCTAATGTCAACCCACACATATCAAAGGAATTACACAGACTAATGACAGTTGGCATAGACCAAAATTACTTCCTCTTCAATGGTGTGTACTACCACCAAAAGGAGGGGCTTGCTATGGGATCACCACTTTCACCATCCGGGCTGAAATATTCATGGACACAATTGAGGAGGGAATTTTCAACACCGCAAAAGACCACATCAGGAACGTTTTTTACTCGTATGAGATGTAGATTAGAGGTGGGAATTTCGATTCATTTCGATGATTCAATTCATTCGATTCATTTCATGTGAATGAATCGTTCTTTCAAATCGTTCAAAAAGAATCACTTGAACCAAATGAATCCTTGGAATCAAATGAATCGTGCGAGCCAAATGAATCTTGCGAACCAAATGAATCTCGCGAACCAAATGAATCTCGCGAACCAAATGAATCCTGCGAACCAAAAGAATCCTGCGAACTAAATGAATACCACGAACTAAATGAACTATGTGGACGATGTGGACTACATTATCGCGAATCAAAATAATTCGAAAATCACGTAGAAGACTATACGCTTTGATTCGCAAGTTTATATTGATGGTGAATCAATATGGTAATCAGGATGACGCAGATTTTATTGAAATTGGAGAGTGCGATAAATGATAGAGCATTAGCTTTCTTTTGTTAACCTCCACGAGAAATTCGACCAGGGATTCTTGGAAGTTTTTATTTTATATATCACCTTAATTGATGCATAAAATTTTAATAGAAATGAACCTTATTGTTTGCTGTTGATTAAAATTTGGGAATACAATTAATACCTAAGGCAAAAGTATGGTTTCGTTGTCGGCAAACCTAAAAATTGGCGTAATTCCTTTTACGGAACATTTCAAAAGACAGGTTTACCTGGGGCCCAGTAGCCACGAAATTATTCGTGATACTCCGCCCCTAGTAGCACAATAAATGTCGAGCATATGCTCAGGATGTGAGAGAGAAAATATTCGTTTCACATGACGTGAGCATATGCTGAACATACGCTCAAAAGTTGTCCAGACACATATGCAGTGAACACACACCGGGCATATTTTGAGCATAAGCCCCCTAGAAATATTGTTGAGAAAATTTTCGTCAACATATGCGGAAAATATGTCAAGCGTAAATTTTCTTCTATTTTTTTAACAATTAGTTATCATCTCGAAGAGTTCTATTTTCCTGTAGGATAAGAAAGCGTAAATAGAGAAACTTTGTCAGGCGAACGTTCTTTAAAGAGTAATTACTACCTATATTTTTATCGTTGTACATACGATCTTCGGTCAATTGACATTATCCTAGGTAGAAACAAATTTCGAGAAACTTAGAGATAAACGTAGGAGCTCTGCGTCAACAAAATGTTTGTCTTCTCTTGCATCGCCTACTTACATCTCAAGTTTTATGCCTTTAACCCGCAAACGAATTTCCTATAGTGCATTTCTCATGAGAAACTGAATAGCCATTTAAAATCAATTAAATCGTACCTTACAAACTGCAAATAACTAACCTGAAAACTGCCAGCTCTTCAATATCTGCTCTCACTCTAGAACCCTAGGGCAAAATGAATGAATTTTAATAATATATAAATCTTGAACCTATTGGTAAACTATATCTTTGTATATAAAGCTAAGTTCAAGATTTATTCATATTTATAACTCATTACAATCATAATTGATTCATAGAATAGTGGTCGAGCTATTTAAGAATGTCATAGAGCGACGCGTGATTCTCAAGAATCAATTGCTCGCAATTCATCTGATTGATCTGATTCATTCTGAATCAACGGTTCTTCATGAACCACGAACGACTTGATTCTTTAAGAATCATTTAGAACGAGGAGTGAGAATCGATTCATTCGATTCTTCCCAATGAATCGTTCATTTTGAACGATTCATTCATGAACGACCCAGCTCTAATGTAGATGATGTGATTTGATGTTGGACGGGCAGCTACAGACAGACAAATTCTTGGGATTCCTGAATTCACAACACCAATCCATCAATTTCACCATGGAATTAGAAACGGATAAAAAGATAAACTTTCTGGACCTTACCATCGACATATGGCGTCTCAAACATGAGTTTTGCATTTATAGGAAACCCAAATTCACCGACTAAGTGATTCCCGCCGACTCCTGCCATCACATAGCCTGGCCAGCTTCAACTCAATGCTTCACAGATTAGTAAATATTCCCATGTCCAAAATTAATTTTGATAAAGAACTCCATACTATCAAGACCATAGCAGTGAACAACGGTTATAGCATTAAACTAATTGATTCCCTTCTGGCGAAGAAATGGAAGAAAGCGGCCATAAGCCTAAACACCTCCCTCCAACCCGAAAGCAGTGCGAATTTACGCAAGTGGTGTAAAATACCGTTCATGGGCAAACTATCGAACAAAATAGCTAACATAATCCCAAAAGACAAGTTTAAGGTTGCCTTTTATACGCCTACTACTCTGAATAGGCTCCTCTGTAATAACAAGGACCCCATGGATAAGGGTAGGAAAAGTGGCGTTTACGAAGTGACATGCGAATGTGGTGCTTCATACATCGGACAGACTGGACGTGAGTTTTCCACGCGGATGAAAGAACACCAAAAGTGCACGGAGACAGGCAATATAACCTCCATGGTGGCTAAGAACTTGATAGAGACAAGGCATAAGTGCAATTTTGAAGTGAAAGTTCTCAATTTTGAGAAGAAGGGTAAAAGATTGGACGCTTTGAAGCAGATCGAAATAATCGAGCGAGCCAAGAAAAATATCCCTCTCCTCAATGAATTTTTATATGACCATAATTCTCCCCTTCTTTCCATCAACTTTAACCAAAACAAACTCAGACCACGACAACCTAATCAATCCACCAGCACCCCTACCCAATTCTCCCCCCCTCACCAACTCATTCACGCTTTTCTCCCTTCCCCTCTTCCCGATGCGCTTAAGGCTCCACTCCTATATCTTCTTCGGACCTCGCCAATAGTACCCAAGGGAATTTTCACCATTGCTTCCACATGCACCACCAGAGGAAAGGAACCACAGCACTACATCATCCCTTTGCAAAGAAAGGCTTCGCCGTGTCGTCCACTCCCCCCGCCCCTACTAGCCCCCATCCCTCCCCCCTCACCCTCTCTGGGCCAACCTTTGCGACTCCTCCACGGGACATCTGACTGACCAGGAGCTGCACCGAATTCCACCAGCATGGGTGGGGGTACCCCACTCGGTTGTTGCTCGTTCACCAAGGGGGCAAACGAACGGAGGCCTCCATCATCGGCACCGCTCAACCCACAGCGAGGAAGGGAGTCATCGCATTTCACACCCTTTGTAAAGGGGTGCCATCACCCAGGGGTCTGCCCCTCCCTTATTTATGACCTCTCAACGGAGCACCCAACGAATGGGGTCCGGTGCTGCAACAAACTTCTAGAGAAGGTCTTGTATTCAAAGGAACCTTTCGAGACTTTTGTTTTTATATTTGCCACTCATTTGTGACCACCTCACCCCCTATTACCCACTCCTGCCCACGTCTCCCACACTCCTTTTTCCCCGCACTGGTCACTTCTGTTGACCACCAATAACCGTCCACTCCCACGCTCCTCCCCTTTCCTCCCTCCCTTTCCCCTCTACCCATTTCGGTTCTTTCATATATATGTTGGTGCATCTTTGATATACGCTACCTGAGGATTTTAAATTAATTCGACCTGAAATGTGTGATAAAGACTGTATTTTTTTTAATTGATGGATCGTATTTCTCAAACTTCTCATATTCGTCGCACACGAAATCATGACGTGCGCGCCGCCCTATTTGGTAATTTTGTTACCTCGCCCATCTCTGCCGTTGTGCTTGAACGACCTCGAGGTGTTTTTACGTGTGGCTTTAGGTTTGTTTTGTTTCATCATCATCGGTCAAAAATCCTAGGAATGGTGTGATGCAGCCCTCCACTCCATATCGACCAACCCTTTCATATTGATGTGATTCATCTCTTTTACATCCTTCACAACCTGTTTCATATTGTTTTGTTAAGCTCTTCTTTATTTTAATTTAAACACTGGATGGAAAATTAAATTGTATTTTGTAATAATGCCTCGTTTTAAATTAATCATTTTCTATACGTGATGGCTTTTTCTGCGGCTCAGTATGAGGCGTATTTTGAAATATGTTATTTTTCAATAAAATATAAACATTGCTTGTCAATGTCCTAAGTTCTGTTTTCATTTGATATGAAATTATAGTCCTATTTCTAAAGCTTGCCTGGAAAATTAGTATTTTCACTGCTTTCGACGGTTCCGTTTAAAATTTAATTAGGTAAGATGACAAAATAAATAAGACTTTTAATTAAAAATTGCCCGGCGATATGTATAGGTACATTGAATAAGGTAAAGATGGGACTGAATGATAGGTGACGCCATATTCCTCTATCTTCTAAGTGGTTCTAATTTTGGAAATGTGGTGGCGGTGGTGTACACATGCATAGTCGTTTATATGATTGCCAAAAGGCGACTCTTATTTTCGTCGACACGACAACATGTGGCTATCTCCTTCACGACCTTTACGCCTTTTTTCCCAAGTTATTGCTGTGGTTTTAAAATCACGTTAACATCGGATTATAAACAATTTGCTCCAAATGCACGTACGCACACACACATATATTCTTTATGGAATATTTTCATGATTATTCTGGAGTAAATTTCAAAACCAATTTTCAGCTAAAATTAGACTTTAATGGAATCAATATGAAAGTTGAGTCAATCGGTATTTTAAACTATAAAATATGACATGGTGCCTAATTAAATACCCGAAACTTGATGGCCATAAAATTAGGGTCATCATGTTGTGATAAGACACACCCATAGGAAATGTTACACTAATTGTCCTGAATTATGAAATATGTACAAAACACAATGAGGTTGAAGGACCATTTAATTAAAATCGAAACAGTACTTTTAAGTATTCATATGAAAAACATATTGAGTTTTATTAAAAATTTTAAGAGCATGAAGAGAGGGAAGCCATGGCCCTGGTTCTAGGTTTGATAAATTATAATAAACGTTAAAGAAAAATAAATTTTGCACCACATGCAAATGTAGTATGACTTTCTTCTAGCTATGTACTGCCTGAAGCTCCGTGATTGTAGTCAGACATAGATTCACTGTCCAGACCCAATACCATCCTATCAGCAGCAGCATCTTCATCTTCCATGCATTGCAATGAAGATAATAATCCAGAACCATGAAGCCTGGGTAGCTGCTCTTTCCTCTTTTTTCTTCGTGCCATCTTAACCCTCCAATTTAGATCAGGGCGTATCTTCTTCCACAAATAGTAAAACTCTACGCATTCTTCTACAGTTTTACTGCCGACCTGAAAAAAGGAAGGTAATGGATATTTGAATCTAGCAATTAGGAGTGGGCTACGCATGCATATCATCTTTCTGAGAGACAGAGAACACCTTTCAAGCAAATAACCAAGACTATATCTCATTGATGAGGGAAATTGGAGATCTTTTGAGAAGTGTGTACTGACTGTAAGAACTGAAGAATTTGAAGGGTTAACTGAATGAATAAGAATGATTTGAGAGGAGAGAAAGTTGCTAGGAGATATTTGAAGGGGGAAACAGAAGTGAATGTCAGAATTTTCGTGAGGTGTGTGAGTAGTGAAGGTGGTTCATTGGAGAGTGAAAGGTTTAGTGAAAATTATTGGGAAAAGTAGTTCTGGATGATGTGGAGGTAAAGGAATTGGGTTGTGGCATAACTTTGGGACAGCAGATCATCAAAATGAAATGATAAACTCTTTTTCCAAACTATACATATTACATTAAGTATTTTGTGTGAAATGACAATGATCTGTTTCATAACAGTGTAAAAGAAGGTAGTAGAAAGCAATGATGGGTCCTCATTGTCTGGCACAATAATGAGACTCAATATTCTTTCATCCACCTTAAGTACCTGTAAAAGATATTATGTGCCATTTGGAGAATTCACATGAATAAAAATGGATTTGGGATATTAAGGTGCATAAGATGTGGCCTAAATTGCAAGCAGAGACACACCACAGATATACCAGAACTATTGGAATAATGACAATGATTGTTAATCAACACAACTAGCCACTTTTTGTTAATTTCCTCCCAAAGTCTGCTGCTTTTGTTTTAATCATGCACTGATTCCTCATTGGAAATTTTTTCTGAGATTTTGTCTTTTTGTAGTAACTTCCACCACATTCACTGATTATTATTTCAATTTAAATCATTACTGCCCACACAGCACAAAGTGAATAATATGCACATAATATTCCAATATTATGCGAATATTATGCCACATCAATGGTATAACATGTGCGTAATATGTACATAAAATGTGCATATAAATGGTATAATGTCCCCATAAATTGCGATATATGCGCATAATATGCAAAATATATGCACTGATGGTATGGCATAATGTTTGCATATTATACGAATATATATGCAATTTATGAGGACATTATACGATATATATATACACATTTAATGTAAAATTTATACCATTGATGTGTTGTATACATTGCATGTGAATAAAAAGTAGCGATCAAGTTTGATTTTTCCATAACATTTAATTGTAAAGTGTTCACTGGGTGTACAAAAACCAACAGTTTTCTTAAAAAAACAACGCTCTTCTAAAAATCGAAACTATTTTTTTCCAACAATTGGTTCGTTCAAATATCATCGAAAGTCACTGCACTGTCATAACACACACAAAACTTTTCACGTTTATCAAATAGGTGAACGATGATCTGAATTGTCGTTGGATCATTCCTAATGTCCCAATATTTTAAAGACTGTATGTGCCTGAAACATGAGAAATAGAGTCAATTGGCAGCAATTTAAAAAATCAACATGGAAGGCAGAAAAATACAATGACGAATTCGTAAATAATCTTCAACCCAATCACTGGTCATAACAATCATTTAGGTACTCACCGTCACTTAACTGTCCATTAGAATTAAAATTAAGCTTCTGCGATCACAAATTATGTACCAGAAAACGTAAATATTGGAGGAGCTAGTTCTTTCTCGCGCTTCCGGCTTATCAACATGACCGCCATTTTGATTTTCGAGATGGTCGAAGTCGATCTTATTTGCAAGACGTCGATTGTAGTCTATTCAAAAAATATGTACATATTATGCACCTATTATTCGCAATCTTAGATGGTATAATATTTACATATTATTTGCAGTGTGCGCATATTATTCAAATAATATGTATATAATCGACGGAATATTATTTACTATTTATACCAATCCATTTATGCATATTTTACACGGCATAAATTTTGTGTGTGCTGTGTGGGTGAGGACATTAGTCAACTAATTTCACTGAAAGGCGAATGCATATTGAATGGGGAATGAAAAGAAATGAAGATGGTACTTACCTGTTGAGAAAGCTTCTGAAAGTCTTTACCAGTCTTCAAAATTCCTTCTTGGAACTTATCTATTTCATCCATGTTCCATTTTTTACTCTCTGTATATTGGAAACGGAGGAGAGGGTGGTCTTTTGGCACGATTGGAGTCGGTTGAAAGAGGCTTATTTTAGCTTGCTATAATAGGAAATCATTAAATAAATGAAAGACTAGTAACCAGAACTCGTAAAGAATTAACCCTATCCCTGTCAGTGGGCCTATATATCAGCCCACTTACATTATGTACTTGTAATATTATATTTCCTTCAAATCAGAGACAGGCGACTGATTTTTTTATTCTTGTAAAACTGAAAATGTCATCAACATTCAGACAAATATGTAATTCATTTAAAAACATAGAGTTTGCGTCATTCCATGTACAAGCAAGGAGACCATGAAACCCACGATATCAGATTTCCATGAAATTTGCTGTGGACATATATTTTGGTAATAATAGTGACCAACTGAAATTGAAACCCCTACTGTATATAGTTTCTGGAATGTGGACAACTGAAATATGTGCATTGCCCCAATAGAGCCGGAATGAAAACACATGTTGATTTTTTTTTCACTAGAAACCCATTTCAAATGAATAAAAGTAATCATTATCTTTCCTAGAGTTAAGAAGTCCAAACAAATCCCAAAAATATTATTACATATGTCATACAGGAAATATTTCTACAGAAAAAACATAAAGTCAACAAAAGGATCCAATGTGTACCAATTTCAATTGACTGTATCCATAGCAAAGGCAATGGGAATCCACGCATAATATTTTTGTTTAAAATAATCCTTAGTGTATGAGCTTAGTTGCTTTGATAAAAAAACTTATGAGTCCTTGATTGGTTTTAGTAGAAAAATTACTCGTTCTAACTTGAGGGAAAGAAATGACATATTTTTCAAGGGACACACTATGAAATTGATATTGCATGATGTAGAAGGGAGAAAATCTTCTATTTTTGAGATGAAAACATGCCTCTTCACACCATAGTAAATGGTAATGGCTAGCAGAATATCATACTCATCAGCAATTATGTGTACGCACACACTCTTACAGGTAATTTTATTCCATCTGGTGTAATTGAGCTAAACAATTTTTGAGTACTAAAAGAGGAGTACTTTTACTATAGTATGTTATTATGTAGTTAACCTCTTGTAATCTTGGGCCATTGTCTTATTTTATTGCATTCAGAGATGAGATCTCAGCCATATCCTGCACGACGCTCTCTCTTCCATTACCAATAGTAAACTGAATGACATGATAGGAAATGTAAAGGCAGCAGAGCCTACTACAAGTTTTTTTCTCAGTATCAGGAATGTCATATCGGTAGACCTTTCCTATAAGACTCGAAGTAGTGGTGAAGATGAGAATGACAGTCAAGCCATTTCTAAAAATGTAGCAGACTTGGTTTACTTGGTGACCGAAATAAGGGAAAAACTACTTACAGTCAACAGACAGGGCAGACAGAGTAAACTTTAAATGCTGACCTAAGCTACTTCATCTTAGTTGATCAAAAAATCAGCAGGTAATTTAATGTTTCTGCCTACTCAGACAGGTGAAAAAGCTCCTTAATGAGAAGGGAATAATTGCAACACTGACACCTGTGCTGGGAAGAAACTTCCAAACCATGATGTGGTCTTAATTATGGAAGTGCAATTTAAGTTGGTAAATTTTTTTATGAACCTCGCCTCATAATCTGAAATGGTCAGTATTTTACAGATGGATGTTGCGGACAATATGAAAGCCTTAAATGTTTTTTTTAGTATGTGCCATATCACAATGATTTTAGAATGAATGCAACTTGGTCTTTTTTTCCATCAGTCATGAATGTCCTCTTGTTGTGATATTGAAGGTACTATCTAGCAAATGGCGAGGAAAGCATACCTGCAATGCCCATTGCCACATCAGATATCATACAGCAGTGAAATGTACAATTAGGTATGGATAATTAAAATAATTAACATTCATTACATTTAGTCAAGTGACATGGCAAAGTCGCATGTCAATCTCCTTGAAAGATACTCCAGTGTAAATACAATTCCAGGTTCAAGGATCTTTCACCATTTTTCACTTTTATTTACAAGATGAATTGCTACTGAAGTCACAGGTCTTGACGATGAGGACAGCATTATATTTGATATTTGCTCTGCAACTATGAAAATTTTGTCTTTTAGTTACTATGCAGCTTGTCTGCACAACAAGCAGGGGCATATTGGACTAATGGAAGCAATCAATCATGATGAAGGCGATATTTCTGTGAAATTCATGACACGTAAAGGACACTCATCTTCTTTCTCTTGGCCACAGAGAGATGATGTTTGTTGTGTGCCACTGGTACATAGACTGGTAGTATTACATTCTCCTGTAACAACTAGCTGTGAGAGAACATACTACTTCTTGAAGGAGGAAGTGGCTACCATTCAAAAAAAGTATTTAGACTTCAACAAAACTGATAAGACTTATTAAGTTTGATATACCTGTAGGAAGGAGTAAGTTAATTTTCAATTCAACCTTTTATGCGAGTAATTTTTTTGTGCCATTATTTTGCACCAGTGTTTATCTAAATATTCTGAATTGTCCGTATTTAAATTTCAGTGAGGTCATCCAAGTTTCAAATTTATACAGAGTATTACAGGAACAACATGATGCATTGGAAATGTGGATTAGTGTGAAGCACATCAACCATTTTTTAAATTCAAATGATTTAATTATGATTACCATAACATTTTGCAATATCCATTCAAGTTACATCAGTATAGTATGTAGGTAGTCTTAAAATGGGCCTTGTCTGTGGCCAAAGATTACAAGAAGTTACATACATAATAACGCACTATAGTTCGAGTAATCGTCTTTTAGTTGTCTAAACTCCTTCAGGGGTACAAAAATGTGTCATTACTTTGTTTATTTTGAGACATTAAATGTCCAAGAGTTCATCCATAGATGTGGTGCATGATTACAGGTCTGCTCTAACAGTAGAAAATCACAGCCAGTATTTCACTGTATCAGAGGGGTCATATTCACAAAAATTAAAAATTTTAATATCTTTAGCTTGGAAGGACACAGAAGGAGGCATTTTCTGAGCATACATTATGTATTGTATCTTTAACAAATGATTATATCCATTGACCCTTTGTGTTTCCTTCAATTTCATAACACTATTTAGCAATTTTACGTTTTGATGGATGAAAGAGACAAACTTAATGAGTTCCAGGAGCACAAGCCATCATACACTATTAGGGGTGTAAGGGAAGAAAATTTTGAGAAGACAATGTAATCTTCTGGATATTGCTACTTGACGAGCACCTTAAGTTCTTTATGGTTACAAAAAAATAGTCTTTTCTGCATATACTCATTTTTACTTACACAGACTTTATCTTTTGTACCTAGCATCTGTATAGAACTTTCATTGAGTTCATCAAAATTTTTCACTGATTCCACAGTGGAGTTTGGAAGTTGCTTCCCAGCACAGGAGTCAGTGTTGCAAGTATCCCCTTCTCGTAAAAGAGCTTTTTCAACTGTCAGAGTAGGCAGAAATATTAAATTCATTGTTGATTTTTTCATTGACGAAGATGAAGTAGCTAAGGTCATCATTTCACATTTACTCTGTCTCCCTAGTCTCTTGACTGTAGGTAGTTTTTCCCTTATTTGGGTCACCAAGTAAACCAAGTCTGCTACGTTTTTAGCAATGGCTTGACTGTCATTCTCATCTTCACCACCACTTTGACTTTCATAGGAAAGTTCTACCAATTTGACATTCCTGATACTGAGAATAAACTTGGTGTAGACTCTGCTGCCCTGACATTTCCTATCATGCAATTCAGTTCATCATGGGCAATGGAAGAGAGTGCATCGTGCATGATATTGCTGAGATCTCATCTCCGAATGCAACAAACTTAAACTATGCCCAAGATTACAAGAATGTCACTACATAGTAACGCACTATAGTTCAGGTACTCCTTTTTTATTACTCAAAATTCCTTCAGCTCAAATACACAGGATGGCATAACGTTAACAGTACCCAAGTAGCATGCGATATCTATGGGATATCCATTTAAGGTTGCAAATATCCATAGGATGTTATGTACAATTTCTAACGTTTCATAGATGTTGTAGGGATATAGTAATATGGATATCCATACACAGAGATTGTGTGGATATCCATGCATGGATGTTGTATGGATATCCATGGATGGTAATGTAAAGATTATTATATCACATAATATATATTTTCAGCTTATTATATGTATTTTATAGCATGATGTTCTTATCCATGAATGCACACCCACATCACTTTTGTTTAGAGCTTTTGAGTCATGAACATTGCTTCGGCATAGAATTCAGATTCAATGCCTGATAATTGTGACGTGCTGAAGGCAAGGTTTATTCAGATTTTTATGTAGTTAATTAGGAACAGAAGGTTGATTTGTAGGTAGTGAGAGGTAGAGGGGGGGGGGTGAGAGGTAGAGAGGTTTTTATTTACTTTCATGTACTTTGACTCCTAAAATGCTATTTTGCATCATAGTGCGGATAAATATTTGAAATATCTAATCATTACACTTTATTAGATATTCTATGGATATCTAAACCCGGGAACTTCGGATATTGTATGGATATCCATTGGACGTTAACTGGAGTAACATAGATGTTGTGTGGATGTCACATGGATATCCGGTTAATGTTGTATAGATGTTAAAATGCTGCCTGGGTAAGAGGGTGCACAGTCACATAATTGCTGATGGGTAATTGCTGATGATACTGTCCTAGTCATTGCCATTGACTATGGTGTGAAGATTCATGTTTTCATCACAAAAAAGATGATTTTCTCCCTTCTATATAATGTAATATCATATGAATTGTGTGTCTCTTGAAAAATATGCCATTTTTTCTCTCGAATAAGAATAAGTCATTTTTCTACTAAAAGCAATCAAGGACTCATAAGTTTTTTTTCACAGGAACATAGCTCATACATAAGGATTATTTTAAACAAAACATTGAGTATGGATTCTCATGGCCTTTCGCTTTGGATAAAATCAATTGAAATTGGTACACATAGGATTTTTTTTTGGAATTTATTTTTTTGTGTAGATGTATTTCCTGTATGGCATATTTAATAATATTCCTTGGATCTCTTTGGACTTCTTATCTCCAGGAAAGTAATTGATGTTTTTTATGTAATAGAAATGGAGTTACCGGTGAAAACAAAAATCAACGTGTTTCATGTTATGGTGCTACAAGGGTCCTGCCCGGTATTTAACCGTCCACATTACAGATATTATAATGGTAGGGCCTTAAATTTTATTTGGTTAGTATACTTATCGAAATGTATGTCCACACAAATTTCATGGAAATCCGAGTCAATGGGTTTTTTGGTTAAAATTTGACATGGAATGTACCGTTTCCAATAATTGGAATAATAATCTAACGTTATTCTTAGAAATGTGCTTGATAGTTATCGCAGTCTACCTAAATCTAAATTACTTATTGATTTTTTCACTGGTGTCACTAGGTTTTAGTGTATACTCCTTTTTCGTGTTCAGATATCATCTTATTTCATCAAGAAAATTATCTCAAAGAAGTTGAATGGATAATTGCGATACCAAGACCACCTCCAAAATTAATTTTTATGTCAGATATTGCAACTTCCAGAACAGTTGGGATACACAATCAAACACATAAGTAGGAAGGGGGGATTTAATGGTCCATGTTATACAGTAGAATACCCATAATCTTAAACTACGGTTGCTACATTGACATTGGTCCATTATGGGGGTACCTATTTTAATTTAGATGTTAAGAAATGTAGGTTCCATGGGAATACATTTGGAGATGAATCTGTAACGAAATCATGTGTAAATAACTAACAGTTCACCATCATTTCCAATGTTTACTGTGCTTTACTCACATTTATGTCTCCATTGCATAAATGCAACAAATGCATTGCATACTCATTACTTTTTCCACCACCTGGCACTGCAGAAGTGGATGCAAACTGCAAATACCTAACCACTGAAAACATAACACAATGTGTGAGACTATTGCAATATTTTTTCAAAATTTCCAGTGAAAATGATTACCTAATGATCACAACATTGATTTCAAATACACATGCATATGACCGTTGGTTAAAATAATTATGTCTCTAGAGCTACAGCTGTTAGTGAGTATAGTAGTAACTATATTCAGCTATGTTTTTACCTCTGTAGAAATATCCTTTTGAGAGTCCTTGACATCAATCAAACAACAAAGCTTAATATAAACATCCTACAAAGTTAGTCTCCTTTTACATAAATGTTTCTGTGGCTGCTTTAAAAACAACACCCTTGTAACATACAGTCTAATAGCTCACATGCTAACTAACATGCAGATCAAAGAGTTGGGGGCATAAACCCTCTCCAAACTAACCCTCACTCTCTGTGCAAGATCTTCCGATCATTTCAGGGTCCCAGATCAAATCATCCGGTTCCATTTCCTTCATGCCACTCATCATAGGAGGGAGTATATCTTCAAACTTGGACCGATGCTCACGAGAGTGGTGATGTCCGTTTCGGGAGATGAGCAGCTTCGCAGCTACCACAAATCTGACAAAATGACATCATTTTAAAAGATAGGTATTAATTTACTGATTAAACATTATGTAAAAACTGAAAAAAACCTCGGCAAAAATAGCGTAAAGGTCGTAAACGAGAGAGAACATGTTGCCAGGTCCACGAAAATAATAGCCACATATTGGCAATCTTAGAAAAGACCATAATTATGCACACCAGCACTAGATACTATCCGCCCAGAATTAGAACCAGTTAGAAGATGTGGGGAATATAAGGTGGGGAATATAATATTAAGGTGCACCTATCAGTCATATCTGTTATTTCTTGAACGTACACATATCGCATCACATTAAAATAAAGAATATCTGAAGTAAACTATACGAAACGGGTTGTGTAGGATGCAAAAGAGAGAAATCACATCAATTTGAGGTTGGCCAATAGAAGAATCGAGTGGATGGCTGCGTCTAACCATTCCTAGGATTATTGACCGATTCCTGATCGGACATTATTACTCCTGATGAAAATAAAGTGGTTTGTACAAAATACACTTTATTGTACAATCCAGTGTTTAAATTAAAATGCGGAAATTTTAAAACAAACCTGAAACCGCAAGGAAAAACACCACGAGCCGGTCCAGGCAATAAGATCGGCGAAGTGACAAAATTAGCGTATAGAGTGGCGCGCACGTGATCATATCGTGTTTAGTCTTCCCGGCATCCATTTCGTGTTCGGCGAATGTGAGAAGTTTGAGAAATTCGATGCATCAGTTAAGAAAATTACACTCTTTAACACACTTTTCGTGTCAAGGAAAATTAATATCATATAAGCTATTTGCACTCAGTTTCGTTTTTACCAACCCGCCTTGGATATTATCCCGACGGAAAATAAATATCAGCCTTAAAATTCACTAAATTATATTACAGAATATGTAAACTACCAATACATCTAGAAAGAATAATCTTACCCCCTTCGAAGTTGCTGTCCATTGTGATAGCTCAACAAAAAGGAAAATAATTAAATCAGCAGGAAAAGGTTAATGGGAGAGACATAGTGCTGTGGTAATGTTAAATGGAAATTCTCCTCCTGATTATTTAGGAATCTAAAACTTATTTTTATACTCACCAAACGTATTTGTGGCAAATTTTATTTCCAACTTGTGCCACTCTTCAGTAGGTGGATTCTCGTTCCTTATTGCACGGGCTACATAACCCCAGTTGTAGTCGTTTTTTGGATAATGGGAAAATAAACTGCTTCCCGCAAGATTAACCCAAGATGATGGAACTGCCTGCACTGTCAGACTAGTAAAATCTCCGTGTGGAAGAAATTCCACCACTTGCCACGGCATTCTGGAGAAAGAGGAAACAAATTTGTAACAGGCGTATTTGACACTATTCTTCAGTTACAGAAAGTTGAAATGCATACGTTAACCCTTAAGTAGTCGCGTGAGTTTAAGTTACGTAACTACTCGCGTCGGGTCATATTGACCCAGATTTTAAACCTTTGAAAAAAATGTTTTTACATTAAAATTAATGGTCATATGATCAGAAATATATCTGAATTTTATAAATAAGACTCCTAAAATTGTATTTTTCCAAAATTGCAGTACTGGAAAACATAATGTTACACATAATTTACCAGAATTGTCTTCGTTCATCATATTTTCATTTTACAATTATTCTTTTTATGTCATAGGCGGTTTCAGGACCATGTAAACATTGATTATAGTGAATAAAACATATGTAGAATAACCAATTTGTTTTTACAAAAATATTTTACGTATTTTCCTTACATTGAGTACATATATTCTTGCAATGATTTTTACAAATACACTGTTTGCAGACCCTGTACGTTTGTATTTATTATCTTTAGAGCTAGGGAAAATATGGCACCTCTTTCGCTTTTTCAATGCAGGCTTATCACCTTTTCCTACAATTTCTGGATGCATGATTTCACTCTCTGACGGAAAATCCTAAATTTTACCCGCAAATTGCAGGATACATGCTGATTATAAACCCTTCCTATAACATTTTCATTTACCAGTTCATTTGCTGGATTTCTCAAAAATGTTCTTCTTTTGAATTTTTCTCATGTATTGGCTTTGTAAATACCATAAGCATTTAGTGCACTCACGTTGACAAAGTGAAAGAAAACTGCTAATGTCCTCCTTCTAGTTCTACGTCCTACATTGTAGTTGACTCCGCCTTTTGTATAGTTGTAGAAGCTTATGATTTCCGGTTTCATTTTGGACCCAGTATCAATATCAATCTTATCGTGGTGCATGTTATAAATTACTACTACTGATTCTGACCTAGCAGGAACATATGACACCATGGTAATATCTTTAGTAAACCCAAATAGTGATGAATTGGCTTCTCGTTTTTTATTGGGCAAAAATTTATCTGGTACTTCAGCTTTATGTTTTTGAATTGTTCCCACTAATGTCAGTTTGCTTTCTAACAATGACTTCGCCAAAGGTTTGCTGGTATAACAGTTATCAGTGGTTATATTCCTACAAGACCCCTTCATAGGAGCAATTAGCCGTTCGACGATGTCCTGTGGTTTGTTCGACAGCTTGTATGGGCCTTCGTGTTGAGTCATAGCATATACTTCAAATTTGACGAGGTAAAAGGTTCTTGCATCAACAAGAGCGAATACCTTTCCGCCGTATTTTATGAGTTTTTTAGGCAAGTGCAAACGAAATGGAAACTGCCCCAAAATGGAATAAGTGGCTCACCAATGGTAGTGTATTCAGCCAGAGTATATGCCCGAGCGTATTTCTCTCACAGAAAAAACAGCATTTGTCGAGCAGCAGCCAGTTCGTCAGAAGCATTTCTTACGCTCATACTGTTCACATCATCAAAACGTATATAAAGCAAGAACAAAAAACTTTCATAAGAGATTGTTATTGATGATGTTGGTGGCCCATCTCTCCCGCATTGTTCTTCAAAGTGTAATTGAGCAGATCGATGCACTCAACCCATCAAAATAGCCCAAGTAAAGTTTTCAATTCTACTTTATCAACACTTTGTGCACCACGGCCCCTACTAAAACTTTCCCGTACTCATGAAACGCACAATTTGGAGCAATGAACTAACATTTCCATCATCTGGTCACAAAAAAAATAAACGAGTCTTTAATGGATTTAGCTGTTTTAGCTACACCACATACACAAGGCAGGTTGGTAATGATATGGTGAAGCTTAGATCTGCCTAACTTGCCGACAGGTTTCTTGCACCATTTACTTCTTTTGTCCTTACTTGTATAAAAATCTCCTCCATCGTCTCCATTCATGGGTTCCTCATCTGTGGAAGCTTGAAGAACAGAATTTGAGTCATGACTGCTGACTTCAATGTAATCATCTTCATCCTCTGTTTCTCCTCCAATGCAAGAATATTCGTCTTCCTATGTAGTCAAATCAGCCAGTAACTCTTCATCGCTTATAAAAACTTTCGGCATCCTAAAATAATCATAGCATATTTATCAATATATGTAAATAATTCTGAATTCGGAATTGAATACATCCAATGAACACTAAATAAATTATGATATTTTACCATTTGTTGAAGAGGCGATAGAAAGAAGATCCTGAAGAGTAGAACGCTGTTGAAATTGAGAGGGAGAATCACATCTTTTGGTCTCCGCAAGGGTCACAGTCGAACTAAACGTACCAAGGAAGGGTTTAGAGTGTAGGTGACTAAAATACGATCATAAATCGCAAATAGAACGCAAAGAATCGACGAACCGTAGAAGTCACCGTAACCATTACATTGTATTACAAATGCTAGCGACGAGTCATTGAGCAGTATTTTTCATGCTTATGTCCTCTAAAGGGTCACAGTCATTCATAAACTTGACAAGATAGGGGAATGAAATGCAATCATAAATCGAAAATAGAACGCAAATTATCGAGGCACCGTAGAAGTCACCGTAACGAGTCGTTGAGCAATATTTTTGAAGACGCAAACACTCGCGTCGGGTCAAACGGTAATATCATGATGCCAACACTCGCGTCGGGTCAGAATAGTAAATTATGATAGATAATGCATAATTACGAACAAAAAATAGTATAGAAAGAAAGAGGAAAGTAAGTAAAGTGATCACTTGGGACACTCATTGCTACATTAATTAACTGAATGCAAGTTTTATAAACTCAAATATCATTCGGGTCACATAGACCCGACTACTCAGGGGTTAATGTCATTTAAATCAAAGAAAATTTAAAAATATGAAAACTTACAATTAAAAGCTAATAATGCTAACAGACCCTAGCATTAGAGGAAAATATCGTTGTAATAATTCTGCAAGATAAATGTCTCCAACACTGGTGTCAGCATTTGGTGGGAGCACCATCATCTTTACTCTAATAGCCGAGATAGCAAACAGCTGAGTATTGCCTAAATTACTGCCAATGAAAACTCCAATATTTTCAGATGGGCCTAGAATTTCATAGGCATTGGTTATTCTCTCAAGAACTTCTTCAACGAAATGCATGCCACCATATTTCATTGCAATGAGGGAAATCACTGCTACTTTGCCGTCACTCATAATAACACAGTTGTTGGGGAAGTATCAGCTATTTTCAACGTCTACATCTACATCTAGACGATACCCTGCAAGCCACCGCGAGGGTGTGTGGCAGGGGGTGAAGATCACCAGGCATGCACTAGATCACCAGGCATTCACTGAATTTGAGAGTAAGCCATTGAATTTGAGAGTAAGATGGTTCTTTTAAACCAAAGGGTGGTTCATGTTGGTAGCGTTTCCTTTTACCTAACTTTAAGTTAGTACTTATTTCATCCTCTGGCCGCAGAAGTAATTGTTCATGTAGACGTATGACTATCTGAGGAACTACCCTGTTTGGCTTTCTAACAAGTTTCAAATATGCTGAAGTTCATTTTCAAACTTTAAAGCGCTGAATTTGTCAAGGGGTCCACGCTTTTCACAGTCATGTACAATATGCAGAAGTCCATGCACATTATATGTTAGGCTATCAATACCATATAGCTGCCCATAGTTTATCACCACATATTCTAACAATTTTTGGCATAGGCAGAGTTTTCTATGTACAAGTTAGAAGCTAATATGCGGATTGCATAATGCAGGGAAAGGAAATGCTGGAAAACAGTAGAGGATGAAGTATTCTTCATCAGAAATGGGCCAGAGTACAAGAGGAACATCCTAAATTCTGTTGCTTTCCATCTCAGCAACTCACTGATTGCCCGAGGCTTCCTGGAAAATTCAAGTGGTACATACTTCCGAATTCTCATTATATTTTCATTGAGAAGGGCAATACTTCTGGATGGTAGCCGAACGCGTAAAGCACCATTTGTCCATGCAACCATTATCTTCCTCATCACTCCTAAGCATATAAGGTGCATGTATTCGAATGGAAATTGGGACACCATCTTAATACCAGGGATCCTAAATACTGGGGAGTCGCATACATGATGGGCCTCATCAGCCTCCTGGGCAAAGCTTTTATCTGTTCTTAATAGAGTACTGAACTCAGTGAATATCACCTTATTCTTCACGTATTCTCCATGGGCATAGCATTTTCCACAACTGGAGTACCCAGTGTGACTTAATTTGAGCCACAAAGGCACGCGCGGGAGCATCACATACATAGCAGTTGACATTTACCCTAATCACTTTACCATTGTGTTTCAATCTCTCACTCTTCAGCAGCATCATTTCTTCAACATAATCCAATAGAAATTCTGAGCACGGCTGTGGTTTTTCACAGCCATGGTATAACCCAACAACAAATGGTGAAATTGCTGGGTAATCCTCAAGACACATTAGAATAGGCCACACTTGAGTTCCTGAGCACTTAGATAAGGAAAGCACATCAATATTGCATTGAAAATTTAAAACTTCATTGTCACCAATAAAAGGATATAAATTCATTAAATTATCTAGGCATTGGTAATCCCAACATGGCAATACGTTCCCTTGCCAATTTCTCTAGAATTTATAGACCGTGGAGTTTTTAGCGAAGTTCTAACATCGACTGATAGGGCTTTCATGCTAGGGGTTTTGCGCAATAAATGTAATGAATCGTTCACTTTCCTCATGCACACTCCTTCTACAGCCCACTCCGCGAGAGCACAACGAAAATTTTCAAAATCTAAGTCGTCACTGATATTACTGTCCTCCCAGGATTTTGAGCTACTGGCCTCAAATTCATCATCATCATTCTCCGCACCGGATTCTCCCTGCATTTCCTCACCGCCGCTTTCCACCCCAACATCTACAACATCGCCTACAATTTCAGTCTGAACTGACTGCGGATCGCACACCTCTTTACGACTTTACGACCATTGGGCCAACGCTGGGAAACGGTGCCATTCGCACGGTTATTTACGATTCGTTGGGCCAACGTTGGGAAACGGTACCATTCGCACGGTTATTTACATAGCTGGGCCGAAAAGCGTTAATCCGTTAATCGTTAATTAACGAAGTTAACATATTGCTTAACGATTTAACTTTTAAGTTAAATCCAAAAACTATTAATGGTCTTATTAACTTCCGTTAACTTTTAATTCCGTTAATTTAATTCCGTTACTTTTGTTCAGAGCCATCTAGATTGCCATGTAATAACTTAGTGAAGGAGTAGTGTTGAGAATGCAGTCTAGAGAACCCAGCGTTTGTACTGCAATCAGACATTTTACATAACTTTTACAGAAAAAATGTACGCAGTCAAGGCTCACGTTTGCACCTTAAACAACACATGAAGAGAACGCATCCATCTATATACGTTCCATTTGAAGAAAAGGTAAAGGCAGGATCAACTCGCGTGAAAACTAAAACCAAGCCTAAGGCTTATTCAAGAGCTGTGGATTCTTCTTATTTCAAAAGGACTGGCAATAGTTTTTTCACAGCAAAATATTGGTGGGTCATTCCAATCATGCGATGCAAGCCTAAACATTTCCTAATTGCTCAAGGTCGTGGCTATATGAGATAAAAATATACTGTAAATTATAAATTTTTTACAACAATTGTTATTTGTTCTTTCACTTTTCGAGCTAAATATTGTGTTGATCCAAATTTCTTGAATTTTTGCCACACTCCAGCCTTTAGTCAGTGTAGACAGGACTAAATTTTTTTCATTGAAGGAATTAGCTTCAACAAATTTTTCTTTGAGTTGACTTAGCGTTTCACACCATACTAACTCTTATGGGCTGAAGATAGTTTTTGCTTTTCCCCATACTATCCTGATTGCTCTTCGATAAACAGAAGTAATTTTATGAATTTTTTATTTAGAGTATTTTCTACTTCTCAATTTTTTCTATTTACTGGTTATGTATCGATTTCGGATAAACTCAGATTGATTTTTTCTAGCATAGATTGACGAGGTGAAAAAGGTGCACCATCGCTCTCTCCTTGTCACTGTCCATTGAGTCACTGCCATTGTGGGAGTTGTTTTTAATTAGCCATGCATGAGCCTCCGCAAATTGCAAACCAGACGGCCTCGGTTGTGACAGTACTGCTTCTGCAGCCACAAGCTATTCAGGAACGTCTTCTTGATGACTGATGGGAGACCTTGCTGTGTCACCTTTCGCAACTCCCTTATTCAGAAACACACTGCACTGACGACACAATTTTCTGCCCTCGACCAAAAACATCCCTCTAGTGCTGAAAATTTTCGATTTTTAATATTTGGCAGTAATTGTATTTAATTAGCACTGCGGATAATGCAATGCAGTTTCAGTGGATTTCAACTCAGTTTTTGACGCCTTGAATAGAAAGCAATAAAGGATTTTTCATTGTTAACGCACACGGTTTCCACTTTGACACCACTTCTATCCTCGATGAGCGGCAGCTCTCTTCGAAACATTTAAAGACACTGTCTCGCGAAAACTTTCCTCCTCTCACTGCGCCGATGGAGCAAATTTTGACACAATTTGACAATTAGTTTAAAAAACTATGTACGAGAAAAAAGAGAAGGCGGACAGCTCTTGAATAAGGAGATGCACACGCGGTGACAGACCAAAACAAACTGAGACTTCTTCAGTGAATAAACGCGGCTGTCAACAAAAACATGTGCAGCTAATTGGTCTTCCTTCAAGCTTTTAGGCACATACCGCAATGGGCAGAATTGGCCAACAACGGGGTCATAATAATAGGGTTCTGAAAGGAAGTGGAATGGTTTTTACCCTCTTTCCCCAATTCATAGGTGCCATAATTTACTTCTTTTTTTGAGAGAGCTACGTTTACGGAAAACGCCACGTGCACGAAAAGCGACAGCTGCAGGAGGCTCTCGACTAGAATTGCAAATGAAATGTTTTTGCATGGATAAAAACTATTTGGTCACTAACATCAGGGTTTGCAGTGAATTTGTCTATAGAGATAAAAAGAGTGAGATAGCAAAAACGAAGAAACTTTTCTGCTAGAACAAATGACGCAAACATTCCATAAATGTAATTTATTTTCATTTCATTTCATCAATTAATTATACTTGAAGATTCTTCAAAAGTTTTTTCATATTAATTGTCACAGATTTTTAGCTCAAATAAAAGTTAATCCGCCTGGAAACTTAAGTGGGTCTAAATGGTAACAGAATAAATAACAATTGTTGTTAACAATTATAGTTTATAATTCATTTTTATCTCATATAGCCACGACCTTGAGCAATTAGGAAAAGTTTAGGCATGCATCGCGTGTCTGCTGCATGTATTCCAAATGGGGAGCCGACGGGCCACGTAAGAGAAAATTGTAAATGTTTAAATATTTATAAAAAACGCATTTATGAATTGCCACTAAATTTTATTTTTGGAATAGCTAGCTGGGTATGTTTAGATAAGGGAAAAAAAGTTTCGGCCGATTCTGAGATGGAGCATTTGAGAAAAGTTTATTAACAATTTTTTAAACAATAGTAATTAACAACAATAGGGTTTAGAAGAAAATAATTTTTATTGATGTATTTGTATTTAATAAAGATTTATATTTAAAAAGAGCTATTAATCATTGCTGCATGACAATTACAAGCGGAGATATAAGTAATAATATGATTTAAGGCTCGGATTTTTGCTAAAAATGCGAAAAAATTAAAACGTGCATAATTCACGCCAAAAGTTTTTTTTCACAAAACTGTTTGAGTGTATTCGGTTTGAGTTATTTTGTTGTCATACACCAATTTTTATCAAAATCTGAGACCCTAAGGGACAAACGTTTGTTGAATTGAGGTGGAATGACCCTGGTGAATCTTTTGGTATCGAAACTACCGGTAGCGGCGTATCCCAAAGTTTCTATTTCCACAATCAATACAAACAGCGTCAGGTACAACTTTACCGACGGAAACGGTATATTACTATGAAACTCTATACCTCATGTATATAAGTCTACATTACCTAGCTATACTGTTTATTAAATAAGTATTTTTGACTATGAAATTCTTATTACGTTCATTAACATTAAAAATACCCGAATGTTAAGTAACATATAATTCAAAGTTGCCTACAATTTTATATAAATTTTTAACTTTAACGGATAACTTTAACTTGCGTTAAACTTTCATCAAGATAACGATTTAACGATTAACGAAGTTAACTTTTTGAGTAGCTTTTAATACATTTACGAAGATAATTTTAGGATTAACTTTGCCCAGCTATGGTTATTTATTATCTGTGTGATCAACGTTGGGAGATGGTGTAAGGGGACTGCCTATTTACAGCATAGCTAAGCTGGATATTATCTACCTTAGCATATTCTCAGCTACATGGCGTTTGTTATCCATGAGTTTTTGCCGAGATGTAGTGAATCCGTATACTGGAACAACTCTGAATAATGACCCTTTGGAGTAATAATTTTTTCGTGCCCCTATTTCCACGTTTCTCTTCATCCATCCTATATTACTGGATTTTACGCATCCGTTGCATAGCTTTCCTCCCTCGTTGACCTAATATTCTATCATTTACCTGACCTCAGTTCCATTCAACGAACGTACTGTGCTAATGTATATAGATTATGTGTGTATCACAATCATCATTAGTACCCATATAGCACAAAATATCTACTTGATATCTACAGCATATCTTCAACGTCTTAAATATCTTTAATGTTTACAAGGATTCTAGAAAATATCTTGTACGAACCAAGGTACGTTTCAGTCATGCATATTATGTCAAATATCTCCCAAGGAAATGGATACGAAATCCAACAATATGATGAGTAAGGGACTGCCAGTTTACAACGTATAGTTTTACATCATCGGAAGATCTATTGTTAGCAACATTTGTTAAACTGGATTTTAAGTTAGAACACTGGGAATCACTGTGAAGTAAGACACCAATTGCGTCACTTGTGACAATCAAAGCAGTAATTACAAGTCCCGAGTCGGTTGAACTATTTGACCTGTGCTATTGAAGGTTGATGAGATCTTCTTCTGTGCGCAGGACACGTCGTTCACTCCAATATTCCTTCTTACCAAATGAAATTATAGGTGGGTATATTTCATATTTTGACTTTATATTTTGAGGAAAATTTCCTCGGCGAGCTCCGAGCGAGCGATCCAAGGCTTTTGCCTGCCAGATCGCCTCTCTCGTCGGCAAGTGTCCCTGGACTTGGAATATGTTTCGTAGATCGGTCTGGTGTGGACGCTCTGCCATCAACCCCTCAGTCCTTGCACTACCGTTCTTCCCGTACTTCGTGAGCACCACCTGGCGGCACGCTAACTAAAACACTCTTCCTCACCCATCCAACCACTTGCTCTTCTGCGGTCAACGTGGTCTGGCGGAGACCGTTCACAATGTTTCCACGCTGGTGATCATGTGTAAATACCTGATATAGGTATTTATACCTGAGTTTTGCTACAGAAACTAGTCGTTAATAAATCTGTTTTAACAGTGAAATTGCCGTCTTTTTTACCTACTAGCAACGGATTTCCACAAAGTATCTGCCACTTCCATCAACTAAACTCCGAGTTTGGTATCGAGGTACTGTGAGAAATCCCGACATTGAAATATTAGACCTAACAACTTGACGGACGAAATGTCGAAATGTATGAATGTGTATTACAGCTCAGATTTTTCAGCAAGGTAGCCCAGATTTAAGAATGTTCTTGGCGCGGAAGGATTTTTTGTATGCACTAATTGATGCATTGATGGGGAATGAAAGTGTTATTTGAGCTAGAAATGCAGGCGGTTTGGATAAAGTTTCTTGTGCACGTCGAACCCTTAATCCCGTCAGAGTGTGCCAGATACTACCGTAAGATTTCTATGAAGTTAGATTATCTTCATTCTCTTTGCATGTATTCTCATCGTATTAATATTTTGTGTTTCTACTGCATGGCAAATTTCAAGCTTATAAATCAAACGAAGTTTAGTTGTGTTCATATATATAAACAATATTCACAGATGTGAAAATTAAACATAGATACACACAAAAAAGAACACTCACACGTTTAGTAGAATATTATGTTGGTCACAGCCACCTTTCACAACGGGAAGAGGAATACTAGTGAGGAGACGGACGGTTGGAGTGGGAGTGGGAAATAGGATGGCTTAGGGGATGGGTGCTGGTGAGGGTAGGTCAGAGGGTGGGGGAGAGGGTAGGGGTGAGGGTGGGGGAGAGGGTGGGGGAGGGTTAATGCATCAAATTGATTCCAGGATATTTACATGCTTCTAAAAGATAAATGCATGTTAGCTCAATTGTGTGTAATTTAACGGGTGGATCTGTTGGGGGGAGAGAGGAAAGAATTGAAACTTTGAAACAAGAGTTAAACGAAGAATCATGTTCAGAGACATGTTTGGGGACAGGTAGAAGTGCGGAGAGGAAGGGTTGCAGGAAGCGCGGTGATTATTCATGCGAATATTGAGGGGTGTGGTGCATTGGCCAATATAGAAAGCGGGGCGGAGACTGCATTGCAGGTGGTAAATAACATTACTAGAAATACAGGAGGAAGATGGAAAGTGAGGGAGAGAGTTAAGAAGATGAGAGAGAGAAGTGGGTGGTGCAGTGAACATAGGGCATGTCTTGCATCTCTCGCGATTACATGGAGTGGGGGGGGGGGACTTTAATAGAGTGGGAGTCTTTGAGGAGAGGATTAGTACTTTTGAAAAGACTCTCTAGGTTTGTTGGGCGTCTGTAGGTTACAGAAGGGCAGACAGGGAATATTTTGGAGCTGATGGTGATGTTGGAAAGGATGGGGAAGAGTTCCTTAAGTATAAGTTTGAGGGAATGTGAGCCAGGGAAGTAGGTAGTGCAGATGGAGGGGATGTTGTGGCGATTCGGAAGAGGAGGTTAAGGATATACGGATTTTTAAGGATTTTTTTGTTTAGAATGAATTCTAGGTAGCCACGGCAGAGAAGAGATTTATGAAGGGTTGAAAGGAATTCTTATAGGGAGTCCGGGTTATGACAAATGCGGTGGCCGCGAATGGAGAGAGAGAATGGAATAGAACGTTTAGTGTGGGAGCCTTCTCTGGGAGAAAATAAATATAACTTTTGCAACAGTTTGCAGAAGGCAAGAGACCAATACCGATGTGAAACTAGGAATACGAAATTTGGTATAACTGGATATCGTTATTTAAGCTTCCAAGTAACTAGCAATGGACAAAGGAGAAAAGGAATTGTTATTGTAATAGCTCAGGAGAAGAGGACATCCTACAAAAAGGAGATTATACTTACGGGTTGAAATACTAGCTTGGAAGCCAGGAAACACTACAATAGCACCCATATCTGAAGGACTTCTGTTTTCGGGTGAGTGAACGAGACGAAGATTAACTGTGGTCACTCCTATATCCTCTTTAATAGTAAGTCTCTAGGAATGTCTGAGAACTACTAAAATATTTTTCATTTCGTCCGTTTAGAACAACAAAACGTTAAGAAATGAAAAGGAAATACCTGAGAATGGACCGCTATAATTCAAAAACATTTTCTTCTACTTCCATTAGGTACTCGTGTAAAACTGAGCTAGGAAGATAAGTAAAAATAAAGGAAATGTTACTGAAAGAACAGTAACAATTAGAAAAACATAGATGAGTAGCAGTATCAACATTTAAATACAGCAAAACATTCGTCATATGAAGGTAATGAAGTCTACCTCAGCTGTGAATGCATCATCACCAACACAAAAACGCTTCTATTTCCAGTTAATGAACCGGACGTGACGTACAATGTTTCCCGCCAATTTCAGACACCAATGAAGATGCTGTGACTTGAAGACGGGAGGCCGGCAACAATCACGCACCCCATCGCCCGGAGGAGCGGGCAGCAGCTCTTCTTCATATATGTGAAAGTGGAGACCACATTAGTCGGCATAGTATCACTCATTTCATTACAGTCGTGGTTACAGTTCATTTAACGACTGAAGTACTGCGATGTGGAAGGCAAGGAGAACTCACCTCATAATTATCACGAGGATACGCAGCATATGCGATTATTTACGTTTTAACAACATGTGAAGGAACTCTCTAGGGTAAAATATTCTTAGACGCTAACTCAAAGATACTTTTAAAGTCTGTTTTGGTAGTTCGATAACGCTAAGTAAATCACTTTCTAATCCCAAAGCCAAATTTATGTACAACATAAAAGTGGTGTCTAATTGTGTTAAGCAGTGGATGTATGAGAAATATGAGAAGATTTGTGACCAGAGTAAATGATCACGAGGACTGCGTAAGAAATTCGGATGTGACCTTAATGTACGCTAAACGTTTACTAGAGACTGGCCACCGGGGAAACTTCGGCCTAAAAGTTTTACATGCCCATGAGAAATAAAACCTTTTCTATAGATGCCCCACGCCTCCTATCAGGTACTTCCATGCTCCACTTCTCTTCCCATTTTAACCTGAACCTGTTTACACCATAGGGCTCCTTCAAATTCCTTCCCCTTCCAAATCCACATACCCCCATCCGTAGTCCAGTGCACTGTTTAAGGCCTCAACACTGCTCTGCAGTTTTGGTCCCTAGATAATGACACAGAAGTGCGGAAATCGGTTGGGTGATTAAATGTTGTGTAGAAAATTACAGTTTCGTTTTTGTTGTGAACTGGAAATATTCTAGCTATCTAATCTAAAGGCCAATGCTGCTACTAAATAGTGGGTTTTTGGAAATAATTGGAGGTATATGGACTCACTCAGTGGATGAGAGATTGGAAAATATGACTGCCGAGCAGGAGCCCGTCATCTATAGATGACGCCGGTCTCAAAGTGAAAGAGTTAATGCTAGCGATGATAAAGTAACATTTGCTGTATGATGAGACAATATCGTCGAAAAAATTTGCTACACCTTACCTAGTGGCCGTCTGTTGTAATCGGAAAAACGTAAGTTTGGATTCACAGCTTTTTACTGCACAGGAATTACGCATTTAGAGGCTCAATGACGATTTTCACCACAAGAAAGTTTCTTATAATAAATCAATTCGAAGGATATGCGGCCTTAATCACTGTTACTGCAGATAGAAACAACAGGCTTTCAACCAAATTTTAACTGAAATTATGAAACACACTGCGAATATCGGTCGTCGTTGGTTTCTTTGTCACGGTAAAATATTATTAAAATTGATATTACATAACTGGTAATCGATGCACAGCGTATAATACCGTAAATTAAAATGCATAGAAGAGTAGAACTTTTATATTAAATTTTTAATGGTCGATAATATTTCAATGCATTATTGCATGTATATAGGGCATTACTGCAAGCGAAACAATATGCACAATACCCGTCTGGCACGTATGCTTGGTAGGCAGTCTAGTCTTGGTGATCTAGTGACCGTGTGAGAAAAAATCCGAAAATTAGTTTAAGCCGGCGTGTTACGCATATCTTTTTGTGTTCCTCTCCCCTCTCATTCTCCTGTCTCGCGTACTAACCACTTTTTCGGCAAGCAGTCTTGCCACTGCATTTAACCTTTCTCACAATTCGTACCTTCCGACAGGTGCCGGCAGGAAAGGTAGCGAAACAGTCGAATGTGGAAAACGATCCTCCTCTGCCAAGCGGCAGCAGGCCTCATTCGACGTCGGTCGCCACCATTTCTCCTTCCAAGTCCCTTTCTTTCCTTCAGCCACCCTCTCACCTTCCAAATCCCCCCTACTCTACAAAGCCATCATGATTCCCCTCGCACTGTATTGTTGCTTCTTACCTTTGCCTCCCCCCTCCCCCCAGCTCTCCCCAATCCCCCCTCCGACCTCCCCTCCTGTAAGTCAGTGCTTGTCAATGCCACGCTCCTGAGCCATTCTTTTTCTTTATGTCCGAGGCGTAGATACGTGAGGTTGGGAGCCACTGTGCAAACTCCAGAGAGAGCTGATTCGCTCGGTTTTCCGTCGGCGATATATCCTCGATACGAGGTTAATCCAGGTATTCCTCCAAATTAACTGATATCCAATCATTAGAATTAGTAGTTTTTGAAATGTGAATTTGTTTTCTGAGGTTATTTTTCATGTGAATATTTCTTCGTTGAATTCTTAAGGTAAACGATTGAAGTTTCTCCTCTCTTCGACAGATGACATTTGCAACTCCTTTCAGCCAGAGGCGAATTAGGAGTGGAAGCCGAGATGGGACATATTCCTTCAATGCGTTATCTGTGATAACTCTTTCTTTCGTACATTGTTTATCTTGGCCAGGCAGTTCGAGTACCACCAATCTGTTGTATGATCTGATGTAAAATATTTTCTCTTTTATCCTTCTGTATTACAGGTTCTGTATTACCGAGCAGCAAATTTTAAAGTCAAATAATGCAGAACGGGTGTGAGGCGTGAGATGAGAATTGAGACAGAGAACTCCAATAATGCTCGCACAGAATCACTCGGGAAATTTCTCAATGTGGTGTAATACTGTAGCTATTTGTGTTTTTTTTTTACTTTCTCAGTTATTCTTCACCCTTTTTTCTTCCTTAAGGCCAACGAAATACCTTTCTACTCGATTACCTGGTTGGCCGAGTCAATATACCCCTTCAAACCTGGAAGAAATTTTCAATTGGGAGACCTTTCATCTGCGACAATCGTAACGTGTATTCGAAGTGTGATAATGGTACCACGATACCGTTGTAATTCAGATTTAAATTTTTTTTCCATTTACAATACAGGCGAATGCCGAGCCACTATTCTTCATCATTGCTGTTTGTCTGAATTCTTTCTTCTAATTCGTGCGAAGGTCAAGTAATAGTCAACACGCGAGGGAGGTCGTGTTGTCACGCACGTCGTCGTGGTAGTGAGTAACCTATGTGTGATTGTGAAAAAATTTAGCCGTCGCTGAAATATGCCATGAACATAAAAATGTGATTTGAAAATAATATTGTTTTCGTGTCCGCCGAATTGTGTGTTGTTATTCGCGCATCTTAGTGCTAAGACTATTGGACGGGAAAAAGTCATTCTGATGTTTCTCCTGAGGCTAATATTTCCTTACTTTCTCAGCTCTCAGATGAACGCCGATCAGCTGTTGATCCCGGGTGATGTAATATAATTGCTGAGGCCGTTCGGACGCGAGAACATTGGCGGCAAAAGACTTGTGCGAGGAAGGCCGAGAATTGGGGTCGTCTTTCGTCGCCGTATCCGTGAGTACCTTTTGTCTATTCGCGGACACATTGGAAACTATTTTACACCTTACTTTTTAGACACTCCTTCCATTCCCCTTCTCTCTTTTTCCCTCCACCCCTTATAATTACGGCTTTGGGGATATTTTCTTTTTTAATTTCGCATTTTACATTATGGAAGATTTGACGTAAAGAATACCTAATTTTTTTAGTTAATTTATTCATTAGAAAAATTAACTAGGGTATATGCACAGTCTGTTGTAGTGTAGTGGTATTGATCGCAATATGCAGGAAATGTTTTACTGGCGTGGTCTTCTTAAGTTGTGATCGCAGGAGATGGATAGTTACATTTTTAGTCAATCCCAATGAAATAACAGCGGCGTTGCGAATGGAACGGAAAGGTGGAATACGCATTGCATCGTGTGCGATTATTTTCCAGCTTAGTAGATCATTCCTACATAGTTCTTGTAATTACATTTCATCCACTACAGCTTTTCCTCGTGACGAATAATTTACTCGATAGTTATCTGATCGTATGCACACTTAATGGGTAATTCCGAGGCGTCGATGGACTGATGTCATTTCGGGAAATTTATTCGTAGAAGAATTGGGTATTCCGCGAATTGTGATACTTGTTACAAGGCATTTGGCATTTGTTACAAGAATTTCTCATCGCATTCTAATAACTTTTGACAAAATTACACATTTTATTGTGACATAACATATACTGTGGTCGGAAAGAAGCGTTTCATTGCTTTAGAATCGTTAGGGTAAACAGACATTTTTCCATTCTGTCTTCAGCGACCTTAATGTACCTAAATATCCTTAAAGTATTGTGATTTTAGCTCTTTCCCATGTCTGTCTTACCCTGGGAAAGTATCCTTCCCTATTGCAACCACCTTTTCCCGTCCCAAACACAATGGTCGCGTACTTGAGACAGCTTTGTTTACCTTATCAAGGGTGTTTTCAAGTCTATTTCCTCGGACTTGGAGGAAAGGTATGAGAATGGGAATAGAAGAGATGTGCACTACACATTGTGTGTATTGCTCCAACACATTGACTCCCCAGTCTCTCTCCCCAATACCGCCTCCATTTCCCCTCCTGCTACTAATGAGTGCTTTCTCAATGCGACGCTTGTGAGCCAGTATCTTTTGCTCTATTCCTACCGTAGAGACGTCAGTGTCCGGAGCCACTGTGCTTAATTCTGAGAGGGTGAATTCGCTCGGATTTCCGTCATTGGATTCTGAAAGTTGAGTCAGTTTTCCCCCGAAATTACTGGATACCCAATTACGATATTTTTCCTTGTTACGTTGATTTTTCCATTTTAACTCAGCTGTATTTGAAGTGTAAATTGGCGCTCTGGGGCTATTTTTCATGTGGATATTTCTCCGTTGAATTCTTAAGACCAATGATTGAAGTTTCTTCTTTCTTCGATAGATGAGTTTTTGACTATTCTTTCAAATTGGGACCAATTACACCAAGATGGGCCACATCGTTCAATACGAAAACCGAGAAATATTTTATTCCGTACACCGTGTGAATCCTCGGAGTGCAATAAATTACCACCCTCTAGTAATGTGAATAGATGCATAATCAGGCCCAGACCAAGGTGTAAGCGAACTACGCGGCTGCGTAGGGCTCCAGACTAAGGGGGTCCGTAGGTAAGCCCTCGATATATATAGACCAAAAATGCGGAAAATTTGGTCAACAAAGACAAGAGCAAAAAAAAGCATATGGGATTAATCATATGTGTAATTAATCGTACTAATTAATGTCTCTACAAAACCATACGTAGCATTACATGCACAGGTCCCATGAAATAACGCGATTCTCTCCACGTAGCGGTGCACGCGTAAATCCCCAAATTCAATGAACGCTAACTGCGTCATTTGGCTCGGAGCCGCTGCTTTGCTTGCTGCACTTAGCTAGTCCAAGGGCCGCCCAGACACATTTGGGGGGCTGGGACATTGTTCTCCCCGGGGTACTTTCGCCCTTCCACCAGCTAAGAACGTTATGTGAGTAAAAAAACTTACAATATATTTAAACTCCACAACATAATTAAAAGTATAAAGTAGGAGAAAGTGGTTAGGTGGGAGAGGAGGGAATGACTAGATGGTGAGTGAGGGGGGGGGGGGGGGGGGGGGGGGGCGAGGAGGAGAGTATTATGGAAAGGAAAGAATTTTATAAAGCACTCTGAGGAGTTTGTCCTTGGAACTGGATTAGGGAAGTGGTAGGTTATTTGGAAAAGGAATAGCAAGCAATGGGGAATGGATCCGGAACAGTTGGTCATTCAACAACAGGTTATTATCGCTATGTATAATTTCCCACTGTTCCCCTGCGTCCAATCTTGGGCCTTTTATTTCAATATGCAGAATTTCCGGTTCAAAGAGGCAGTGGTGCGATGTCTCCAGGAGGTGTTTGGCCAGCAGTTACGATTTGTCTTCCTTATCCAAACACCTTCTAGTTTAGTCGTAAAATCCCTGCCCGTCCGTCCAATATTTATCAGAACTGAGGCACTTGACTTTGTAGACGCCTGAATTGAATTTTGGGCCAATGGCGTCGTTGCTTTTGCACAAAATGTTCGATAATGTACACGGATTGTGGACACACTTCAAATTTGTCCTTTAGTAATATTCTCTTAAATAGAAGCCCTTATATGTATAATCAACATCTGCAAAATTTTCACTGCAGTAATTTTTTCTGATGTTTTTCTGATATTCAAAGTGTATTTTCTATGTTTTACCACTTACATCCCTCAAGTCTTCACGTGTATAGTATAGTCACGTCTATATTCGAAAGCGCAATTAGGAAAATTTATGACTCAATTGAGTCGAATATATGTCCCCATTCTTGCTCACATAGGGTGAAGGTACGGGGAATATGTACAGTTATCATTTTACTGAGGAGCCAAATTAATTCTACCGATGAAAAAGCAGAGAGTCATGATTGAGTGAAGGTATCATGGTAAGCTTGAAAAAAAATGCCTCGAGTTCTTGAGTCGTGATGCTTACAATCAGTCACAAAGCAGTTTCTTTTTATAGATGCTGTTGATGTCTTGAAAATATGCCGGCATATCCATGCGTTGCAGTGACTTTCTTGCCACCCGTAGCTAGAATTCCAAGTGAGAGTAGAAGGGGGTGTCGTGGATTGAAAAATGAGCCCCTTTTTGGTTAAATTTCTCGTTAGAATAATGTCTTGGCAAGTGTTCAACTTCTCATCATTTGTCGTGTGAAATATCGAGGAGTCTCGGATTCACCATCCGATATATATGCTATCCCGAAATAAGTATTCGAAGTATAATATTATGGTCTGATCCTTCCTTTATCCTCCCCCAGCTGCGCTTTCCACCCATTCTTTCTGACAAGTGAACGTCTCGACGACCTTTCGAGCAAGGCTCCGCGGATTTGTTCCCTATGCGGCGAGAGAAATTTTCGTGTTGCGATCAGAGAGCACTCATTAAATTACAGATATATTTGATGATGTGACGATAGCTGTGATAATGAAAATAATTTTGAAATATTTATCGCTTGAGTTGTACACTGGTTGTAGAATGTCATTGCCTCATAGTTCCTTAGTTTAAAAAACCTTTAAGCATTTATCATTTTAAAACATTTATATCATAAATTAAAATTACGTGGATTTGCGTGTCAGGGACACTTAAAAGGTACACTTATGAATGGCATTCAGCAAATCTTTCTGAAGTTATCGGCGGTACGAATGAAAACTACGGTGATTGTGTCACCGATATTTATAATATTGATACGATTACTTGTAACTATAAACCAGATGATCTTAGGCTTTGGTCTTGGAGGTCGTTAGAGGTGGTCTCTTTGGCCGTTAGATGTGATCTCTAAGCTTTCGTAGTTGTCAGTGTATATTTTTATTATCCTGCCTTTTTTCTCCGATCAGGTCTTGAAATACGGAATGGAGGCTCTTCCCAGCGATTTTCCGTCTTTCTTCTGTGGTGCTTTCGGGTCTTCAGCTGTTTTTAAGGCCAATAGAATATCCCTGTCAATGTATACCTTCTGCTTGAACATTGTTGTGTGGTGTGTTTTAGTTCAGTCAGTAGTATTTCGTCGTCAGATAATTATTTTGCACGATGAATCAGGGTTGTCAGGATGCCGTGCCGTTATGAGGTGGTGGTGGTTCCGTCTGTTGAGGTAAAGGTCAGTGTGGTTAGCCTTTCTATAGAACTTACGTCTCAGCGTTCCTTCCAGTTTTCGCACGACAAAGATATCCAGGAATGGAAGGCAGTTATTTTTCTCCACTTCCATAGTGAGCCTGATAATTCGGTGCTGCTACTTCATGTGGGGGAGAGAGTGGTTCAGCGGTCCCATTCCGTGTTGCCAAATAAGAAACGTCGTAGGAGTATTTTTGGCGATTGTCCATTTTTGTGTGATTGTCCGTGGGATTTGAGCAATGCTTTTTATTTAGTCTGCTAGGAATAAAAACCTCTTTCCTGCTTAGGAGAATTATGTATGAATGGTTTTTCTAAATTCATAGTCTCCGTGCTAGAGGAGCATGATATCTTGTTGAATCAGAATTGCGCTTCATGCACTTTTCTTCATTTCTAGAATCTCGATTTTCCCTTACGGGCAACGTCTTAGATTACACTGGGGAACTATTTTTAGAAACGTTTCTTTTGAGTTCGATTTTTGAGCTGATTTAAGGTAAAATAGGCATGCTGATTTCAAAACTGTAGTTAGTTTTCTTCTATCACGTCAAGTTTATTCTCTACAGCTTATTTTAAGGTGACCCTACTCCGTTGAATCGAGGCTGAATCATAGGACGCTCTAGTGCCCTCCTATTCACTGAGGTAACCCTCCCTTGGTTGGTGAGGGATGAATGACGCCGTAGAAGAACAGAGCCTATACTATACATCATAGAAGTGTATGAAAAAATTCTACTTGGCTATTTCCACATTTAATTAATTTTACTGTCGCCGATCACGGTTTCGTCGCTGAGTGACTTTGTCAAGGTGCTCGTTCTCACTCACTCACTGACGAATTTCATCTGCATACATTATTATTTTCTCTACCTCCAAATCATGTCTGTCTCCACTATTTCGCGTCGTAAGTGCTTAAATAGCCCTGATTCATTTGGTTACGTGTGGCAGTTTCACCATTCTCAGTCAAAGGACAAACATTAACACATTTGTCTGACAAGCTTATTTTGCATATTTCAAAGTGAAAATTGGTCATCAAGATAAGCCTCTGGCTCCTCACAAGGTGCCCAAGCAATGTGTTGGGAAGTTAGCGGATATAAACGAAGGGAACACGGGATAAATTTCAATTTGGTAGGCCTATGATTTGGCGAGAGCCCAGAGATCACTTAAGTAACTGTTGCATTTGTACTGTGAAAATTTCAGGATATAATAAGAAAAACAAATGTAAAATAGAGTATCCTAGTTTACCATCAGTTATACGCCCAGTGCTTCATTCACCTGAAATCCCCGTCCCAGCTTTTAGAGCATTACCCTCTTTTGAAGAACAGGAAATCGAGTATGGTGAAGATCGAAGTGACACCGATAATGAAGATTTTGAAGTTGAAGATGACTACGTCCGTAAAGGATTTGATCAGCATAAGTTAAATAATTTGGCGCGAATTCTGGGACTATCCAAAAAGGCTTCAGTACTCCTAGCGTCTGGACTGCACGAGAAAAACTTGCTTTAAAAAGGAGCTAAGGTATCCTATTTCGATCAAGAGAAACTGTATTTGTGCAATAATTTCGAAAGCACAGTCGATTTTTGTATTGCGATAACGCACATGGTTTAATGGAGGAGGTGAAAATTCCAGTCCGTGAGGCAGGTGAATGGTGACTGCTCATAGATAGCTGAAAACGGAGCTTGAAGAGTGTCCTTCTTCACAAGGGAAATTTAATTGGTGTAGTCCCAGTTGGCCATTCAATTCATATGCTTCAAGAGTATGAAGTCATAAAGAAATTCATTGATATGTTGCAATATCACATGCACGTCTGTGTTGACCTTAAAATGATATGCTTCCTTCTTACTCAGCAACGTGGATGTATCTAGTATCCCTGTTTTCTGTGTATGTGGGACAGCAGAGCTCACAAGCAGCTTTGGGTGCAGTCAAATTGGACGCCAAGATCTGACCTCAATCCTGGTTGTCCTAATATTCTACATCAGCCCCTTGTAGACAGAAAAAACATTACATTTCCACCAAGGCATACAAAACTGGGTCTCATGAAACAATTTGTTTAATCGTTTTCAACTGAATGAGTTTTAATTATCTCATTTCAGCATCTCTTTGCCTGTCTTTTGAAAAGATAAACGCTGAAACGTTTGATGGTCCACAGATTCGGAAGCTCATTATAGATGAGAATTTCACTGCAACAATGACTGAACTCCAAACGAATGCCTGGTTGGAATTCAAAAACCTTGTCAGAGGTTTTCTTGGAAACATGCAAGCAGAGAATTACAACGAAATTGTCCAGGAATTCTTGAAAAGCTTCAAATTCCTTGGTATCAGGGTAGATGGGATGTAAATATGATGGCTCACTATTGTTGGAGTATTAGGCGAGATTGTCTAAAGGTTGAACACTACAGGAAAAGGTACAAGCGAAAATGTTTACCTTAACATGCATTTTTGTAGTTTGGCAATTGAATTTCACTATTTATATACGTCTTTTACTACTATTTTTTTATTTTTCTATTTACTGCTTTTTAATTAGTTTAAGTGACAAAATAGACTTTGCATGAATAAAATTATTCTATATGAACTGTATATTTGACAATTTCTTCTTGTATTATCCTTTGCATGAATATTTTGTGTGACTTTTAGAATAAAGAGACGTTATCCTGTAGTTTAAAAAGTTGACGTGATAGACAAAAACTGAGGTTATTTTTAATTCAGGAGCCAAAAGTTCGTCAAAAAAAGGTGTCAAACCTAAGTCAACAAATGCAATGTTTCCCAGTGTTATATGTACCTCTAATCCTCATTTTGAGTCAGAAAAAGCCTTGATCATTGTACAGTGGCTCAATTAATATTTTGATTAAAACCTAAAACAAAATTATGTAATGCCTTTGTGCCTGCATGGTATTTTTTGTTTGCTGATTTCAGTGAATGTAGAAAACTATTCAAACCAAAGAAATTCCTCCTCTACTAGTTAACGCGTTATGGTAAGCACAGCCGCGGGCAGTTTTGGGCGACCGTTTCCGGCCTTTTTTCGCTCTGTATGTGTTTATATGTCACTCAACTACGGGATAACTATTAAAGATAGAGACTTGCGCTTTTCTTTATTTGATTCAGGAGATATAATTCAACATAAGGATTGGAAAGAAAAAAATTTATTTCTCCAGGTTAGCGTGAAAATCAAGCTGAAATTTGGCTTATTAAAACTTGCTTCGAAGACATCATCAAGGGTCAACAATCCTAGGATTGGTTTGACGCAGCCCTCCACTCGATTTTTCTATCGGCCAACCTCTTCATACCAACGTAGTTCCTCTCTTTTATGTCCTTTACAACCTGCTCCATGTAACTCATACGAGGCCTGCCTCTTCCATTTTTCCCGTTCACTTTTCCCTCGACGATTGTCTTCATCAGGCCATCGTGTCTTAATATATGGCCGATTAGGTTGTCCCGTCTTCTTTTTATAGTTTTCAGTAGACTTCTCTTTTCTCCCACTCTTCTTAGGACTTCTTCATTTGTCACTCGGTCGATCAATTTTATCTTCATCATTCGTCGATAGCACCATATTTCGAATGCTTCCACCCTTTTCTTCTCCGCTGCTGTCATCGTCCATGCCTCACTGCCATAAAGGAACATGCTCCAGATATACGTTTTAATGAATTGCTTCCTTAATTCCAAGATTGTATTTCCAGCTGTAAGTAGATTCTTCTTTTGATAGAATGCCCTCTTTGCCACCCCCTTTGCCCATATTCTACTCACTATTTCTTTCTTGCTTCGTCCATCGTTGGTTACTCTGCTTCCCAGGTAACAGAACTCTTTCACCTCTTCCAGTTTCTGTTTTCCTAGTTTAACCTTGGTTTTGGCCTCTTCGCTTTTGCTGCACACCAATATCTTAGTCTTCTTCTTATTGATCTTCAGCTGATGTCTGGTCATTGTCCTTTCCATGGTTGTTAGCATATTATTCAGCTCCTTCTCTGTCTCAGCTATGAGAGCTATGTCATCAGCGAATCGTAGCATGCTGATTGTTTCTCCGTGGATGCTCACTCCAGAACACTTCTCCTTGACTTCATTGATGGCTCTCTCAATGTAAACATAAACTGTGGATAATTCTTCGATCATTGTAGGAAACTCCAATTCCTTTCAGAATATCAAGCATTGAATTCCAGTCCACGTTGTCGAAAGCCTTCTCTAAATCCACAAATGCAATGAAGGTCGGTTTGTTCTTCTCCACTCTCTTCTCTATAAGCAGCCTAAGGGCCAATATTGCTTCTCTTGTACCCTTACTTTTCCTGAATCCGAATTGATCTTCATCCAGGAACTCCTCTGCTTTTCGTTCTATTCTTCTGTAGATGATCCTTGTCAATATCTTCGATGCATGTGTCGTCAGGCTTATAGTCCTAAAATTTTCGCATTTCTCTGCTCTCTTCTTTTTGGGAATAGGAATGATGATGTTTTTCTCGAAGTCCCTGGGTATTTCTCCTGTTGAGTACATGTCGCAGATGACATTATAAAGTTGGGCCAATGTCCTCTCTCCCGCATTCCTTATCAGTTCAGCGGGTATATCATCAATTCCAGAAGCCTTATTCATCCGAAGGTCCCTTACTGCTGCGTCGAATTCCGATCTCAATATTGATGCTCCCATATCATCCTTCTCGACTTCGCTTTCCTCTTCAATCACTTTCGTACTGAGGTCGTTCCCGTTGTGTAACTCTTCGAGATATTCTTTCCATCTCTTCACTTTGTCTTCATTTTCAATCAAAAGTTCTCCATTCTTGTCCCTTATAGCATTGCATCTTGCGCTCCGTTCCTTGAAGTGGTTCCTCACTATCCTATAGGCAGCTCTCACCTTTCCAATGGTAAGGTTGTTTTGTACATCTTCGCACAGATTGTTCATCCACATTTCTCTAGATTTCCTGGCTTTGCGACTTACTTCGTTCCTTATTCTTTTGTAGCAAAGCTGCCCTTCTTCAGTTTTCGCATTCTTGTACTTTCTTCTTTCTTCAATCAGCACTAAGACTTCTTCCGTGATCCATGGTTTCTTCTTAACAATTTTTCTTCTTCCAAGAACTTCTTTTGCGGCTTTTTGTAGTCCACATTTTATGTTTTCCCATCGCTCTTCTGCTGGTTTCTCAGTCAGGTCCTCTCCTATGTTGTTTTCTATTGCTTTTTGAAATTCCAGCTGATTTTGAGTCTCCTTTAGTTTTTATACTTGCCAAATGTTCTTTACAGTTTTCTTCAATCTCTTGAATTTTAGATGGCATTTCATCATCACTACATTATGGTCGCTGTCAAAGTCTGCACCCGGGTAACTTTTGCAGTCCTTCACCTGATTCCTGAACCTCTGCTTCACTAAAATATAGTCTATTTGAAATCTTTCTCTGTCTCCTGGCATCTTCCATGTGTATTTTCTTCGGTTGTGATTTTTAAACAATGTTTTAGTAACCACTAACTTATGTTGTGCGCAGAACTCCAGCAGCCTTTCTCCTCTTTCGTTTCGGTTTCCCAATCCATATTTTCCAATTATTCTTCCATCTTGTCCTTCGCCTACGACAGCGTTCCAGTCTCCTAAAATAATTAGGTTTTCTTCCCCTCTTACCTGTTTTATTACTTCAGTGATATCTTCGTAGACGTCTTCCACTTCTTCATCTTCGTAGTCCGACGTAGGCATGTAAACTTGCACCACAATGGTATCTGTACGCTTAGTTTCAATTTTAACCATTACAATCCTTTCACTGTATTGCAGGAAGCTCTTCACACGCAGTCCCGCCCTCTTCCTGAGCATTATGCCTACTCCAGCGTTACCATTCAGTGATCCGGTGTGAATAATTCTATAACTTCCACTCCAAAATTCTCCTTCTTCGGGCCATCTCAAATCACTGATTCCCAATACATCGAGGTCCATTCTCCGCATTTCCACCTTCAGGTTCTCCAGTCTTCGGCAGGTCCGAAGTGATCGCATGGTCCACGTTCCTACCCTAAAATGAGTATCACACTTGACTGATGTACTCTCTCGGGTAGTCCCCGCCCGGAGATCCGAATGGGGGACTATTTTACCTCCGGAACATTTTACTCGAGAGGGTGCCATCACGTCTTGATAATAAAGGAAAGAGTGGAGTAGCTGCAACTCCTCGGGATAATAATGTGGTGGTTTCCCTTTGCCTTCCACATCGCAGTACTACAGCCGTTAAAGTAAATGTTACCACGCCTGTAGTGAAAAGAGTGTCGCTGTACCGACCACTGTGGTCTCCACCTTCACTCATGTGAAGAAGAGCTGCTGCCCTCTCCTCCGGGTGATGGGAAGCGTAATTGTTGGCGGCCTCCATCGCCAAGTCACGGCATCTTCACAGGTTCTGTATTATTTAAGGCCTACCTTACCCAAGGATAGACCAATACGCCCTCGGAATGCCGTCGCTTTTTGTCCACGACTGCTTATTCGACGAGTAAACTCGCTTATCTCGCAGCTAACCTCTATATCTAGAGGTCGACCCACCATCCGCAACCCAGTGGACGCACTCGGTGGCTTTAAGCTCAGCCGCGAGGCTTCGAAGACAAAAATTCAAAAATCGGAAAAAATGAAAAAATAGCGACATCATTCTTCTACAAGTACCTTTAGGCACATAGGTCAGAATTAGTTTCCAAAATCGCTATCATCAGAGCCGTGACCCCTGCAAGCCGAAAATCTTAATTTTTCCAGTGGCTATTGTGGCGTACTAGGCCGTTATGAATTTTACCCTCCCCAGCGCTGACTCTGCGGCAAAGCGGCAGAAGGGGGAGGGGAATTTGGCCGTCCTCTCGCCGATTTCGTCATCCGCTCAAGGTTTTCTACTGCCTTGGTTCATCAACTCGGTTTCTAGGAATTCGTGAGGATCCTTTTGGACGCGTATTCACATTGGAAATAAGCTAACTTGTGGCTCTACAGAGTGTCTCGGGGTGGCCTAGTGGGTAGAGCACTGAGCTACCGACCGGAGTGTCTCGGGTTCAAGGGGCTTTGACACCCCGCCTAAAATCTTTGTGATTCGATTTTCTGCGGGTCAGAACTTCGTAGGAAATCTCAGGTAGCCCAGGGAAAGTAAGTGGCCCCCCTACCCTGAATGTGTGAATTTCACACGCCAATGGCTTAGTACGGGGTGAGCTCTACTCTCACCTATCAAAGACCAACCTTCGGGTTGAACACCGGGAATTAGAGGGGAATTTTGGGTACATATCTAGAATTTCGAAGAATTTTCGGAAATTTTCTTATCTGAAAGGGAATATTTTTTAAAATTATTTTTTAAACATTTAGTGAGAATTCAGTCATGATTTATCGAAATCCGTTTGCACTCGCTTAAGAACAAGAAATTACACATTTTTATGGTAATTTTGTTGAGTTTTGGTACTGAAACATTACAGTAGAGAGAGTAAAGTGGTTGCGTCAATTCGATAAAATATACGGTACGGGAAATGCATTAAATTTCACCTCCCAAGACCTTGTTTTAATTTCATTGCCATCACTACTCTGTTTTTTTACAGCTTCGTCGGACGCTAGCCACCGTGTCTCAAGATTTCCTCCAATAATTTATGAAAGCTCTATCATAATGTGGTATTCACTCACTCGTATTGCTTATGTAGTACTTCTTAATGCGAAATTAAAATGCAAATTAGGTTTCCTGTTACCGCCTTAGCCAACTAGCGGAAACTAAAAGGATTCCTTGACTACAATTGTTCTGTATTTTTTTAGCCTCAGATGTGGGCTCAGACGTTAAAGACTTTTCAACTCTATTTTCTATGCGCATGCAATATTCTTACCTGTTAATTGGGTTAACTTCATAGGCGTTGAAATGGGAATACGTTACTCCAAATGTGGACATTGCATCACACATTTCCGCGTAACGCTAGTAAAAACACAACGCAGAAGGTACTTGAACCCGGAATATTTTGGTTTATTGGCCGATACGTTCTTTACCCTGCTTCAACGGCCGGTTCTTATTGATTATTACAACTTGTAATATGCTGTAAAATTTAACGCAGCATCATACTGTTGGAGCGTTATTCAAAATTTATAGCTTTCGTTAAGGGGTGTGACTGATGTGTATAATTCATCCTCTATTGTAGTGAGTATTCGTGCACAACGGCTAATTAAACATTGTCGAAACCCTGTAAAGTCGGGAGATACGTTTTGCGGATAATTAAGCTGCAGGTGATAACCACTATACTTACGTTTGAGTCGCTTTCTCAAGCTTACAGTCCCTATAGCTACTATTACCTCTTCTTGCACTTGAAGCAAGGATTAGTGGAAGATTTGAAGATGTCGAAAATCTCGAGACTGCCGTTTTCAACCTGCTCAATTCTCAGGCGGAGAACTTCTATCCATTGTTTTTATTAGAGATGGGTCGAATAGCATTTTTCTCGAATTCGAGTATCGAATTCGAATATCTAATATTTTTTTTGAATATTGCACTTGAATATCGAATACTACATCGGCGTTTTTCCACCAATTTTAATTACAAACGACAATTCAAATAAAAAATAGCATAGTAGTACTATTTCTGAGACCCTATTAACAAAAGGTACAAAAAACTAAATTGTAAAATTAGCTGAACAGAATGTAATCCGTAGATTCTAGCGATATTGCGTGGTATTCGAACATATCAGAAAAAGACAAAATTTGCAATTTACCACATAAAAACTTTATTCCGACCCGGGTTTCGTTGGCACTGCAACATCGTCAGGTGAAAAATAACATCCATAGTGCGCTATATATAATATGCGGGGATGTGAGGAGTGGGGAAGAGGCGGAAGAAGAGGGGGGGGGGGCGGTGGAAAGCCTATTGGCGGGCAGAGGAAAGACACGTGAATGGGAGGGCAAGGGTGCCGGGGTTAGGGTATGAGGCGGAGCTGAGGGAAGGGGGGTCATAAACACATCAACTGGCGGAGACACAGAATTTTAAAAAAGTCTCATTGGGGAAAGGGTTTCCACACTTCGGATCCTGGGAGCATTGTCACGGCTTCAACTAAGGTGCCACGTGGTGCGACTTGTTGTCACAGGGGAAACAAAGGGTCGAGGTCCCGGGGCTGGAAGGGACCTCATCACTGACCATGGTCGATCTGTTGCCGCATATGGTCTCCGTGTTTATTAATTACGTAAAAATAAATCCTTGCTCCCGACAAACAGTACTAAACCTGGTGTTTTCTTTGGCCACTTATGGAGTATTTAAGCGTATTACAATGTGAATAACAACTGAGATAGAGATTGCGTGGTCATGATAGTTGAGTACTGGTCTTCACCATCAGGGATCGGGTTCGATTCCTGGCTGTAGCAGAAATTTTTCATTGGTTTTTCGGTCCCTACTTAGTGCTGTATAGAGAGATCTTCAAATTCTATTCTCCGTCTGTCGGATGGAGCGCTACACCGCGGGCTCCTTGGAGTCTTTCTTGTGGAGAAGGCTAACTCCGGGTTTTCTTCTCCCATCTTCCGTTCCATGAAAGCCTCTTCTCTACGCAATCACTCACGTATTCTGAATTGCGTAAATGATTATAGCTGTCGGTTGCCTTCTCTAAATAATTATGACTAATATTACCCTTCAACAGTATCGTGTCCGAAATACATTTCGGAGGCGTCATCAGTCTTTGTAAAGAAAAATTTAGAAAATTATGAATGTATTTTATTCCACTGGAAGACAATTCTTTCCTTAACGTCTGGTACAAATTCAACCTCTTGAAATTACATACGTTTTCTTGATTTGTCACTTTTTCTATCATTTTCACGAATTTTACTCCGAATTCTATCTACTGCTCCTAGTTTCACCGCGTGCATCAACAAAATCATGAGTGCGTCTAATCTCGTTGTATAGGCCTAACCTCTGCATGAATTGTTATGATAGTCAACTTTTACCATTCCATTGGTTGTGAAGATGGAGGTTATAAAAACCACAAAATTTATTTCATTTTTGTTAATTTCAAAATTGTTATTTTTATTTAATTGTAAATTACAACTGAGCAACTGAATATTTTATGGAAGTTCATATGATTTGAAACAGGCAACTAAATTTCTTGTTAAGTATTAGACTTTTTATGGTAGGTACTTTCTTTCATCTGACTCATGTCTGGTGTTGGACAATAAAATACTCCTAAAATTTTCGGAAAGGCAGAACGATTGTAGATTGTAAGACAAAGAGCGAATATTGTTGTTGCTATTTTTTACAAAGATATTGATATACATACATTGTGGTTGTTTGCAATGAACTAAAATCAATCACTTTACGAGGAAAAATCTCGAGTGAAAAATTAATGATGGTTTCGAGAGAACACGAGAAGCGATTAATATCAACCTTAGTTATTTAGGTAGCATCTGCTCATTTCACAATCAGAATATTGCAAACCGCCACAAAAGAACTATTTTAATGGTTTATTACGTATTTCTTAGGACAAAATTTTTATTCCCACCTGCCACTGCTTCAGATGCAGCTGAAGGTTGTTCAGAATTTGGAACGTAGGTTTTCGCAGCGGAATCCATCGTCGTCAGAGGATTTCGGGTGCAGCTGCGTATAACGTGTTGTCAGTGAGCGAGCTTTCGCGGCCATTGCAGGACGCATCATCAGGCAAATGATAAAATATATTGAAAATTTGATGTTTTTATATCTCTCCATCCCTCCCCCCTTACTGTGGAGTGGGGGGTGAATGACGTAAGAAGCAGGCCGCCACTTCAATATATTTTATCATTTGCCTGATGATGCGTCCTGCAATGGCCGCGAAAGCTCGCTCACTGACAACGCGTTATACGCAGCTGCACCCGAAAGCCTCTGACGATGAAGGTTGTTCAGTTCAAATTTGCGCTACGTTATAAATGTGTTTCATACGCCGTATATTTTTGAATCCCTTAACCCTTCTTAATTGCTAACATAGTTTAAAGGAGAAAGGTTTTGGAAGAAAACACCAAATTTATATTGGTAATTGTTTATGTAAATGCAGCTTCTTATGTGGGACCACGGAGTGGGACCACGAAAAATGAAAGGTTGAAGGTATAGAAACTTTTTTCCCTGAGGAAGAATTGCTGTAGAGAGTATGATAACCCATTAGTAATTGTAAAATAAATTAATTAATTTAAAGACAGTTCCGAAAGGGTATTAATAAGTGCCGGGAGTGCGAACGAAGCGTTATTATCATTATTTCACTTCCTATGTATTCCTCTCTACAATTAGTAGTTTTTGCAAAACTTTAAAAATGAAAAAGGAGCGTTATAAAACCCCTGGCAGCGTACTTCAATATGGCGGGAGTTTGACCATAGAGCTCAGTCTTACTCAATCATTTCTCAGAAGAACTCAGTGTGTAATCCGTGACTCCCGGCCCTCCCTGCCTTTTAGCTGCGAGCCACCTGCAAATGACTAGAGGGGGAGGAGGAAGAAGGGGAGGCTGAAACAATGTTGCCGCTGACCAGTGGCTACGGGGAGAATGGAATGAGGGAATGGCTCATAGCGGCCCAGTGGGCTTCCTCAGCCGCCGAAATGATTAAGATTTTCGGCGTGCAGGGGTCCACCGCGTTGATGATAGCGGCTTTGGAAACTAATTCTGACCTATGTGCCTAAAGGTACTTGTAGAAGAATGATGTCGCTATTTTTTTATTTTTTCGGATTTTTTAATTTCTGCCTTCGAAGCAAGTTTTAATAAGCCAAAGTCCAGCTTGATTTTATCGCTAACCTGGAGAAATTTTTTCTTTCCAATCGTTATGTTGAATGATATCTCCTGAATTAAATAAAGAAAACTGCAAGTCTCTATCTTCAATAGTTATCCCGTAGTTGAGTGATATATAAACACGGGCAGAGCGAAGAGAGGCTCGCCCAAAACAGCCCGCGGCCGAGGTTACCATAACGCATTAATGACGCACATTATTTTTGGAAGTGGTAATAAATTTATTTATAATAAATGAAGTTATAGAATCGAAAGAAGTTTTTTTTATTATCATAAGCTTGGTCGGTCCTATGAATTTTGCTCAAAGATTTATGGGTCTGTATTACCTGATTTTTTTCATTGCTGTGGAAAATCATCGGAAAATTGATGCACAAAAATTCATTCCCTTTTCGATATTTTCCTTTTTGTCCATTAAACGCTGATTGTATTTGCCAAAGAAATGCACTCACTACACATGGATAATTTCGAGCCTTTAAATTTGATGTCGAGTCTGTAGATTTGCTATAAATGTAGAAGAGCCTGTTACTTAAGTTAAGATATATTGTAATAGAAAGATCAAAGTAAAGTAAGCAGCCAAGTTCATATTAAAGAACACCATCTAAAACTAAATTGTAATACTTCAGAAAGAGTAGGCAGCAAAAAATCTATCATGTTGCGTCCGCCATCTAGTGATTGTGCGTAATTTTAAGAAAATTAAATATCAACTTTGGTCATTCAAGCTTTCACCTAAGCTGTTTTCATCCCTTAAAATTTATTCTTATACATGCCGTGGATTTTTTTTGCTGAAGAGAGAGACGTGACTGTAATTTACGAGATTCTTCTGGCCATGAAATCCACATTTTGCCCACATTTGTTTTCCGATACGCATTCCACAAAAATGTGTTCTGGTCACAAAATACTCTTAACAAAATGTTGCTGGTGTGTCCGGGTTTTTCTTACTATCCTTCTCGAGTACCCGGAGGAAATCCCCGCTGTGAGGGGGGAAAATATTTCGGTGAGTATTAAGCCTAAAAGCAACTGGATTTTTGCTTCCCGACGAATCTTCTATTGGTGCTTAAACTTTGTGGACTCGGCATTTGAAAGCGTGGGGATGTTTTTTCAGCAATGCCCCATTTATTGTGAGTGCATGAAAGGGTACGTTTTTTGGAGACAAAGTTTTCCATTCATGTGTTATAGCTGATTGAAGGAACCTACATGGTGACTGTGATTAAGTTTTAATTGTAAACATTCTAATCGCCTTCGACTTTTCAGTTACATACGTAGGATTCGCTGTAAATTCTATCGTCTACGATGCGATGAGACACGTTTAAAACTATAATTGTTAATAAAAAAAGCATAGAAAATGAAAAGATCGATACGAAGATATAGAACAAGTAAAAAATAGATATGGGTCATTCCACCTCAATTCAACAAACGTTTATCCCTTAGGGTCTCAGATTATGATAAAAATTGGTGTATGGGAACAACATCAACTCAACCTGAATATCCTCAAACAGTTTTGAGAAAAAAATTTTTTGAGCTAATTATGCATGTTTTAATTTTTTCGCATTTTTAGCAAAAATCCGAGCCTTAAATCATACTATCACTTATATCTCCGCTTGTAATAGTCACACAGCAATGACAATTAGCTCTTTTTAAAGCTAAATATTTATTCAATGCAAATATATCAATAAAAAATTATTTTCTTCTAAACCCTATTGTTCTTTATCACTTATGTTTAAAAAATTGTTAATAAACTTTTCTCAAATACTCCATCTCAGAATCGGCCGAAACTTTTTTTCCGTAATATAAACATACCCAGCTAGCTATTCCAAAAATAAAATTTAGTGGCAACTCATAAATGCATTTTTTTTAAATATTTAAACATTTACAATTTGCTCTAGCGCGGCCCGTCGGCTCCCCCATTTGGAATGCATGCAGAAGACACGATGCAAACCTAAAAATTTCCTAATTGCTCAAGTTTGTGGCTATATGAGATGAAAATATATTATAAACTACAAATGTTAACAACAATTTTTTTTGTTCTTTCACTTTTCGAGCTAAATATTGAGTTGATCCAAATTTCTCTTGAATTTTTTCCACACTCCGGCTTTTAGTCAGAGTGACAGGACTAAAATTTTTTCACTATAGGAATTAGCTTTAACAAATTTTTCCTTGAGTTCACTTAGCATTTCACACCCTGCTAACTCTTATGGACCGTAGGAAGTTTTTACTTTTCCCATACTTTCCCGATTGCTCTTCGATAAACAGAAGTAATTTTATGAATTTTTTCTTTAGAGTATTTTGTACTTCTCAATTTTTTCTATTTATTGGTGATGTATCGATTTCGGATAAACTCAGGTTGACTGTTTCTAGCTCAGAATTACGAGGTGAATAAGGTCCACCATCGCTCTCTCCTTGTGAGTCACTGTCATTGCTGGAGTTGTTTGTACGTAGGGATACATGAGCCTCCGCAAATTGCAAACCAGAAGGCCCCGGTTGTGACAGTACTGCTTCTGCAGCCACAAGCTGCTCAGGAACGTCTTCTTGATGACTGATGGGAGAACTTGCTGTGTCACCTTTCGCGACTCCCTTATTCAGAAACACTCTGCACTGACGACACAATTTTCTGCCCTCGACCAAAGACTTCGCTCTGGTGCTGAAAATTTTCGATGTTATTTGGCAGTAATTGTATACAAATTAGCACTACAGATAACGCAATGCAGTTTCAGTGGATTACAACACTTTTTGACGCTTTGAATAGAAAGCAAGAAACGATTTTTCATTGTTAACGCGCACGATTTCCACTTTGACACCACTTCTATCCTCGATGAGCTGCAGATCTCTTCGATATATTTAAAGACACTGTCTCGCGAACACTTTCCTCTTCTCACTGCGCCGATGGAGCAAATTTTGAGAATTAGTTTAAAAAACTATGTATGAGAAAAAAGAGAAGGAAGACAGCTCTTGAATAAGGACATGCACACGCGGTGACAGACCAAAACAAACTGAGATTTCTTCGGTGAATAAACGCGGCTGTCAACAAAAACATGTGCAGCTAGATGATATTCTTTGAAGCTTTTAGGCACATACCGTTGTGTGCAGAATTGGCCACCAACGGGGTCTTAAAAATAGGGTTCTGAAAGGAAGAGGAATAGTTTTTACCCTCTTGCCCTAATCCGTAGGTGCCATAAAATATTTCTTTTTTGAGAGAGCTACGTTTACGGAAAACGTCTCAATGCACGAAAAGCCACAGCTGCAGGATCTCGACTTTAATTGAAAATGAAATGTTTTTTCATGGATAAAAAATATTTGGACACTAAAATCGGAGTTTGCAGTAAATTTGTCCACAGAGATAAAAAGAGTGAGATAGCAAAAGAGAAGAAATGTTTCTGCTAGATCAAATGATGCAAAAATTCCATAATTGTAATTTATTGTCATTTCATCAATGAATTATACTTGAACATTCTTAAAAAGTTTTTTCATATCGATTTTCAGATATTTTTAGCTCCAATTAAAGTTAATCCGCCTGGAACCTTAAGTGGGGCTCAAAGGTAAATTTCTCTGCAAACATCCATTTAACAGATCCAATAACAATTGTTGTTAACATTCATAGTTTATAATATATTTTCATCTCATATAGCCACGAACTTGAGCATTTACGAAATTTTTAGGCTCGCATCGGTAGTCTTCTGCATGTATTCCAAATGGGGGAGCCGACGGGCCGCGCTAGAGCAAATTGTAAATGTTTAAATATTTATAAAAATCGCATTTATGAGTTTCCACTAAATTTTATTTTTGGAATAGTTAGCTGGGTATGTTAAGATTACGGAAAAAAAGTTTCGGCCGATTCTGAGATGGATTATTTGAGAAAAGTTTATTAACAATTTTTTAAATATTAGTAATAAACAACAATAGGGTTTAGAAGAAAATAATTTTTATTGATATATTTGCATTTAATAAAGATTTATATTTAAAAAGAGCTATTAATCATTGCTGCATGACAATTACAAGCGGAGATATAAGTAATAATATGATTTAAGGCTCGGATTTTTGCTAAAAATGCGAAAAAATTAAAACATGCATAATTCGCTCAAATTTTTTTTCACAAAACAGTTTGAGAGTATTCAGTTTGAGTTGATTTTGTTCCCATACACCAATTTTTATCAAAATCTGAGACCCTAAGGGACAAACGTTTGTTGAATTGAGGTGGAATGACCCATATAGAAATTGATACATTTTGTGAAATAGTGCGAATACTATCAGTTAGCAAGTAAGAAGCGATAATCCTATTTTTTTTAGGAGAAGTCAAAAAGCGTGTCCCGGTAACCGAAGGCGATTTAGGCCAGTAGTAGCAGTAGAATAAGTCTGTGCTCCGACTGTTGAGGCTTTATCGATTTACATTCATAATAAGGAGGAAGGAGACGGAGCTGTATGTGGTCCACCTTACCTCCGCCTTGGATTCACTCATTCAGTATACAAACTATACATCATGGTACCAGTAGTTTTAATCTTCCGGTTTTTCCAATTGAAGCGTTGAATAGATAATCAAAACATAGATACATCCAATAGATAACCCTTGATAAAAAATTATTAAACTCGTTTAGGATATCTTTCAATACATTCCTTAATTGCAATATATTTTTCATTCCTGGTAATCCCTTTCTTTCGTGCTGCACATAAAAAATTCTGTCTTGTGCTTTATAGTGGTGTATTCTTTATCTCTATTTATTTTGATTGATTTTTCACATCCGTTAACAGAAGCTTATGTTATTTAAGTTATAGTTTCTCCTTAACCCTCCCTACCTACCTGGGGTCTTTTTTGACCCCAGCTCATAGAAAAAGTTGAATAACTCATTCATTTTTACAGTTTTATGCATCATGTTTTAGGAATTCTCCAATAAAGCACTTTTATATCGACTCCATTTTTCATTTTAAAAATATTTCTGACAGTAAGCCTTAAGAAAAATAATTTCTTGCTCGGGGCCAAGTTTGACCCCAGGTAGGGAATGTGGAACTAAAATATACCCGAGCGTATTTTAGTACAAGGAGATGAATTTTCATATTCCTTTAGAAATAATTAAATAAATAATAGCTTTTGTCATGACTTTGTCATGAAAGGAAAGAATATTAGCATTTTATGCCATAGAATGAGTAATGCACTGAGTGTTAAAACTATTAGAAGAGAAGAAAATTGTTGAGCTATGGATGTATTTCCCTCGCATGTGACACGAAGATAGATATTCCGGTAATATACACCATCGTATCAAAAAAAAACTATATTTCAACTTAGTGAAACAAATAGAGGCTAAGCTATTCAAGTGAAAATTTATTACATATCAGCAGTTTCCAAATGGGTGAACTTGGAGACTAACGCATAATAAGTCGATCACATTCACCTCACCACATCACATAACAGAAGCTGAATACTGCTAAGTGATTGCTAGCGTACTATGATTTCAACTTGCTCTGCAGCTTCTAATCCAACTATCATCTGCGGACAGCGGATTCGTCGTCAACAGCGTGTTTTCTTTGTAATCAGCAAACAGTCAACGTTTTTTGACTTCGTAATTTTCGTCCTCTGTAATTTTTCCCCTCTGTCTCTTAGCTGACTTAGAGAGAATTAGTAACTTGTGGTTGATTCTCCGACGATTGTTGAAGCCATCATTGCTCTCCAACTTCTAATCTTACTGTTATCTCTTCGCAGAGCTCATCAGCAGAGTCATCAATGCTGTGCTTTCTTTGTAATCAGCAATAAGTCAGAAATAACAGTCAGTGTTTTCTCCACTTGTATTTTGACTTTGTAGTATTCGACCTCTGATACGAGCTAGGCTTTTGCGCTGAGAATCGTCACTCGTGGTCACTCCTCCGACGACTGTAGAATAGGGTGCGGCTTATTTTTCGAAAATCGGAAAAGCTAAAAGTTCCACCCGTCAAAACATTCATTTTGATGAGAAAACACATGCGTGAAATTTTTGTTGAGCTGCGATATTGTTAACACGTGCCGCATGGGGTCTGAAATACCCCACTCAAAAAATGGAAATATCGCATCACAATAACTGCTTCTAGAGTAAATATATTATTTTACGACCCTTTAGGGCTGAAATTTCATTAGTTGTTACCTATCATAAGCCATTTAGGAGATGCAGGAGGGCGAAGCGAGCTCGAAATGCTAATTAGGGGGCGCCGGCGCGGACGAGTTTCTCCTGTCCGGAGACCCCCCCTGTAAGCGGCCCACGACGACACCGCAACTGCTACGTTGTCTCGTGGTAATTGCATAGTTCTGGAGCACTCATTCACTGTTTATGGCGAAGGGCATGGTGTTTTAGTAATTATTTCAATTTATTATTAACTTGGTCGTAAAAATTTGCCAAATCTGTCATCTTCATTTAAAACAAATCTGTATAGCTTACAAAATTAAATAGGCAATCTGAAGGACAGTACATTAATAAAAAATAAAATTCAAGGAGTTTCAGATACCAATACTTACATCTGGCACCCTTCTTCTATGTTCTTGAACAAAAAGTAACAATTCCTGGTATTTATTCTCGTCTTTGGTCAAAGTTCTGCAAAATCTTTCAACAATTTAACTCCTCTCTCGGCATGGTCATTAACTACTTGCAATGACTTGACTAATCTCTCACCATGGAGGTAACTTGAATTCCTCGCCCAACTGCTGACTGGTAGATCAGAAAAATCGCTATATGGGAATATCGTACTTTTTTTAATTATCATTAAATTTTATCGCACAATGCCGTTCAAAAAACCTACTTAGTCGTATCTTCGCCGGCTATGCGATAAATATGATACTTTCGGGTTTCAGTTATAAACTTTTAAATTGCATATTTAACTGCAAATGGTCAACTTCTGTGGTGGGGCCTCCTGCAGTGAGGGTAGGGTCCATACGAGCCCCGAACTCGAGGAAGGGTCTTGGATTAGCTGTTTCGAGAGGTAATGAGGGTCTGACCGTCGGTCCTCCCCACGAGAGCGACATTAACCTTATCTTGTATTCAGATAAACTATGTACTTAAATACGTATTTAGGTAAATTTAATCCTCATTATTCAAGACTATACTATGAGTGCCATCTAAAAAGTTATAATATTTTTTTTCCAAATTATGGAATGTATATTATACTGTGGTATTTTTCTGTTAATTTATCTGAAATGTATTTAATTAAAATACGAATGAATATGAGTCATTGGAATAATATTATCACTTAAAAGAATTAAAATTCACGATGGGGTCAAAAAAGACCCCAAGTAGGGCGGACGTGATTTTTTTAGTAACAGGTAGCGAGGGTTAATGCGTACTTTTTGATCACCGTGCTACTTGTGTTGCGTTCGTGTCGTGCCTATCGGATAGCTGTTTGCCGCCCTTTGCATCAGCCATGGCTCTTCCAAGTGCTGTTTGGCAGTATTTTAGCAAGAGAACAATTAATAATAAATCCTTTGCTAAGTGTTCAAAGTGTCAACTGAGCTTGACTTACTGTGGCTCAACTAGTATTTTGATCAGTCATCTGAAGAAGGTGCACAAGATTGAGGTTTATGTTAGTTCGCCAAAAAGAAAGAGAACGGCAAAAGTGAATATGATAATAAGTCTGAGGACGAAATGGACCTGGCTAGTGATTCTGATGCAGCAACACCAGCCTTCCCCTTACTTCCGCCATCACCACTATTAGATGAGGTAAGTGCACGGAAGTTTAACTCGTAGGCTTCCGCGGATGCACTATTGACTATTTCCTTTTTCGGGATTCATTCCACGTTTATTTAAATAGTATAACAATATTTCGGTAGCCCTCTTGCTAGCTTCGTCAGGTTATCTGATCCTTCGTTTCCTCGCTCGTCGTCCTATATATAGGAGTGGACCCCATTGTTGCCTGAATGATTGAATTTGAAAAAATCCGTTTAAAATTGTTCCCCAAAGTATAACCGTTTTCACGGTTGATGTTCGACGGTCTTTTCGTTATTTCTATAGCCTCTTTGATTAGCCTGACGAAGCTAGCATGAGAGCTAGCGAAATATTGTTATACTATTTAAACAAACGCGGAATGAATCTCGAAAAAAAAGTTAAAATGTACGGAAGTTTGTTTACTATTAACATTTTCAGGGCGGACGACGATACGACAATACTTGAGGGCTTGGGTAAAGAATATTTTCAAAATTTTTTGAAAAGTAAGCAGATGCCGTAAATGAAAATTTGTGTCCCTATGCTTGTTTCCATCGTCGATTTCCGTCAGTTCAATCTTTAATGCTCTCACCACCCACGTTATCTGCAGGATTAAGACCGCCAAGCCGAGCAGGTTCTTCAGGAGGATCCTCTCGACCAGATAGTCGCGGTAACATTTTAGGACCTCTAGACAGATATATCCGCAATTCCTCTGCATTTTCTGGTGAGCTCACTGTTCAGAAGATTGGTAAGATTTGATACTATATACTCCAAGCTCGGCTTGCTTTCACAAAACGCACTAGTCTGGGGTGTTGAAGCTAACGCTGATCAGGATCGGGCTGGTGGCGTGCCAATCGAGCTGCGACAGTTCGTAAACCGCCCTCCAGTCGACCGCAAGTCGAAGCCTACAAGCATGGCAGGAGATTAATGGAGAATATCCCCACATATACAAAGTAGCCAGCAGGATTTTATCTATAGTTGCCTCTTCCCTTCCATGTGAGCGACTATTTTCTCACGTCGGGTTAATTGCAACTCAGGTGCGAAATCGATTATCCGTAAATCATTTAAATATGTTAGCTTTTTTTAGGTCCATCCCTGAGGAACACTGGTTCCACGACTTTGCAAAGAAGAAATAAATAAAATTCTGTTTTTCATTTTGTGGTATGCCCACTTCTCAATATACAATTATAATTCCTACTAAATTATATGTAATTTGCTTTTTATATTACCTATATGTACATAAATATCTTCTCTGGATTATTACTTTCTTGCGTATCTTATTGATATCTTTAAAATAATATATTGCATTACTAAATTTAACCGTATTCAGTTCCTATCCCTAGTTCTTCCATTAACCCATACTTTGCATTTGGTAACAACAGCACATCCGTATTTCAGCGGACAATTACTTTACTATTTAAAAATATCTATATCGATTTCAATTTTTCGATTATTTTGGGCAAAAAATCGAATTGTTAGAAAATCGATTTTGAAAACCATATTCGAAAGTCGATTAATCGAAAATCGATTCTGGATTTAAATTTCCAATCTCTAGTCCCACCCTCCTCCTGGGGCGGACCTTCGGTTTGATTGTTGTCGTCGGTCGACCCCATTCTCCCCCTCCGTCTTGGTGGGACCCTTCTTCGGCCTTCAGGCGGGCTCGGCGTAACCGTCACCTCCTCGCCATTGCCCGCCATCTGCCTCTCCCCTGGTGGCGGACTTGGGACCCCGCTGGTGGACTGCTGGGCTTCTCCTCTGCCCCCACCTCTTCTCCGTCGCCGAGTTCCGTGACCCCACCCCCGGAATAGCAAGTTGGGGGAGTTCGCTTTGGAAACGTGGGGTGGGGGTTCCTCCTCAGGCGGTGGACGGCGCGGAAGGTCATCTTCTTCTCCCCCCCCGACCACAGCATCTACGTCACCTTGACTTGGATGGGGGCGACGCACAGTGGTCCCAAATGGGAAAAAATTGGCCAAAATTAATACTGTCGTTATATCAACGCACTTACAAAGTAAAATAGTTTAATCCCAAGGTTATTCACCTGCTGAATCCAATTTTGAAGTTATTTTTTATGTATCTCTAAATGTTACAATTTTAATCAGATATAATTATTTACACAATTTCCAAATATTCTACGGAATAAATTATCTGGGTACAAAGGACCCACAGCTATTTAGATCATATCTCTCCAAAATATTTACGTAACTAATAAATGCATAGTACTTCGAGATCCATGTAATGCTTCAACCCTGTCGTTCACGGGATTCGAACCCACGACCTTCAGCTACCGGCTTGCGCGTTAGCTACCCATTAGAATAATTGAATACTCTAATTTAGGGTAAATAACATGATATAAGTGATATATGGGTCATTCCACCTCAATTCAACAAACGTTTGTCCCTTAGGGTCTCAGATTTTGATAAAAATTGGTGTATGGGAACAAAATCAACTCAAACTAAGTAATCTCAAACAGTTTTGTGAAAAAAAAATTTTTTGAGTGAATTATGCATGTTTTAATTTGTTCGCATTTTTAGCAAAAAACCGAGCCTTAAATCATATTATCACTTATATCTCCGCTTGTAATTATCATACAGCAATGATTAATAGCTCTTTTTAAAGATAAATATTTATTGAATGCAAATATATTAATAAAAAATTATTTTCTTCTAAACCCTATTGTTATTAATTACTAATGTTTAAAAAATTGTTAATAAACTTTTCTCAAATACTCCATCTCAGAATCGACCGAAACTTTTTTCCGTAATTTAAACATACCCAGCTAACTATTACAAAAATAAAATTTAGTGGCAATTCATAAATGCGTTTTTTATAAATATTTAAACATTTACAATTTTCACTCTCGCGGCCCGTCGGCTCCCCCATTTGGAATACATGCAGCAGACACGCGATGCATGCCTAAAAATTCCCTAATTGCTCAAGGTCGTGGTTATATGAGATAAAAATACATTATAAAGTATAAATGTTAATAACAATTGTTATTTGTTCTGTTAAATGGATGTTTGCAGAGAAATTTACCATTGAGCCCCACTTAAGTTTCCAGGCGGATTAACTTTTATTTGAGGTAAAATCTTTGACAATTAATATGAAAAAACTTTTACAGAATCTTCCAGTATAATTCATTGAAGAAATGAAATGAAAATAAATTACAATTATGGAATTTTTGCATAATTAGTTCAAGCAGCAAATTTTTTTCGTTTTTGCTATCTCGCTCTTTTTATCTCTATAGACAAATTTACTGCAAACTCTGATTTTAGTGTCCAAATATTTTTTATCCATGAAAAAATATTTCATTTTCAATTCAAGTCGAGAGCCTGTAGCTGTGCCTTTTCGTGCATTGAGACGTATTCCGTAAACGTTGATCTCTCTAAAAAGAAATATTTTATGGCACCTACGGATTAGGGCAAGAGGGTAAAAACCTTTCCACTTCCTTTCAGAACCCTATTTTTATGACCCCGTTGGTAGCCAATTCTGCCCATTGCGCTATTCGCCTAAAAGCTCGAAGGAAGACATTCTAGCTGCCCTGGTTTTTGTTGACAGCCGCGTTTATTCACGGAAGAAGTCTGTTTGTTTTGGTCTGTCACCGCGTGTCCATCTCCTTATTCAAGAGCTGTCTGCCTTCTCTTTTTTCTCGTACATAGTATTTTAAACCAATTGTCAAAATTGTGTCAAAATTTGCTCCATCGGCGCAGTGAGAGGAGGAAAGTGTTCGCGAGACAGTGTCTTTAAATGTATCGAAGAGATCTGCAGCTCATCGAGGATAGAAGTGGTGTCAAAGTGGAAACCGTGTGCGTTAACAATGAAAAATCGTTTATTGCTTTCTATTCAAAGCATCAAAAATAGTGCTGTAATCCACTGAAACTACATTGCATTATCCATAGTGCTAATTTATATACAATTACTGCCACATATTACAAATCAAAATTTTTCAGCACTAGAGCGATGTCTTTGGTCGAGGGCAGAAAATTGTGTCGTCAGTGCAGAGTGTTTCTGAATAAGGGAGTCGCGAAAGGTAACAAAGCAAGGTATCCCATCAGTCATCAAGAAGACGTTCCTGAGCAGCTTGTGGCTGCAGAAGCAGTACTGTCACAACCGGGGCCTTCTGGTTTGCAATTTGCGGAGGCTCATGTATCGCTACCTACAAGCAACTCCAGCAATGACAGTGACTCACAAGGAGAGAGTGATGGTGCACCTTATTCACCTCGTCAATCTGTACTAGAAAAAATCAACCTGAGTTTATCCGAAATCGGTACATCACCAGTAAAAAGAAAAAAATTGAGAAGTAGAAAATACTCTGAAGAAGAAATTCTTGAAATAACTTCTGTTTATCGAAGAGCAATCGGGAAAGTATGGGGAAAAGCAAGAACTTCCTTCGGCCCATAAGAGTTAGTAGGGTGTGAAATGCTAAGTCAACTCAAGGAAAAATTTTCTGAAGCTAATTCCAACAGTGAAAAAATTTTAGTCCTGTCTACACTGCCTAAGACCTGGAGTGTGGTAAAAATTCAAGAGCAATTTGGATCAACTCAATATTTAGCTCGAAAAGTGAAAGAACAAATAACAATTGTTGGAACATTTATAGTTTTTAATATATTTTTATCTCATATAGCAACGACCTTGAGCAATTAGGAAATTTTTAGGTTTGCATCGTGTCTGCTGCATGTATTCCAAATGGGGGAGCCGACGGGCCGCGAGAGTGAAAATTGTAAATGTTTAAATATTTATAAAAAACGCTTTTATGAATTGCCACTAAATTTTATTTTTGTAATAGTTAGCTGGGTATGTTTAGATTACGGAAAAAAAGTTTCGGTCGATTATGAGATGGAGTATTTGAGAAAAGTTTATTAACAATTTTTTAAACATTAGTAATTAATAACAATAGGGTTTAGAAGAAAATAATTTTTTATTAATATATTTGCATTCAATAAATATTTATCTTTAAAAAGAGCTATTAATCATTGCTGTATGACAATTACAAGCGGAGATATAAGTGATAGTATGATTTATGGCTCGGTTTTTTGCTAAAAATGCGAAAAAATTAAAACATGCATAATTCACTCAAAAAATTTTTTTTCACAAAACTGTTTGAGATTACTTAGTTTGAGTTGATTTTGTTCCCATACACCAATTTTTATCAAAATCTGAGACCCTAAGGGACAAACGTTTGTTGAATTGAGGTGGAATGACCCATATAACTTCTGGAAAAATAGGAAAATAGATAAACTAAATGCTTTCATATAGGCATTTATAATTTAGCATACCTAATCATTTTTATATAATAAAAGTCTTATTCCGACATCACTATATCGGATTCATTGTCGCTCTGCGTATCAGCCAGGGCAAGAAGATTTTTAACTTCAGTTACTCAGTTTACCTCAGTTTTCTTCAGCACGCCTGATACTGAAATTTATCGATCTGAGACTAAAATTGATGTCTGGAATAAATCTTCATTTGTTGCCAGCCTAGACAATTTCCCCGTGTGATACTCCCGGTATCTTCTTATATCTTTTTTATTTGCCTATATGACTTCTTCTGAGCAGGGTCCAATTGGAGAAAATGATTCCTTGGAAATTGCTAATAAGTGGATCAGCATCTTATGCACAGTAGATGGCATGTAATACCGTGCGTAGAGTTGGACATTCAGATCTGTTTCTTGATTATTTTTGCAGCCGTGTCGAGGCCTTTGCTTCGATAGTTAATTGAAGCAGTAAGGGCTAACTCAGCTAGCAACGTGCTGACTCTTGAGTTCTTCTCTTTTCTCTTTCGCTTGACTCCTCAAATAATTTTTTTGGTCGTCGCCCTATTTCAGCATACTCTTGCGAAAATGCAAAATATTATTTTATTACTAACCAATAAAATATGGACGCCTTATCAATTAATCGTAACTGTAATAATGGATACTCACCGTGCGTACTGGGAAGACACGCACATGAAGGAAGTTTAAACTCCAGCCATTACCAGATTTTGAACTTTACGCTGAACAGTGCAAATTATGTATGAATATGAAAAATCTGTAACATTCCACGAGAGTAACTATCGATAAAACCACTCTGGTCACTGCGCAACAGCTCGGCCGCCGCCGCCGCGGGCCGAAGATTCGGACCGGTGCGTTGTACCGCTCAACTTAAAACCGTCTGGAGGTCAGATACGCAAGTATAAGCAAGATTTTTTTTCTTCATCATGTTTAATTGACTTGCCTGCTCATTTCCATATGAAAATATCAGAGAAGCAAAGAGGAGCACAAAACAATAATGATGCATTTATTAAAAAAATTACTAAATAATAGATAAATATTTTTAAAAAATTTAAACGGTCAACCAAGTACTCAATTGGAACAAAATTACCGGATTTTGATTCTATGAGGTATCAAAATTCCGTGAAACAATTACTAAAGGACACTTATGTACTTAAAGCCTTCTGCTATCAAGGTGAACTTCACAAAAATTGACAAATTCAACGTGACGGGCGTTTAACCCTTGATTTACCCAAATTTCACGAGTGATGCAAATTAATTAGTGCTTTACAGAGACCCATTTAGTACCCTATTTTGTAGGCCATATCCTCTACAATACGAAAACACCATTTAAAGTTTCCTTGCAAAAAGTCGGAAAATTGACTTTTGGCCAGGTAGGTATTTCCGATTTCGGACCACTGTGCGACGCGTCGCTTGGCGGCCTCCTCGTCTCCTGGGTGGATCCTCGGGGTCAATTGCCGCCGCTCTTATATTTGCCGGCCCTTCTCTTTTCCTACTTCTTAGTACAATTCCCCGTGGAGGCTCTAACGCTACTTCGCGGGGAGCATTTTCGGCCACCGTGGCTTCATTCTCATAACAATTCCTCTTAATTAACTCGTTAACATTCTTATTTATTATCATCTCAACCCTCTCTGCCACATTCACACTCTCATCATTCACGCTAGACATATGATTCACTGTCTCGTTTACATTCACGCCCGATTCACCATCAACCTCTCTTCTCTTCCACGGTGGCCACGGCATTACCATTCCCTACAGTTCTCCGAGAAATTAATGTACATATCTATCTCTGACAATAGTTCCATTATATAATTGATGTCTGCATCCGAAGGCCTGTAATATGCACCTACACATAACTTTTTTTCGTTGCTACTTTTGCTTTTAACGGAACACCAAATACTTTCTGCATTTCGATCTGAAATAAGTTCTCTTCTACTGACACACTGGTCCTTCACAGCTATAAATACTCCTCCTCCGTTTCTGTTTACACTCCCCTTTCAGTATACAGTTTATTCAATATAAAACACTTCGGGAAAACTTCATAATATGATATGTCCTATGAATATATGTTCCCTTCCAATTCTCCCTGACCTTACTTTACTCTCCTCCCTAACTTGACCCATCTTCTAAACCATCCCCCCTCCTCAACCCCAGCCAATTCACATCTAATTACTGCCCTCCCCCCTCCTAGTTACTCTTCCCCCCCATTTCCCATTGTTGCCCCAACCCAAGGATCACGGAAACACCTTGCGGGTATATAAGGAGCTCGCTGACTCTCCGCGCTTTCCTTGACGATGATTGGTAAACCAATCGACAACTAGGTCGGTGTTAAAAGAGAAAAATTGTGGAATCTTACAAAGTGATTGACCTATTTACTACTATCATGCGGTTCCACCAAGTGAAGCCTGAGGACTTCCTCTTTATTCACAAAGTCCAAATGTTATTTTCCGTCAACGTTCCAACTTCCGTCCGATATATGGAGTGATCAATTCTGTGGACTTTGTCAACCAACTCTACAAGGAGGTCCTTCCCCCTAAGTTCATGAAAGTATCCTTGACGTGTGCAATGTATTCATCAATGTTCCTCCCCAAGAAGCAATGGAGTTAGCATCACGTATCCTCGTGAAGAAGTGTGTCCTGACCCCCATCATTAGCGAACTGTATTCAGTGCTAAAGACTTGTCTTTCCTAAAAGTACTTCTCATTTTTAATAATTTTTTTGTACAAACCGGGCTGCCCTCTTCCTCTTCTGTTAGCTTATATTTATATGGACTATTTTGAAAAAAACCCTCATCTCATCAGGACATCCCGCAGTCAAAAATGCTTTGTGTTGGTTTAGGTATGTAGGCACCTTATTTTGTGCTTGGTCAAGTTCAATAAGACTACTAGATTTTTTTCTTGCTCATATTGATTCTATAAAAGGCAACAATTAGTTCACGTACGAAAGAAAAGTAAATGGCTGCCTGAACTTTCTGGATTTGAATATTTTAAGGGTCAATATTATTAATAATAATAAAATCGAAATTTCCATATTTAGAAAAGATTCTTTCAAAGACCAAGCCATCCATTTCAATTCTAGGCAATGTTTTTGGCAAACATTTACTCCCTTCCACTCAATGATTCATCGATTAGTGAACATCCAAATTTCCGAATATAACTTTTTTTAAGAACTGCAGAGAATCAAATAAATAGCAGTTAGCAATGGTTACCAAGCCCAGTTGATTGAAATTGCTTCAAAATAAAATAAATATGTTGGCCGCCAAACAAATTTACAGTTCCCCACCCACTCAGGATACTACAACGAAATGGCGACGAATGCTTTACCTAGGACATGCATCACAAATATTTAAAAAAAAGTTGCCAAAAGAAAGATTCGATGTTGCCTTTTATATCAAATCCAACTTAAGGAACCTGATCTCGCAGACTAAAGACAAAGTGCCCAAGTTAGGAAATAGTCGAGTGTATAAATTACTATGAGAATGTTGAGCTGCGTATATTGGACAGACGGGAAGGAAATTCTAAGAACGAGTGAAAGAACACAAGGCCTGCTATAAAAACTAAAATGTGACTTCTCTATTCGCAAAACATTAAATGGAATATGGGGATGTGAGTGATTTTGTACCCAACATTTTTCATTTAGGGAAGAAAGGCCCAAGGGTTGATACCTTATAACAAGTAGAGATTTTGAAAAGTGACCGTTATGGTGACGATATTGTCAATGAATTTTGGACGCCTCCCACTCCCCCATTCATCTACATCTACGAGATTCCCTGCAAGCCACCACGAGGGTTTGTTGCAGGGGGTAAATGGGTGCTGGCAGGGGGTGTGGCAGGGCCATTCTCAACCTTCCCCTATTTTCCACTTAATTGCAATCGCAAGGAGTCTCCTCCCCACAATCTCCACCGCCCTCCTTCCCTTAATTCCCTTCACACGGACCTTCCCAACGCAATTCTATCTCCCCTTTATTCCCAACGACAACCCACCCTAATTTGGGTTGTGTATGTAGGCTATTCTGCCTTTTCTGTACGCACCTGATGATGACGTTCAACTCGAACCAGGGTGGTTATTTAAGAATAAATTTATGAGGAGTAATTAGTTAGTTATTCAGGGGAGGCACCCGACTGCAGATGTCATTTTCACCGTTTAAGATATGTGGGTAATTGGATATAGGTAGGAGTTTTTCAGGAACGGAGGAAGAGTGGAGAGAAACCCGGCGTCGACATCAGGCTGCTCTTATCGACATGCGCCAATGTGACAACGGCTTAACGTTCCATCTGACGGATAGAGTACTGAACTTGAAATGCCCACCACTAGGAACTCAAGTAGGGATCAGTTTACCACTAAAAAATCCGCCACTGCCGGGAATCGAACCGGGGCCTTAGGGATGGGAGGCCAGTAGTCTATCCACCACACCAACACGTTCCCCTAATGTGGAATAACCATGTATATTTTCTGTTCATTATTTGTAAATTTACATTTCAGTCAAGCATTGATATACCAAGAGGGATCGGATAGTAGGTGTTCATCCTTTCATCCGAGTCGGATGCAAGGTGTCAACAATTCAAGACAAGCGTTTGGAGTTATTTATACTTTATATGGCATTGGATACAGAACTATAGGGGATTCCCAAGTTGTATTAGCATAGGCGAGAGTTTAACCATATGGGATACTTATTTACCACTGTTAATACAATTCCGGCCTTCGAGATAAGAGGGTAGTTCTTTAGCCACCACACTACTTTCTCATTGCATCTTATTTTATGAATGGTTAATGAATTTCCTGATGGGTATAATAATTTTGCAATACCACAATATATTGATGAGAAATAAATATATATTGGTATATTCTGTGTTGACATGTCCACTCTTATTCTCGTTAGATATTAGGTACTCCAGTCTTACGCAGTATTGGGAAATATTTTTTTTCCACAAAAAGAGGTTTCCAAATCCTAGTCTACGACATGACGATCAATCCTGCGCAGGCATATGAAATGTCGCAGACGTACAAACCACGGTGTTTTCTGTTTACAGTTATATAATATATTGTTTACATTCTTTAGCACGCATGGTATGAGCCGGATGGCGGATGACGCGGAGTTTAGACTTGGCGTTCTATTGAGTCGCACTTCCGCACCTCCCTGATTTCGTCATCCCAATATTTATATGTTAAAGTTTCGCTCTTTACCTCAGAGGTACATTAGACCATTGGTAGAGTCTCCGCTTCTCGTTCGGAGGTCCCGGGTTCAAATCCTGGTCAGTGGTCGCTGTACCATTGGTGTTCTGTGCCTCTTTTTTGCCATATTTTTTAATTGTGGATTTTATCTTGTATCCCAAGTTAAATTATTCAAATATATACTTTACGATTTCGTGCAAAGTGTTGATTGTCGAAATCTATTTCTAAGGTAGTGTGTACATATTATAGTATTATTATTAGTGCGTATGCGATATTGATTTCTTAAGTACACTTTGAAAAAATATTGAGCCACAGCTAAGTCTTTAATTATTTTTCCATTCAAAATCTTTCGCTTCATAGCGCGGCAATGTGATAAGTTCTAAACCGCAAGGAACAGTATATACGCAATCCTATATGCTCGTTTGTCTTATATTCATCTTATTCTAACTGGTTCAATTTTGTAACCGGGATCTGTACAATTATGTTTATGAAATCTTATGTGATATAATTTTTTTGCTAATCGTAAAATGTCCGATAGATATTTTATTGACGTAGTTAAATCTTACGTCTTCAACCTCATTCACTTCAGCTTCAGGCGTTCTCTCTTACTTGCTGGATATCGTATTATTTCCCCCTTGCATTTTTGTAATTACCTATTCCTTTTTCGAAAATTATATCCTTAGTTATGCAGTCAGTGCGGCACATGATTGGCTGCCCAGGCCTAATTACACCTCTCCATTCCCAACTTGTGTAACATGATTTGATGTTTTTCAGTTATTTTCTTTGGTTAAAAGGTTTCATAAGTTATATAAACACCAATATCATCAAATATAAGGGTTATCTTAAGAATCAAGATACATTTTTAGGGATCTCACATGAGCTAAAAGTTTCATAATTAAACACACATGAAAATAATTTTTGAGAAATGTTGACCTCTGAGGTACTCATTATGAAATTTCATAGCAGAGTAGGGAAATTAAATAAAAACCTCTGCAACACGGAAGAAAGTTAAATTTTTAACATTTGAACCTAATAAAGGACAAATAGAAGTCTTATATATTTGGATCGGTTCATGTTGACGGTACTTGTAACCTTTTTTAAAATGTAGACTATAACATATGTTGGTCGTTTCCACTGAAAACTGTCTAGGATATTTGAAGGTAGAAATGGAAATGTGCGCATAATTTATGATACTAACAGATACGGTAACTTAAATACCACAAGTGGAGTACCTGCAAATGAAATTTACACCTGTAAAAAACGCCAATTCTATGATGCATTTTTTTAAAATTACCTAGGTATTCAGTCGAAAATACCACATGAACTCTTGTGTGCCTGAAAGGGCTCTAAGTGGCATTCTCACCACTACTCCCTCACCAGATTCTACCTCATAGTTATTATTTGGTAATAATATAGTAATTACTTCATAGTTACTATTTGGCAATACAGAGGACTCTGGTGTGCCTCAGATGCAACCAATTTCTCGAACAACTTATAACCATAACCAAAATTAGGTAAGGCTTTAAGTTATTGATCAGACATTTCTCCAATTTCTTGACAAACTTTTATGCCAGATCCATTTTTGTCAAATTAGGTCTTTCTTTATCGCTCACCTTTTACTCGCCCAATGTGCTATTCATATTATCAAGTCTCAAGAGGCTTACTGCCTAATTCTCTTTTCAGATGCTTCATCACACTTCTAATTTCATCCTGTCTTCTCGTAACTCCTAGTACATCACACAATTTAGTCATTACAACTGTATCATTCTTCTTTTACACCCGATTTCTAAGTATTTACGTCATGAGTATTTCCTGGCTTCCCAATCCTTTCTATAGTATGCCGCAGTAGTCTATGTTGTGTAAAATAAGTTCTTTATTATACGTACAAGGATATTGAAAAAAAATTAAGTTCCTTTTTTTAATATTTGTTTGAAACAAAGAGAGAATATCACAAGAAAATAAAATTTAATATTACCATACAAACGCATTACAACGGCACGACCGCTTTTACCGGCTAGGGCATCATCATTTCCATAAAATTGATACAAGTCAACAACAAATATATGTATATACCCTCACGCTGGGTTAGGGGAGCGTTGAGGGAAAGGGAGGATTAGGAAGGGGTGAGGGTATGAACTGACAGGTTTTTGTGAGTAGGAACGAAAATGTTCCTTTTTTTCTTATACTGAAACATCTACCCGTTTGTCCGAAGTAGATTGTACTGCAATCTCCACAATGCTTTTTCTAAACACCTGAACTAACGGCGGGGTCTTTGTCACGATTAAGGTTGTTAAAAATGGACCCTAAATTTTTCTTGATTTAAATAAATGCTCTCTATATTCCGTATTGTAGAGAAGCTTCATTCTTTTAGTGTAGTTCGGTATGAAAAGTCTATTCTCACCAAGCCGGATTTGTTTATATTTTTGGCCATGGTTTTGTAAATAAGCCTACCAGCTATATTATGTCGTTTTTACGAAAAAATTAATCCACTATGGAGGTAGATGGACGATTCGATGTGACCATGTCTTTGTAGATTTTGACCTCTTTATTAAAATTTTCTACCGAGAGTGGTATGACCAAAGGTCTACTAATCATCGTGTGCAAAGAGGCTAATTTGTGGGAAATATGGGTTCGAGATGGGGAGTGATTGATGTAGTCAGTGAAAGTAGGTCTATGAAATACAGAAAAATCAAAACAACCCTTGCCAATGGAAATGGTTTAATCCAAAAGTTAAAAGAGTTCTTGGTACCTATCTCTGTAGTGTACAGAATATTTGGAGACAGTGAATTGAGAAAAACTACCGAATTATTCCACTGTCGTCTGGTTCCTGTCCACACACAAATGATGTCGTCCACAACAGGTGATAGGAATTAATACTCTTCAGGAGTGGTTTTTGGGAATGGAACAGGTGGTATTCAAAGTCATTCTTGAAGAGATTGACCAATAAAGGGAACGAGGGGGAACCCATGGTGAGGCCATTCTCTTGATGGAAAAATTCGCCATCGAACTTATAATAGTTTTCGGACACGCACATTTTTAACATATTTGCTAATTCATTAATGAGCACATATTCCACACTCGGAGAGCACTGATTCGGCGATCTTGACCACTCCTGCTGTTGCGATGCTATGAAAGAGTTTCGTTTTGTCGAAGGAGATCAGCATGCACTTTTTAGGTGGCACTTTGCGGGAAAGGATGTCACACAGTTCCAGTTCCCTCCTGTGGAAGTGTCTACCCCCAAAATGATTGACAAATTCCACGATATGGTTTCAAGTTATCAATGAATCAAAGTACGCAAAATAGTTGAGGCCGCGGGCACATCGCAAGGCACAGTCGCTTCAGTTTTTCACGAAAAATTAGGTGTGAAAAAATCGAGGCAAATGGGTGCCGCGTTTTCTCACAGTGGAGAAAAAACGCAATCGTTTGGTCGACTCTGACGCTGTTTTTGCGCTTTTCCGTAACAGCCATGAGTAGTTTTTGCGTCAAACTGTTGTTCAAACATAGTTTTCAAGTTAGCAAAAAATTCTAGTGGTTGAATATTTCACTTTTCAGTTCATAAATTTGGTTTGACAAACTCAAAGTCATAATGGGCCCATAGTGACCGAAATAACATGCATGAAATGAATACATCTACATCTCAATCTGCGATATACACGGAAAGATACCGCGAGGGTACGTGGCAGGGGATCAGCAAACACGCAATATTCACACGCATCCGAGCTAGTACATGGAAACATGCTGAATAATAGGGGTACCCGCGTAGAAAAAAATTAACGAAAAAGATGAGCAAACCTAAGCATCAGTAAAACTATCAGTAATGCAGTTCAAGAACAGTGATGCATAACTGAGTAACATTAATATAAAAGCAGTGTTAAATCTACTAATTTAAAAGTACAGGCCGGAAAAATAAAGTGCAATATATAAATTATAAAAAATGACTTAAACTATATTATCCGCTATCATAGATAATGTGGTGGTTGTTTGGAATATGTGCTAAAATAAATTTACCATAAGCAAGTTCTTGGGTCAACTGTGTATGAAAATACTCTATGCGTCTTTGGATTACCTATGTCTGGCGCGTGAGGCTGGATTCCTCAGCGCGATCAAGAAATCGAGTTTACTTCCGACATCACATTCGGGCACAGAACTCTTCAACGATTTCAACCTCTTTAAATATGGGGTTATATGCCCATCTTTCAGTAAGTCAATAATTAATATAACGGAGGAGTTCATCTGGCGCTGAAACTAATTATCGAGGTCTGCTGTGAGATCATAAAATACAAGACCGCAGTGAAAAATAATGGAAAAATGAAGTTGGAGACAAGTTACTTTCTGGCATTGATACGCGGCGGATTTTATTATATTTCAATTGATGTGAAGTAGCAATAACTTTATTTCAAACACAAAAAAATACCATCTTTCCAATAACGAGAAATGCTTACGATAACATTTTAGGGTAGGAACATTGAACGTGAGATTTCTTTGGAACTGCGTAAAATCGGATGACCTAAAATTGGAAATCCGAAGAATGGACCTCGACCTATTAGGAAACGGCGAAATGAAGTGGCTCGAAGGAAGAGAGTTCTGGAGCTGAAGCTACTGGATTATACTTTCGGGAGCATTAAATGGAAATGCTGCAGTAGGTACAATGCTACGGAAGAGCACCGGTATGCGTGTAAAATGATTCTTGCAGTACAATGAAAGGATAATAATGGTAATGATGCAGACCAAACCTGTAGATACCGTTGTGGTGCTGGTTTACTTGTCTACGACGGACTACGAAGATGAAGAAGTTTAAGACGTCCGCGAAGATATCACCGAAGTTAACAAATCTGTAAGTGAAAAAGAAAACCTAATTATTTTAGGAAATTGGAACGCGGTCGTCAGCGAAGGTCAAGTACTGGAGTTCTGGACTAAGATTAAGTTTATGGTTGCCAAAACATTGTTTAAAAATATAACCGAAGATTATACGCTTGGAAAATTTCAGGAGACAGAAGAAAATGTTTAATGGACTATATGTTAGTGAATCAGAGATTTAGGAACCAGGTGTAGGACAGCTGAAGCTACCCTATAGGATCGAGGATGACCATAATTTTGTGAAGATGATAAGACATCAAAAATTCAAATAAATTGAAGGACAGAGTGAAAAACATGTGGCTGGTAGAAAAACTGAAGGAGGCTTAACACAAACAGACATTTCAAAAAGCAGTGGAAAACAACATAGGAGAGGTCCTGACTGAGAAATCAGTTTTTTGCATTGATAAAATTTTTGACTGCAGAAAGCCGCAAAGGAAGCTCTTGGAAGAATAAAAGTAGCCAAGAAGAAGCCATGAATCAAGGAATAAGTCCTAGACATGATTAAGAAAGAAGGAAGTACAAGAATGCGTAAACTGAAGAACGGCAGCTTTGCTACGAAAGAATAAGGAACGAGATAAGTCACAAAGCCAGGAAATCTAGAGAAATGTGGATGAGGAACCTATGCGAAGATGTACAAAACAACCTTGCAATTAGAAAAGTTGGAAGCTTCTTATGGGATAGTTAGGAACCTCTTTAAAGAACGGAGCGCAAGATGCAATGCCATAAGGGACAAGAATGGAGATATTTTGATTAAAAAGGAAGAAAAAGTGAAGAGATGGAAAGAATATCTGGAAGAGTTATACCACGGAAACAATCTCAGCTCGAAAGCAATCGAAGAGGAAAGCGAAGTCGAAGAGAATCAATATTAAGGTCGGAATTCGACGTAGCAGTAAGGGACATTCTTATGAATTTGGGTGGTAGAATTGATGATATTTCCGCAGAAATATTTAAAAATGCATGAGAGATGACATTAACTTACCTTTAAAAACTAAACTTCAACATATACTCACCATGAGAATAATCGAGGCACTTAGAAAAAAAATCATCATTCCTATTCTTTAAAAGTATAGAGCGGAGAAATACGAATATATTAGGACAATAAACCTTAAAAAAAACTACACTTCGATCTTAGCTATAAGGCTATTTTGCCAATTTTGAGGATCTTAGGAAACCCTACTTTTTGGACGGATTAAAAAATTTGGAAAAACGATTGGATAAATACTTAGAGATGAAGGAAGATTCTGTTGAAAAATAAAAAATTTATACTAAAAATTGTTTTTTCTGCTATTTTTAAAGAGTTATTGAACGGCCCTCGTAACACCGTGTGGGAGAAAAGGGAGTTAATTATGGAGTATGTAACCCTTTGAATAAAATGGAGCATGTAGTTCACGGCACCAAATATGCATTGGGTACATACATTTAAATTCCACTGCTATAATAAGGGACTTCAAGAAAAGAACCATCACTCCTATTGTTAAAAGAAGGGAGTGGAGAAATGCAAAAATTTTAGTACTCTAAGCCAAAAAAAAACTAATAAGTTTATTGCATATAAATTAAAAATACATGCCTTCAAGGCTTACAATGTATATCATTATCATTAACATCATTCCCCTTCCTCTTTCCCCTCACCCCTGTTCCCCTCTCCTGAGTTTCTTTCTCCCAACCCTAGACTACTCGTCCCAGACTCCCGTGGCGGGCGATAAGATAGTGGATACAGAAGGATACCCTATCATCTCCTGCCCTTCTCCCACCACTTCCCCATCCCCCTCCCCACTGTCCCCGCAACTGCAACTCGAAGGCGCGCTTACTGGGCAGTTTCATTTCAACGGCCTAGAAGACGGGTTGCAAAATCCCGAAAATTAGCCAAAGTAAGTGTGTTTCGTCTCTTTTTTGTGTGTTTCTGTCATCTCTCCGACTATTTCCAAGATATTTATAGTACCGCCGTGCAGTCTTAATTTATGTTAAACTAAATTGATTGATCATGGCATTAGACGCATTACACAGAGTAAAAGATCTGTAAGATACCTATAATGAAAATTAAAGAAAGCTGCAATGGAATGGAAAGTTGTTGAGCTGCAGAATTCATCGCAAAATACAGGAAGTCCAAAAAATATGAGAGGAAAAATTGAATATGCCTCATGTACCCTTAGGGTAGCAAAGTATTAATTGTGAAGGAAAATATCCATGTAAACCAAATATAATGAATAACATGGAACAACGATACATTGAGCATGAAATTGCCCGTTAACGCTCAATGAATGATTATTGGTGATGATAGCTTTGGTAAGACTGATAAAAGTGGGTAAATAGACAAGAAACAAGGTCATGAGGTTATAAAGAATCGTATAGAATTTATAGTTTGTGGTAAACTTAGGCGGAAGTAATAAGGCATTTGTTGTGCACTGAAGCCATGCATTTCAAGAAAGTTAGATCATAGATTTTCGGCATATGTGAGTCCAAAGGAGGAGGGATGAATATCGGTGATAAAAGTTTTTGTGGTGAAGTCAATGACGTCATTTATGCTAAATTCAAATCCGAAGGTCACAAACCACGCATATTGGAAGCAGACTTGCAGAATGAAGGTTGTAGAAGGGATATGGAAAGTGGCGAAATATGTGGATGAGTGAGGCAATCATCATGTGTATGATGTAACAAAAATCTATGGCTGCATATTCTCGAAATCGACGAGTTTTTTTTTTCAATCCCTTGGAGAATACATATTCGCTTTCCTTAGCAGCAGGGGTAGCCCTTATGAATTTTATGCGTCCATTGCAGTTGTAGCAGATAACCTAAAATCTTGTAGGAACCTATGCCCCCGATCGGGTGGAATTTATTTGAATTTGCCAATAACTAACCGCGGTATTACCCGTAAAGCGTCAACGGCAAGGTAGAAGCGCGACGATGCCGCAGAGGAAATATCGTCCGCCTTTATCTTTGTCTAAACTCATGAAACTCCGAGTTAGAATATGCACAAGAGATGTAGGATGAAAAGTGGAAAATTCGTGGCATAATTTAAAAGAAAAGGTTCAATAACGAATGAAAAAAATCTTTCATTGGGATATTGGTCTCAGTATAGGCCGTTCTATGGAATTTCCCCAAATAAAGCCCAGTCAAAAATACAAAATGCTCTTCAAAAACGAATATCTATTGAATGTTTACAAATTTTAGGAATGCATAGTGAAATTTAACAGCAAATGAAAATAATGAGCTTTCAAAATAACACACTGATATGAAAAACAAGGGAAACAAACGGATTTGCATAATATAATTGTTATATTAGTAATAAATGAAAACATAATAAGAGAACACAATTTGCATGATATTAAAATTTTGGGAGAACTTGAACCTGCGTTAGTATTTATAAAAGGATAAGGAACATGATTAAACAAAGTCAAGGAGAAATGATGAAAATACTTCAAATAAGGTTGAAATCCACACTCTCAGAAGATGAGTAGCTAACAAAGGGAAATGGGTTTCATTGAGTGTCAGGGTTCGTATTTTTCTCCCACGTCACCATCAAACTCTTGCTCAACAGCTTTTAAATGTGATGTAGAATTTCTGGCAAAAGGCTGTCCGTGTAAAATTTTTTAAATTTATCCTCCATATACTTTGACTAAAAGTCATCATCTCTGTCGTCCCGTAAAACTGTCATACCTAACTGGGTCCATAAAATAAGGTCGCAGTATTTCTTGTCCGTGATATGGAGTTGACCTTGTTTCTAGTAAAAATAATCACTCTTTACTTTTAGAGCAACTTCGCCGTCTGTAATCTCAACAAGATGCTATTTTCTTTTGAGAGAGAGCATCCGTCGGATACGCATCCCTGCATACGTATTTACATTTCACCAAGGCTATTCCATCGCCATCTGACAGGACGCCATCTGGCGTTGCTGCTTGGTAAGGGGTCCTCTAATCGGCAAAAAGTCCCAATGGGTTAACCGTATTGTCACTGACTCTCTCGTACTCCGCTATCGCCAATGCCCCAACCGCAATTCCATAGTCGGTGGCTTTATTTCCATAAAAAAATGGGTAGAGTAAAGACTGAACAGTCTTCTCCCGAGAAGTTCCTGCTCTTAATTTACAAACTCGAGCAGAAGTAAAAGCGGTGAGCCTTTTTCTCCACTAAACGTGCCATGTTTGACAGAGGCGTTGAGTTCTGGTAGATGCCTCCAGTTGTCATGTTTGCTCCTCGTCTAATTTCAGGGAATTTAGGAAATCATCTCTCACAGTTAAGTCGATTTCAACCTTCTTCTCGATATTTTGTGGGCCATGCAGTCCATAATTCTGGGCAGGATGCTCCAATGGTCCTTTAAATTCAAGACGTTGCTTTGCCCGCAGCTCAGTGTTTTTTTCGGAGGGTAGTTTAAATTTTTTCGTAAAAAATCCTGGACTCCTGTTTGTGATGCTATTGTGTATCAACACATGAACATCTGGTCCTGCATTGAAGGTTGAAACGGCCACTTCAAACTTACTTAGTTTGATATGACCCCCTCAAAGTGAAATTTACTCTTTTCCCTCCGACATATTTTGCCGCGTATGAGTTGAAGGATTCTGCTTGATTGTTGGTTACGCCCAGGATCAAGCTGGGAGTGTGGTTGGCCCAGAGATTATTTGCTGACATGATATCGTCCCATACCCCAAAGTTCATCAACAGAGGCACACGGTTCTCCTCATCAGACTTTGGTCCACGACAAAAGTACGCCGCACATTTACAACGTTCCCCGAAAACAAGCCGGGGGCCATTTATAATGTCTTTCTGTAGCTCTGTGGGGTCAGTAGTTAGCGTACTATTTCTAGATTTTATGGCAGAAGTTACCGCATTCCTTTACCGATGTAAGTTGTCTCCAATATTTTTCCTAATAGTTACTGGTACATATCCTTTCCAGTTATTCGTTTTCCTTACTACATCTCTGATACGGTTGCAGTATTTCGAAGCAAATGGTTCGAGTATTCCACCTTTAGAACAGGAAGGTCTACACCGTATGGCAATACTCTCTCAAGCCTTTGCATGATGCTGCTATCTCCATCGCCTGAAAAATTATTGAATTTAGTGGAGCATACAGATAGTCGTCTGCTTGAAAACTTGACACATGCTAGAGTACTTCTTACCTATGAGTCTATTGTACTTCAAATTATACATTTTAACACCGTTTTTGAAGCCTTCTACTATGGTATCTGCTTCCATTGCCGTATAAGAAGCACTCCAGTTTTTAAAACATGTGTGAGGCCATGCATTATTCGTAGGGTCTTTTGAACTCACTTGCGTACCCACAGCATTACTTATTTCTTACTCCAATAAATGTTACTTTTTTAGTTCTACATCCCAAAATGTAAGCCTGAAAATGTGTTTGCATTAATAGCGACCGATATGGCGTCCATGAACAAAATACGTACCACTCCTGACAAAGAGTTAGTTTGTGCGGTATGATCTTTTTTTCCCATGATCCGTCACTCACCACCGTTATCGAAGGTGGTTTCGAAGGTTCCATCTTTATCCACTTCCCCTGCTTTGATCGCAAGTTCACTTTCATCCATAGACGCTTTCTTCATCCCCTCCCAAGCAACATCATGCATGGCAGGAGCGATGTCGGCTTGCTTATTCAAGAATGTTTGGCTGGCCTTGTGCGGTACGTTCAAAATTGTATTCATTTCCGCCATTTGGGCGTAACCTAGCCCTATACATATCATACTGGAGACTTGTAATTCCGTTCGGTAATTATTTATAGCTGAAAATGTTAAAATAATGACCCGATGAATTTTCTTCATGAATCACCTGCTCTTCACTGAAATAAATAATACGTGTGAAAAACGTGAAAGGCTTTATTTAATGCGTGGATTAATAACATTTCCACATATTCGCAACTTTGCCATAGTGAACTACCAGCCGTTGTCGAAATATGCATTCCAATTTCCAGGGCGCTCACAAAGAATTCCGGCTCCTCTTCGTCGACCCAAAGGGGAGGGGGTGGTGTTATCTCCAAGAGGGTAACCTGACACAGCTCTAGAACCCTTGCGCTCTCTCACAGGTTGAACACATCTGGATTTTAGTAAACAAGAAGGGTGGAACGCCTTAGGGCAGGAGTGGGGGTAGACCTCTTAAGAGGACGGCGTACCCCCCTGTTTTGCAGCATCTTCTGCGATCCGTTCTCATTCAGTCAATTTTGCTTGTATCAACTTGAACGTTTTGGTTAAATCAAGGAAAAGTGAAATTAGGACGCTGTATTTTAAAAAATCTTCTAAATCAAATGTTAATAGAAGGAATTTCAACAAAGATGGGCCTTTTTTGGGAAATGTTGCGGAATGCTGAATCAGGAAACTGCCTTTTTGGCTAAGTCGCACCCCAGGGTTATGTGTCTGGCATTGGCACACCCACTGCCACTAAGAAATTTCCTCAAATAAATGTATAATTTAGGAAGAATAAACATGAATTTCGAGAGATTTTAGCGTAGTAATCAGCGTCTACAGCAGCCCCCGCTGTTGTCTGAGAGGGGGGGAAGAAATACGAGAGGGGGATGGAGTCTGACTTCCCCAGGAAGAGTCCGAGAGGGTTTTAATCTTTGGAGCGAGGTAGTCGTTCACAAGCTTTGCTAGCGATCTGCTGGAGCCACCAGTCATTTATCCGTAACGCACACGTTAGTCGCAAATTTCGAAGTTTTTCCACCTTGTGGAATTCAGTGCTACCAACAGTATTGTCACGTTACCATACTTGTACTTAGTATATTTACAATGCCTTATGCAAAACAGCGTCAAATAAAGGGCAGAAGCAGTAGAAAATTGAATTTGTCTGCCGTGAGGAAACGAAGGAGGGGTGAGCATCTAGCACGATGGAGGGAAGAACCAAGGTAAAGTATATGTAACGGCTGCAAGGAAAAAAGTCATGCTCCTTGTGCTTTGGGATGTATATCTTCAAGCATAAGTATGAAAATAAGAAACATGTCATAAAATATTCATATCCAAGTTGCCAATTGCGCGGAAATGTTTTCTCACCGTAGCCATTAATTTATATTGTTTGAAAAAAGGGATCCGAAGCCCGGTGCATAAAATCCGATGTTTAGTAAGATATAGAATCCGGAACCCAAGGAACTAGGCGTTTCTTACAGACGGTACAGACACTCCATCTTTTACAAGGAGAGTTTCTCTCCGTTTTGAACAAAATTACAACATTTTCTAATAATTTCGGTGCCACTTCTGAATGCAGAATATTAATTAAGAACCTGAAAGAAAGAGGCTCGAATGAATGAGATGATGAAGCACCTTCTCAAGTGATTATAACTACTGTGCGTACACCAACAACCTCAACTGCGGACCTTCATTGTTCTTCGGAAAGTTTGATCGAGTTAGCGGAAATGCGTGAAGAACCTGTAGCTCTCCCTGTGTCTGGTCGAAGAACAGTGGATTTGCATTATTTTAAATAAATACAATCAATTGATCATTCGCCTTTCAAGTGCACTTTCAGAAATATGTTTCTTGTGGGAGAACGTCGTCTAGGCGTGAAAACGTTTAAAATTTGTGTGCCAAGTGAGCAATGCCAAGGAAAATATATGGACTGAAGACAGTAATTCTACGAGCATTGAAATTAACTTCCCTGTTGTGCCTGGTGTGATGTCCTCAGGTGGCGGTTATTCCCAACTAGTGAAATATTTTCTGCAATGGATATCCCCGTCCTGGCAGAAAAAACCTATAAAAAATACCACAATAAGGTGCGCGAAGGATGGGAAATGTCCGCTGCGAAAGAAATGGAGGTGGCGGCGAAGATTGAAGCCTCAAATGTGATAGAAAACGGGGACGTTGAAAAAGATGGAGTCCCTCTAATCACGATGATTACAAACGGGAGTTGGTGTTTGAGATCTTATCGCAGTAACTACTCATCATTAAATGGAGTAGCGAGTATTCAATGTTTCAAACTACAAAATATCCATTTGATGCAAATATCATGTAAAGGAAAAAGACGCATAAAATTTGTGATCTATTTGTGTGAAACAATAATCTCTCTTCCGGAGGTGTCATTATTTTTTTTAGGGAATAAGTGAGAATTCTTTAAGGGGTCCTAATTTTATTTGAGTTTAAATTTTCTTCAGTGCCACTCTTCAGTCATTGTTTTTTACGTCTATTTATTACTCAGGGAGAGAGTCTATTCCTCTAATCTGCCCACCCGCAAGCACCATTTAAATCTGAAAAAATGATGAAATAAGCTTTATTAACAAGATTATCTTTTGTTATTCCTATGCACGCTTGTAAAGTATCGTGTACATTCATTCAAGGGCGCTATCGTTGGATTTAACTCCAAAAAAGTTATTTTCATAGCAGCGAAGAACAAATAGTGCACCACTTGCGCCCGGGCAGCTTCGAGAGGGCAAGAAGCTGCAGAGCACAAATGCTTCAAGAATTGTTCTTTCAGCATAGAGGCTGCAGCCGTTGTTGTTGGATTTTGCAGAAGTGAAGAGATGTATGGTGTCCGATATGCTCGTCTCATTGCAGACGGCAACTCCAGTGTGTACAAAAAAGTTATAGACGTGAGACCTTACAAGACTTTGATCGTGGAAAAGGTTGAGTTCCATAATCACCTTCTAAGTAGTTACTGTAATAAAATAAATGCACTTGTAATTACAAGAAACCGTGAAACATGTGATATCATGCAAAGAAAATTGATAGTCGAAAACATTTTGCGCTTATGAGCAGCGGTCACAAAAGGTGTTGAGTTTACGAAATGCCAAATTGTGTCAATTGCGCAAAAAAATAAGCTTAAAGAATATATTTAATCGGCTGGGAAAAAACCTGATCCCGACTATGGCCCCTATTCTAAAAGGCCTAATATGCCTATTGAGGACTTAACGAATGATTGCCGGCTATTTATTGACTCTTAAAAATTTACTTGAATGTATGTACTTTATATATTTACTTGTATACCTATATTTCCTTATAAACTGAAAAATTTACTTGGAATGTATGCTTCCCGAGTTAGTTGATCCGAGATTCTCCCGATCAATGCCGAGACGGAATTACCCCGTATTTTGGCTGCCCAAGAGAAGAGGTATTGCGAAAAGAAGCGTAAGGGGAGAGAGAAGAATGAAATGGGCAATTCGGCATGCAAAAAGCAGAAAAAATAAATCATTTTCAAAACCGACATGACTTTTTCTCTTTCCTCCCGTGGTGGGGTAGAGTACTTATTACCCAGGTAGCACCTTTTTACGTGAGAGGTGAGTGATTTGAACTTCCCATGTAACACAGTCGGAGCTGAAACTAAACTGACTGCTGGTGAATAAGGTGAAGAATTACAAAAGCAAGGATCAGTATAGAATTTGGAAGGGATGAGCACGCTCGATGCTTCAACCGAAATGAGAACGTAAACTGCAACATAGAATTAAATCGCAATGTATTCATTTATTTAGTCGATTTTGATGAGGACATTGACTCATCATCATGGCCATACTTCACGGGAATACCTACTGCAGAAACTAGGAACTAAGTGGCATCAGTTAATTCTAAAAGCAACCTGAGAGTTACATCATCATTCGCCATATGCATTATCTAGTACAAGAGGCAAAATAAAGTGATAAAACTTTCTAACTTTTAAAGTTAAACTTTTAGGCCCGATAAGTCATGTTATCACCCAGCATTTTTCGAAGAAATCGTGCGACTCGCACCCTAATACAAATACAAGGGCGAAAGATAATGTGTGTGCGCTGTTGCCACTCTTACGGACTCAGCCTCACGTGCACTGAAATGACAACCTTGCGCTCAGTGGGTTACGAAATCATCGGTGAAGAAGGATCATACTACCAAAGGGAAGGCCTAGAGCCCCCCATATGGGGCAATAGAAGCATTGGGAGGGGATTCTTCCTTCCCCCACGCAAGGCAAGAACAACGTAGACGACACACTCGAAACAAATACACCCGTTGGAATGGCACTGACTCGGGTCTCAACTCTATCGGTTGACAGGAAAACTATCTTCATCCTCAGAAGTGGAAAAAAATTTATGTACTGCGTCCTCTTAAGGAAGAAATCTTCGGTTTGAACTTCAGCGCACTACGAGTTCAAAACGTGAAACATGCTCCACAGCGTATACTATTATGACCTAACTATAAAAATAGCATCAAAAGTTGTTGTTTGAATGTGTAGATGAAGGATCAAGCTTTGACCAGAGTGGAAGCAAAATCATCTGTTCGAATTCTAGGCTTCGCAAATAGCGACTAAAAAGGGACAAAAATGGAAAGTATGGCTATTTTTTATAAACTAAAAAATAAACCGATAAAAAATCCGTTCCACTCACGTAAAAAACAATGCTTTTGCTACAACGGGAAAATTTTTTATGATACCAGCTGCTACGATAAAGTCGTAGTCGAATTCATCTTAAGCATATGCAACGGGCTTATAAATGCTGCTAGGGAGCACCCGCACTGCAGGTGGGCAGTGGGTAGATTGGAGGGTAGAGGGTAGAGGCTGGAGGGTTGCGGGTGGATACAACCCTGCCGCACTGCGTGATGGAATAAGCAATGCGGAGTCCACTTGGGTTCGCGCGCTTTTTCAGAATATGTATAATCATACTACTATATAACAGTGAAGTGGTGTCTGTCTGTCTGTCGGTTATATGTTGGTTACGCATATCCTCAAAAACTACTGAACCGATATAGCTGAAATTTTGTAGGATTCTAGCGTATACACTTAAAGGTGTTATAGGCTATATAAAGAAACGCTCAGGGCCCGGGTTTGATCCCTGGCGCCAAATATGTATTTACATTTTTGAAATTGACTTTTTCAAATTATGGTAGCGCAAGAGTTTTTTCTTTCGCTCAGTAAAATAAGTAAATATTAATCGATTTCTTTCATTCTTGCTGCAATGAGAAAATGTTTAAAATTTCTTGTTCTTGTAACCAATTAATACTCTGTCCTCGGAATTTCTGGCCAATGTGTAATTTACGTTGAAAATTACAGTTCTTTTCGGTTCTTTTCAGAGCGTCCTTTGCCATTGTCGTCTCCGAAACATCGTTGATGCTTAAACAGTTTGTCATAGAAGGCAATGTGTTTTTCACGAGGATATAGTAAGGTACTGAAGGCATTGTAGGCTATTCGTGAAGCAAGGTCAGCCATATTTTTCCGCACAAAGATATGTGACGACTGTTAGCGCTACTCACGGATTTAGGTTAGTATTCGGTTAAAATTACGAGTATTTAAATGAATGCTTCAGCGGTGTTCAACTTGTGAGTTATTTTATTTCTTTACGGGTTTAAGAATTTGAACCTAGGACATGAAAAGAAGAGATGGAAGGCTCTCGAAATCCTTGTCGATGGACATAGGTTGAGATTTGAGATAGTTCAAAAAATAGAGAACAAAATTCAAATTCCAATGGAGCATAATGTCTCATTACGTATCCGTGGGATGTTCATTGATGCCACTGCAATGATGCTAAAAAGTTTGTCAAAAAGAGATGCAATAAACTGCATTGTTCTTTTCGTGAAGATATTAAAATGAACTATAAAAGGTATCGCAGCTAATTCTTGAATCTAGATGGGCCATTTCATTCGAAAAAATCATACGGGCTTTCTTTTCGCGCTACTCACATATCCTTACGTTTGCATTCGGTAAAACTAAAAACATTTAATTGAAAGTTTCTATGGGGTTCCAAAGGTGAATATTTTATAGATATATACTGTATTCCGAAGTGCATCGCTTTCAAAATTGTCGTCTTTTAAGACGCAAATTCGTGAAAAGAAACTTAAATGAAGTCTAATCAAAAATATAAGAAGCAAGAAGAAAAATTTGCACCCTTCAAAACTTATATTTCATGCGAAGCCTTCTTTCGCTATTCTTCTTCTCCACCAATTCATTCTCACACTAATAGGTACGATAACATAACTTTAAATTACGCAATGCATAAATTTAAACTAAAACTCATGTAACGATTTGAGTGATATGGTTATTTTCCTGGAGGATGGGTGGTCAAATAATTATACGTTTAACCAAAATTGAACCAGAATGCATAACTTCGAGTAGTAATCTAGTAATGTATAACCTCGAAAGTAATCTGTTGAAATTGAGTTCTTAAAGGCTGGCATGGTAACAAAGTATGTGCACTGTAAGGAAAGAGGGATGGGGTGACTTCATGGACGTGGCACCAGTGCACCCACTTGACCTTGAGGCCGACCGGGTAGTCGCCTGCTTACTTAGCAAAAATAATTTTCAAATAGCTATTGATATAAAATCACTTATGTTTGCAAAGTGTATTGGCTGAAAAGCGTAACAATAAGGCACATGTGTTGTTCTCAACGCCATAAAAAGTAGAAGATATGTTTAAATAATTTTTTGTTTGTATAAATAAGCGTAGATATAAATGAGCACATTTTAAAGTGACTGTTTTATATGTTGACATATCCATTTATTAGCTATCAGGCTGCAAACTCAGGCATCCATTACTTTTATTCCGACAGTAGTGGCCGTTCCTGGTAATCAGAATACCATAATTTATGGATTAACAGCTGCTTACTGGACAGTAATTAAATATTCAGAGGCTTTAGGTCGATTTCACCGCAATATGGTTGCTTCCAATATATCGAAATATAGGATAAACGGTGTTATAATTTTTACTGAAAATGGAACAAAAAATTTCTCAGCCGAATTTCAACTTAAATTATGAAGCGGACGCTACTAATAATCTAGACACCATATATAATATCGTACATTTAAATTTATAAAAGAGTTGAGCATTTTAGATTAATTTGTAATAGATCACATTTCAGTATAGTCAACTGAATATATAGATGGCGTTACTGCACAAACAGGGGCATCCGTACGCGCAATATCTGTCGAACACCTACGTTTGCTAGGAAGTCTCATCTCGGCGGTCTAGAGGACGGGTTGAAAAAACCCGAAAATTAGCAAAGTCAGTGTGTTACGCCTCTCTTTTTGTGTGTTCCTCTCGTCTCTCTTTATCCTCTCTGTCATCTTTGCCAATTCTTTGGCAACTCGGTCTTGCCACTGCATTTTGTTTTCGTCGCAATCCGTTCCTTACGACAGGTGGGGTGGGTGTCGGCAGAAACGGAAGCAAAACTGGCGAATGTAGATAACGATCCTCCTCTCCAAGGCGGCAGCTAGCACAATTCGACATCGGTTGCATCCATTCCTATTCCCCAGGTCCCTTTCTTTCTTGCAACCACCCTCTCTCCTTCCAAATCGCCCCTCCTCCTCTATACACATTTGATTATCCCCCTCGCCCTGCACTGTTTCTCCCACAAATGGCCCCCCCCCCTCTATATCCTATTCCCGTCCTATAGGTCAGTGTTTTCTTAACGCGAAGCCAGTGAACAATTCCCTTTCATTCCGTCGCAGCCGTAGAGTCTCGCTGCTGACGTGTTGTGCAGAGCCGCTGTGCCAACTCCGACGACACAGTGAATTCGCTCGGATTTCCGTCGCTGATGGATCCTCGAAGAGGTTGAGCCAGGTTTTCCTCCAAGTTAGTAGATATTCTTTCACGAGATTTTTTCTTGTTGTCATGATTTTCCTATTATAACCTAACTGTATTTGAATTGTGAATGTGCTACTGTAATTATATTTCATGTGGATTTTTCTCCGATTCATTCTTATGGCCAATGATTTTATGCACTCCTCTCTTCGAGAGATGAACGTTTAAGACTATCGTTTCAACCTCGATACTATTAGTAGTTGTATCCCAGATCGGACACTATCACAAAGTTTTTATTTAGCACATCATATATGTCCTGGCAGCGCAATAAAGTCACCACCTTCTAGTATTATGAGCAGATGTATATTTGCTTTCTCTATATCCCATGCATAACAGGTGAATGAAATGCAGCTACTCTGTCACTTGTTGAACAGGTGTGAGTGGTGAGATCAGACATGGGAGTCCCATTTCTCGTAAAGATTCACTAGCGAGATATTTACCTGGGGCATTATGCTTACTCTATCACCGTAGCTCATATGTATGTGATTTATTTCTCACAGTTATTCTTTAAACGTATTTTTACATAAATGCACACCAAGTACGTGTCTATTCTCTTACCTGGATGGCCGTGTTGCAATACCCCATTAAATATGGAAACAATTTTCGATTGGGAGACCTTTCAATGCGAAAATCGTAACTTCGGTCATTCGTACTTAAATGCATTTTATTGTAAATATTCGTGGTGAAAAAGGAATATCATACTTCCCTAAAACTGCAGATGAAAAATTTCTCTTCTCCCTCTCTACTCCCCTTCTTCAATATAGACGAAAGACGATCAGCTGTTCTTCATCGTCGCCGAATGGCAGAGGTGCGCGATTCCAGCTACTGATCGGAGCCAAGGTCAAATCATAGTCAACATATGAGGGCACTCACGTCTTAGTGGTAGTGAGTAATTTATGTGGGATTGTTCCTTACTATATTATTGAATCATTCCGTGAAATTCAAACTAAGAAGCGAAAATGATTTTGCATTGGTCTCCGTTGAAGTGTGCGTGGCGGTATTCATAGCTCTTCATGCTAATACTATGAGATAGGAAAATTTTATAGTTTTAAGGCTAATAAATATTTTTTGATCACTCTGGTGGAGGCCAATCAGCTGTTGATCCTGTTTGACAGATGTCGGATGTGGAACTCGTTTCGAAGCGGGAACTTCGACACCCGCAAACTGTTGCGCGAGAGAGTGCGAAAGTAGTGGACTCCGTCACTCGTGTCCGTGAGTATGTATGTACCTTATCTCTGTTGGCGGATATGAAACCATTTAACTGCACGAAAGATATATTTGACGATGGGAATGAGCATATTCACGTATGGAGTCGTATAAATCGAGAGAAGTTGGCAAAATTGAAACTTGATATGTTCCTCGGGATCCAATGGTTTTCCGTGAAATAAAATGGCTCAAGTTTTTCTTCCGTTAGGATAGGTGGAGATTATGATTTATATTTTCAGCTAATCTAAATGAAACAATTGTGACGGTATTCCGAATTGATCGGAAAGGAGGACTTTTTAATTACTTCGTGTACGATCCATTTCCAAATTAGCTGGTCATTTTTTTACAGCTAACGTAATTAAATTTCATTCACCACTGGTTTTTCCTGTGGGGTTGAATTTTCTCACTAGGTATCTAATCGTGTTCCCAAATGCGCAAACGCAGGTCGTCTATATACTATTGTAATATCAGGGATGTACATTGGGTATAGAGGTGATCATGGAGTGCCATCAACATGCTATACTTCATTGACAACAGGTGCCTCACTTGCCTCGAGCATACACACAACTTGCCTCAAGAGTAGGTTGGTTTAGTGTAGTGAAACAGGGCGTCACAGAGCAATTCAGATCCAAGAAGCTACGGATATAAGTAAACCTATAGCAATAATAACTCTTGCCAGCACTTAAGGTAGTTTAAAAAACTTAGGGCTCCTTACTTGACAATCAATAGGGCGAGTTGGTGTAGTGGTTAGAGTACTGGCCTCTCTCCAAAAGGGTTCGAATCCCGGGAGTGAAAAGGTTTTTCATTGGTAAACCGGCCACTACTTGAGTATTTCGTGGATAGCAAATCGAGTTCGGTACTCAGTCAGTTGAATAGGATGTTAAAGCCGAAGCTCCTTTGTTACGAACAGGCTACCTTCGCCGATTTTTTCCTCTTCTTCCTTTCCCTTCCATTCTCTTCCAATGCCTTTTATTCCGGTCTGAAGCGCCTATTAGTGTGAATACATAATTGAAATCAGATGAAATTACAACGGATGATAACAATAATACAGTATGTACACATTAAAGGGAACATAGTGTATCTGTTGATATTATTCAGAAATATGAGCATGCAAACTAAATGATAAACTAGGAAAATTTTACGAATAATTCAAAATGTTCATTTATGTGAGGGCTGTGTAATGAATTTCAGCGTTTCAACTCTGAAAATAGGAAAAAATTGTCATCATAATCAGCAATCACGGAATTGTTTTGACGCAGTCCTCCACTCGATTCTTCTATCGGCCAACCTCTTCATATCAACGTATTTTTTCTCTTTCATATCCTTCATCACTTGTCCTATATACCTCAAACGCGGCCTTACTTTCCCGTTCACTCTTCCCTCGACGATTATCTTCATAAGGCCATCACGTCTTAAGATTTGGCCGTTTAAGTTGTCTTGTATTCTTTTAAGGGTTTTCAGTAGACTTCTCTTTTATCTCACTCTTCCTACGGCTTTCTCGTTACTTACTAGGTTGATCCATTTAATCTTCATCATTCCTCTGTAGCACCAAATTTCGAATGCTTCCACCCTTTCCTTCTCCGTTGCTGCCATCGTTCATGCCTCACTGCTATAAAGAAACACGCTCCAGATGTACTTTCTAATGAATTGTTTCCTTACTTTTTCGCTTACATTTTCAGCTGTAAATCGAATCTTCTTTCGATAGAAGGCCTTTTCGCCTGCGATTTTGCGATTCTATTGATATTCCGTTCTCCCTTCGTCCATCGTTCATCCGTCAGAAATAATGATAAAATTAATTATTTGGCAGACACAGGTCACAGAAAGAATATTTTTCTCAAAAATGACAATTGGATAAATGTAGTCTAAAAGAAATATTAAGTGACACATAATGAATACTTCACTTTACCAGAATTTGAGGTTATACCTCTCGAAAAAGTTAGCAATATCTAAGTCTTAAACACACAAGGAGCGGAGCAGATAAGTAAAAAACTTAAGTACTCAATAAGTGCTTTATTTTCCTTAAGGTTACAAATAGGCAGCCTGTGACTCAAAGAAATATCATTCTTATTTCGAAGGGCAACAGTTAAATCCTATTACTAAAGAAAAGTAAATAATTCTTGCACAATATAAACAAAAAATCAATACATCATGATTTAAACAATAAATAAATTGAATAAATAAAATATAAATGAGTAAAGAAATAAAACACTTAGGAGGGAGGAAATATCGAGAGATGGATGAAAATGAAAAAAAGGACGAAAAAATAGGAGACAACCCAGCACCGGTCTCATTTCACTCATGACCAATAATGCCAAGGAGGCACAACGTCTCTTTCGAAGTTCCCATTAACTTACTTTTCTTCTGGTTTATCTTTGCTCATGCTCATCGCATTTAGTAGTTCAAAGTCTACATTCTGTAAACCTAGAAGCATGTATTGCTCGAGTTGCCCGGGAGCCCGTGGAGATTTCTTTCGTTTTCTGTCTACCTCCACTCTTACCCGAGCGCTTCGCACCCCTTGCTTACAAAACTTGGGAGGAGAAACCGGACCGTTGGAGAGACTGATACAGTAACCTAGGAACTAGCAGATAGTGAAGGTTTCACAGATGGTGTCGGTTTCATCCGACTCTCGATGCCCCATGGGATCTCGGTGGTGAAGATTACCATAAATTTTCTGGGTACGTTGGAGACCTGCAAACGAGGCGAATAAAGGACGACGATAAATTTGTTGGAGAAAGAAAGCTTCACGAAATTGGATACACGGGGATGGTTACGGCATATATAACCCTACAGATGAAGGAATAAGCATTGTTAAGTCGCAATTGAGGAAGAAATGTGGCTGAAAATCTAGATGTGATCTTCTTAAAAATTTCCTTTTATGCTTAGATTAGATCACTGAGGAGAATTTTTGGCAATATAAAAAAAATGAAATTATGTGACGATAATGGTGGGGATGACGGCGTTTCGAAAGATAGAATGAAATATGTATTGGTGTGGTTTATGTTGTTAGTACTGACAGCATTGCTTTTCTTAATACGTTAGAATGAACAAAATATTGGATACACGAACTGTTGAAGGCCTGTATGTTTCCCTAATATTTCAATAATGGTTGATATCCGTCGAGAAAAATTAACCTATTCTTGGACTCAGTCTGCTTTTTATTTTCCATAACTTTCTCCTCTCCCCTACTGTTTTTTTACTTTCCTCGTTTGTCTGCATTTCCATCACTTTATCTCCTCCGCATTTGCACATTAGAAACTGTCTATTTTTTGTGTCTCTCTTTACATTGATTTTCTTTCGTGAAAGTCAGTTTTTGTGCCAGCAGCTACCTATTTACCATGCGCTTCAGCAGTTTTCCTTTGACCTATCTGCCGCGTCCCTTTAATGGCAGTAAACTCTTTAAGTGCAGACGATTCTTTTGGCTGGGCGATACTTTTCCAATCTACAGGTGCTTTACCTTTATTCATCTGACATGTTATCTTACATGTTTCTCAGCAGGTGCACCTACTTCATCTTGTGCTCTTCTTCGTGTAAATGCTCCGTAGTTCCATAAAATCTCATAACATCAGTTTCTTAACGGTATAACTTGTTACAAATAATGGTACCTTTTTGTATGGAAGGATAATCTCCCATGAATTTTAAATTTGTTTATTACCAATTATAATTTACGAGATAGTTATTTTTTCCTCTTACTTGTGTATTCACGAGTGACGTTGTCTACGAGTGAAGGTAGGTCTAAATAAACATTTAATTCTTCCAACGACGATTTCATTTCACACGATATCTCAGCCTCAATATTCAATGCAAAATTTTCTCTTTCCTTTCTCATTACAGACTAATGCCCAGCAGTTGTTCTTCGTCATTGCCAAAGTGCAAGATGCTCTCTTCGGGACGCAGGTCAAATCAGTCAACACGTGATTGAGGGCGTTATGGCACGCAAAGGTCCGTGGTAACGAGTAATTAATATGCAATTTACACTCTTGTTTCAATTTTATATATTTTTGAATGAGATCGTGAACATAATATTATGAATTGAAAATAATTTTGCATAATTTTCATTGTTCCTACGTTGAATTTTGTGTGGCAGAATTGACAGATCTTAACGAAGGCTATTGGATGGGCGAATGTCATTAAAATGTTTTTGGTCTAATGCCTAGATTTCCTTTTATTTTTGATTTCACAGGTGAATGTTGATCAGATGTTGAGATTGTTTGAAGGAAGGTAGCTGCGGAACACGGTTCCATGCGGGAACTTTGTCACCACCAGTGTGTGGCGTGTGGAAGGCCGAGAGTAGGGAACTTGGTTCTTCGTTGTGTCCGTGAGTAATTTTTTTATGTTCGCGAATTTGAAACTATTTTATAGCATAAATGATATATTTGGTAGTAGGAATACTGTGGAATAACCAATAAAGCCTCGGACACAATCAACGTAAACAGCTGACGTGAGACGTTTACGTGAATCGGGAACTTAATTACATTAATTTACAAGAATTCAGAGGAACTTACGTGTTCCATGACATTGATGAAGTTACCAGATCGCTTAAGGTTCTCATAACTCACAAAAATTAATTCGTGAAAATCGTGTGTAATGCTTCGTAACGAAATGTCCAATATCTCCATTGTCAACAATGGAAAACAAGCTTTTTCATGTCATTAGTTACTATATAAAATCTCATTTCAACACTACAACTACAAATTACTATTCATTCATTGATTCCCTCATTAGAAAAAATTCAGGGAATTCTCTATGCTGAAATCAAAGGCAGAAATAAGTTTTAAAATATTTGAGACTAATATGTATTTCTGGAATGGTCTGCATCCACTTGGATCTTCAATAACTCCCCACAGGTGGCTCCTTATCGCCAACTCCTGGGACAGTTTTCATTGCTTTTCTGTGTACGTGAAACGTGAGAGAAGGGAGATAACCATTTCTCAAGTACGTTCTCACGTTACGGGCTGAATGTCCGTTTCCGTTTTTCCACCCATGCGCCATCTCTTAACGGTTTACGGTACACGTCACCCCTTTACGTTCATCGTAATCCCGGTCTTTAGGTGTCACATCCATTAGGAAAGTGAACCTAGTAAAGTGCTTTTTCGGCTGTGTTGTAATGCAGAAAACGTTTTGCGGTCTGCATCTGCGCCTGGGATACAAGAAAATTCTTCACGCTATTCCTGAATCTTTCCCTAACCAATATGTAATTTGCTTAGTATCTTCCCGTATCACCCAGCATTTTCCAAGAGTAACTACACCTGGGGTGGTGTTTAAACCACGTGTTCGTAATCATTAAATAATTCCTCCTACAGAACCCCACTGTTCCTTCTCGCCGCTTACATTTCTTACACCCAGCCCAAACCCCTCTACTTCACTTCCGTCCCTCCTATCCCCTAATACAGCGTTCCAGTATCCCATAACTATTAGGCTCTTCCTGCCTGTAACTTTCGCGATTACTTCTTTCAACTGGTCATATATGTACTTCGTCTACCTACTTCCTCCCCTTTATGTCCCCTTGAAGGCGTGTAAACGTGTCATTCGTCGGCATCAATTTGATTTCGATAACCAAAATTCTATCGCTCACCTGTTTCACGTTCAGTACTGTTTTCCCTTATGTTTCATTCAATGCAACCGCTGCTCTCCGCTGGCGCTCTTACCCTCCACTGGAAATTACACCATAGCTTTCACTCCTCCAGTCACCCTGGTATCTCCATCTTGCTTCGCTTAATCCCTACAAATCGGTCTATCCCCTCTCCATTTCACGCTTAGTTTTCCAGTTTCCCTGCCCTTAGCATCGTTCTAACGTTCCATGCCCCGATTCTTACCATTTTTGCTCTCTTTTCTGGATTCTTCATCGCCGCTGCAGCGGTCTTTCTTTCCATGCAAGGATTTCATGATATGACGACCGCAGAGTCATTGCTTCCCCTGCTGCCGGCCTTCCCCACTCATTTGGACCGAGCCCCGTAATTGTGACGATGCAAATCTTTATTGTTGCATTCCATTGTGATTTTAGGAGAGTTTAATTGAGGTGGTTTCCCGTTACCTGCATTAAAAGTGTTTTTAGGGTGACACAATCACCTGATAGGCCACCCCACTGGGGTCAGACGGCTTCTCGAAGCTGCCTTACTGAGGAACAGACGCTGCGAGTACGTTCCGTGGACTACTTTTCGTCAGGCCCCTACCCTTCGACCCATCTGGCATGGGTCATTACTAGGATCAGCATCAGTTGCTCCCGCCAATGCATCTCTAGGTGTCACAGGAACACGCAAACCCCAATCCCACCACGCCAAGGCGTAGTCCAGGAGGATGGGTATTAGCGAGAACCTAGGAATAATTCTTGTTATATTTATTGACTCGTTTATGCATTTGTGAGGGAATGAACTAAGTATGATTACTTCATGTTGATTTGTTTACATCGTGTACATACTATGGTGTTGATAATTTTTTTTCAAAAGCCCTTTTGAAAATTAAGTGGCACGATACTTTAAAAAAAGTATAAATCATTCTCGCCTAGGATATTGATGGTTAGATGACGCAAATTACGTTTTCATGTGCGTTTGTTACATAACTGTGTGTTGGGTTTATAGGGAAGAGCATTTTCTTCATATATGCTATTGAAAGTATTAGTGTATATGTGTTACATGTATCAATAAATTCTACCATTGGTATTTGTGGTAATGTGTGGATTTTTTCAATTTGTACATTCAATGACATCTTTTTGAACTTAAAATACTTTCGGAGTTGGAAATAAACTTGTGTGTTATATGCAAAGACACATTTTTGTGGCAAATATGTGTTGTGGCTTGTGTAGTGTAATAACTGGCAGGATATTTTCTTTTGAAATTAGATATTGGATGTCCGCTACTATCTTTAAATCTACCTCAGTCAGTGTCTGAACTATATCGCAACTGATCAATGACAAAAAATGAAAATATTTAATTTCTTATAGTTACTGTAGCATTTTTTTCTGTTGTGCTAGTCCACACCAGTATGCCATGAACAGGAGTTTTGTTCTGCTTTTCTAACTAAAATTCATCAAATTCATTGATTGGTAAATATTAGTTAATTAGTGGCACAATTATGCGAGTTTCAATTTCATTGTGTTATACTATGCAATCTCATATGGGTTGGAATTTCTAAATGTAATGGTTGATATAATTCTTCATTATTTCCTTGAGGTAATGTATAAATCCTCGATAATGCTTCGTTTTCAGTCTGTGATACATATATACCTAGCTGTTAGTGAGTGTAAAATTTGATTGCAATTAAATATCACAATATTTAATTTAACAAAAAAAATAGTTTTTTAGCTGGTACCTATTTCAGAAATTTCCTTGTGCTGCATGAGGAATATATTTTTCTCCTGTTTTATTTAATTTTCTGTCAGAATTTCATGGCTCTGGCAATACATATACAGTTATGAGTGATACCAGTATAGCTTTGCATTCCTTTGGCAGTACTAAAAAGCAGATCACCAGTTGTAGCTTTGAAACAATAAAATTATTTATTTCATGTGGTGGAATGGCAATAATATTCTTGGCAACATCATAATGAAGCCCCAAATTTAAATGATGGAAATCAGGAGACTTGTGTGTGCATTTGATATATATCTGTATTCTGTTGATGTAATTACATTACAATATTCTTATGCGTGCTACTCTACATGAATGTGCTTCACTAAGTAAATAACATACAGGGTACAGCCACTTTTTTATCTTCCTGCTGAAAAATGTTTACTAATTTGTCTTGTAGCACCTGCATGTGGTAACATTCTGGGAACTTGCATTCTACCTAATGATTTTCACCAAGCCAACTAAAAAAATCATTTTGCATGAAATGGTTTGTGACCTTGTAGCCCTTCATCCCCAAAGCATATCACTGTGTACAGAATTATTAAAACAGTACTATTCTTGTGATACAATGGCTTGAAATTAAATGTTGACCTATGACGCATGCCAGTGTATGTCATCATATCAGTAGGGGTGTTCTGTCTGAATTGAGATGGACCCCTAACGTAGTTGGTAGTAGTAGCAGTAATATTCTATTGAGGCAAAGGCTCTCCCAAATGGAACTAAAACTTGTATTCTTGCATTCCAACACTTCACATGTCAATGTAATAAACTCCTTCATTCAGCAGCATGCTCTCATTTATTTTTAACTTTTGTCCTTAACCCACCCCTTAGTGCTCCTCCTCTAAAGCATTTTTTTTGCAACCAGTGCGAAGAAAACACCAGTATTATGGAATTATAATGACATGGTATGAATGGTTGAGGTAACATCCATGCAAAGAATGCTCCATTTCTGAGAATTTTTTTTTAACTCACACATCCCCATCACCTTGTGCATATTAGTGAGAGTTTATACTCCGTTAATACACAGCACTCCCAATTTGCGTTCAGTTCGTACAGACATTTTACAATTTGGACTCTCCAGGAAGAATTATGCCTAATATTGACTTCAATATAATGCATTTCTGATTTCAGCTAATGTAAGCCTTTTCACTATTTGGGTTCAAAGCATGTCAAGATTTGAAATACGATGTAAAACCTATCTTCTTAGAGTAAAAGTTTATATTTTTAATGCAACTAGAACTATTCATTTACTCCAGTGAAATTTCCACGGATATACTGCGATACTGATATTACTGCGTAAGTTACTACTTACAGCACCATTGCCAAGGCCAAGGCCAATTGTAGAAAAATACCTACAACCACACATAACACATTGCTTTGTTCTTTACTACGTTCATTTTGCTGTTCTCTCGCCTCGTGCTAAGACGCTAAGTTCTGCCCTTTTCCTTACCTCGTGCCTTGAGCCTTGTTTTGTGCCTCCGTAGTATCATTTCATTATTCATGTTTAAGTTCCATTAGGACTCTCATCTTCACTTTCCATTTATTTTCACATCTACCTTGCTAACCTTTCCACATCCTTCTCCATATTTCCTTTCCCCTCACCCGTTCACCCATTTAATAATTAATTTCATTTTATCCTCATAGCTTTCATCCCTTTCCTTCATTTCATCACCCTAAAAGTATCCAGTTTGTCGGAGCCTTTTAGGGGTTTTTAAGACGTTCTCGTGGATCATTTTAGCCGTCGGCTAGACGTACGTGGTGTGGTACCGTCGACGTAGTCTAAATAATAGCGTGATTGAGCCTCCCTAGTGAAAGTCATCCTCTCATAAGGGCAACATTTCTTCGCATCTTGAGGAACAGCACAGCTGTAATTGAATCACAAGGTGAGTTTCTTTGGCTTATTAATTGTATTAATATTTTTAGCATAAATCCAGTCACGTGGCATGAACGAACGTTTTCTGTTTCCCATCATCTGGATTTAAATGGTCAGTAATGGGATAATTTCACTACTTGTGGGAGAATTGGTTGGTGCGAGCGACCACAACACATAATTCCTTTCATTATTTTGGTATTTATCATTTTCCGTTCTAATATTCAAAACGTTCGATTGATTGGTCGCGTGCTTGGGTTTAATTTGAAGCCTATGGTAAACTTAATGAACTTACTGCTGGTGTAATATAAGTGCGTCGTGACTGGGTTTTATTTCTTTATATCTTAAAATTCGCGTATTTTATAGGTCCCTTAATTACAAATTTCAATGGCCACGAGTACTAATTCACACATGTGGTGGTGGAAATAGCTCAAATCCGTTCTAATATTCAAAACGTTCGCTTGATTGGTCGCATGCTTTGGTTTAATTTGAAGCCTTTGGTAAACTTAATCAACTTAATGTTGGTGTGATATAAGTGCGCCGTGACTGGGTTTTATTTCTTTATATCTTAAAATTCGCGTATTTTAAAGGTCCCGTAATTACAAATTTCAATGGCCACGAGTACTAATTCACACATGTGGTGGTGGAAATAGCTCAAATCACAGCTTGTAATTAATAAAATATGGTTGTACCATTAGCAGTATACCGTGTGAGGGAGAATTGAAGGCCGTAAGAGGTTGAAATACGGAAGTTTCCGTTTTGCTTGAAATTTTTATTGAGATAATATAATAGATTAATTGCAATTCAATTTGTGTATTTTCATGTATGTTATTGTATTTTTACATACTTTCAGTGTAAATTTCATTTGCACTTTCTGACTTCAACTTCAGCGTTTATAAATTTGTACTAATAAACATCAAAGAGGAGAGGTAGCAAACTTGATTCGCGCTAATTTGTTTTGTGTTCGGGTTAGTCATCATGTCGGATAATTTGTGTGGTAGAAGGAAATTACTCAGTGAAATGACTGCTCGGCCCAAACTTAGGATTTAGGCTTGGGGAAACAGCATAATCCTAAAATAGTACACCCTAGAGATGTCACGGTTACTGAGGAAAGTGAAGATAACGGAGCATGTGAAGATTTTGAGGCATACTCGTTGGAGTTGTCAGAATGTTCAACTTCTACCGTGAATGCCTGTGATGAGACAGGTGGATTCATGAGTAATAGTTCTTGCAGTGAAACTTGTGACGCTGAGGAAGTTGAATTTGTGTATTTGGGACTTGCTGCACCTGGTACCAGTACGAGGCTTATTTTCAATACTTCTTCTGTGTATGTTATTTGCAATGTTTTATCCTATATCCTAATGTTTACAGTGTTCAAGAATTGTTTTGATTCGGGCCATATTAAACTATGATGCATAAGTATGCTGATAATTATGCTCAGATAGAAAAATATCAATTGTACATTACGCTGCAGTTGTCAATTCAATGAAATCTGATGAATAAAGTCATTATACGGTAACTTCTCATATATTTTGATCTGTTACTACATCCACGGTAAGTGAATCTAGTAAACCAATTAGTTAAGGTAGGGGTTATAAAGTTACTGTGGCGTAAAAAATTAATGGCAGCAATTGGAATTGATACATTTTTACTTAAAGATAGAGAATATAATTAGAAGATCGTTCCTGCATTTTTCTTAGCTTTTGGGGACACATAGGCCCCAAAATGGTAATATTTTTCTTATCATATCTTGCAATGTTAGAATTTTACTTGATAAGACTCCATGGAATTAAAAAAAATGTGGAATTTGCAGGAAACTGTTAAAGAAAAGAAAAAAATCTTTCCTTGTTAAGTTATTTTTAAGTAGTAATGAGCAAATCTTGGGAAATGAACATTGAGATGGGCTTGCAATGGAGCATTGGTCGCGTAGTTCAGTAATTACTGAAAGTGTTTGCTTGGTTATTGGAATCCCGTTCCTTGGCACGAGATAGGGCAGTCAATGACGTACTCAGCATCAGACTCGAGTGATTGTGTAGGCAAAGACAAATACGGCATCAGGCTATATTAAAAATGGATAAGAGTGATGCTGACTGAAAGATGTAATTATTGTAGTTTTGAATGAGTTGCATGTGAAATGGGATGTAAATGGTAGAGATATGCAGACTACAAGGGTGTGTATGGTATAAATGTACACAAGATTATGATGATAGAAAGATGTTTTGATTTCAGGTGCTGCTGTGTATAGGTGATACGCCGCAAGAGGCAAGAACCCAAGAACTTCAAGAACCCAAGTTACCTACCTTACGTTCTTAAATCCATTTCGAAGAAATAGTTGAAGAATTTTGTGATTTTTGGATATTGAGACAGTATTAGAGAGTGATGAAATAATCGACCCTCCCTGATGACTTTTCCACCCCAGGGCAGAGGGGGAGCCTCCCCTCTGGGAAACTCCCCCCGCCCACGAGGTACCAGCCATCAACCACGACTGGTCGCTCGGCAATGGGGCCGTCATCACCACGACGGACTCCCCTCCCTTACTTTCCCTCTCTCAATCTAACCCACAGAGCGGAGAACCGCATACACCTACTCTGCCGAGTGAGCCACGCCACCTTAGAGGATCGACTTCATGGAGGCAAAGCCCCGCGGCGTCAATAACGACCAGCTACTAGGCCGGGCCATGGCGGCGGCCACACCGGGCCAGTAAAGGACATTGCAAAGGCAGTGAACCAATCTTGCTCTGTCGGCAATCGGAACCAAGAAGTCTGGGCTACTCAATAGTTTTTTGCACCACACTTGATTGTGAGAGCTCAGTTTAAATATTCATACCAGCCATACCTGGAAAGAGTGAAGGTTTTTACATATTTTGTTTGTTAACTAACCTCTTGTCCTTTGTTTTTGTAGTTTATCAACCACCAAAATCACCATAAATAATCTCCATGTATTATATAAACTCTACAGGAATTCACATTCTTGCTGCGGCCATTTATTGCTGAACGTTGAATTTACTTTCCTACATACCTGCCCCCTCTCGGTGAAATAAGCGCCGGGATTTTCCAAGCCATCGCTGCATTCCCGAAATGTAAAATTGAGTCAATATGTCCCTTCAAACGAAATCAATCTCTGTAATTGAAGTACCATTTTAATGAGAAAGATCTACGCTTCCGACGAATCGTACCATTACAGTTGCATTACGTATTATTTGTGTGAAAATCGTAGATAAAAAGTAGAAATATAGAATTGGTATTTTTTTACAGCGGGAGCATGCGTTGTTGGTGGCCTACACACAAGGATACTCGTAAGGGATTCCATCGTATGTATAATACATATATGATTTCTCCACCTTTAATAATTATTAATAAATATATTATTTATGAAAGACACTTCTTCGTGAGAGTGACATGAACTTTCCTCTGGCATTCCTCGATTTCAACCTCCAAAAGAACACAAAGTTGTCCACGTGATTTTTTTCCACCTTTGAACCAACTGAAAATAACAAACAATAAGCAAGTTAAGATTACAGAAACCCAAACACTTAAATATATTTCAACAATGTTGAGACAGTACAACTCAATGGTGAAAACCAGGGGCTGTTTTTTGTGACTAGGGATATCTATCACCAGTGATGGGAAAAATTCTTATGAATTTTCTTTTATTGAAGTAGTATTTCATTCTTAAACACTTATTCAGTGGTGTCTTCAACAAAGCTCAATACAGTATTACACTCTATGATAGTTGGTTCTGAAGGAACCAAAGTCTTTCTTCCTCTGGCATTCCTCAGCCATTTCTTGATTTCAACCTCCAAAAGAACACAATCAAAGTCGTCCACATTACTTTGGTCCGCCTTTGCACCATCTGAAAATAACACAAACAAAAAGAAAGTTAAGATTACAGAAACCCAAACACGTAAAAATATTTGAACAATGTTGACACAGTTAGTACAACTCAAAATGGTAAAAACCAGGGGCTGTTTTCTGTGACTAGGGATATCTATCACCAGTGATGGACATAACTTATCGTTTTTGATTCTGTGATAACTGGGTGGTGAAATTCCTTCACCCGGTAATGAGGAATCCTATGAAAATTTTGCCATCTGGTAATAAGCAAATGAAATTATTTAGCCACAAACATCTATGTTTGTGCTTGTAGTAGTGGTTTCTTGAGTGATGATACATTCGATAATATTTAATATGGTGCTTTAATAATACTGCTTGGTGATTATTAACAGTAGGATTAATATTACAAAGTGAATCATAATTTACCATTTTTTTGCAGAATGTCAACAAAAACCATCTCACTATCCTACCACGGTAATGGGAATACACCATGGTGAATGTGATTATTTTTCTGTGACTTATTTTCAAATTCCACAATATCAGTCATGAATGAAGTAAATGGTATTTCTCACTCGCCAGCAAAGAATGATAAATTTACATGGGACTGGCAGACACTTCAGACATATGACATCCTAGTTGAAGTCAATAGAAAGCGAGCTGTTAAAAATACGCATAAATATATAATTATATATATAAAATACATTTACGGGGTGATGTGAGATAAGGGCAGCTATCAAGGAGGTAATGAGAAGGTCACTGTTTGGGGTAAAGAATGGAGTGAGAATACAGGCTCAGGACCCCTTAAAATAGAGTAAGAGCACAGTAACTCTTAAGGGACCACACAGTATATTGGGATGAGAGAGGTCATGCACGGTCTATAAGACCATTTATAATAACTTATACTTCACTTCCTAGTTAAAAAATGAAACGATCCGATTGGAAAAAAATGTCACATTCTCATACTTCATAACAATTTGTAAGTGCAAAGAGTGCAAGTTAATAAATATGCATTTAAAGTAACAATAATTACAAATTTATTAATATTAATGGATACCACTATTAGACAATATGATACTTTGTAGTAGCTATCCCTCTGCGAAAGATTAACACTATGACATAGTGCAAAGATAGTGAAACAGTAGCGTCATCTCCCAGTAGTATCTCAGAAGTATTGAACAGCAGTATTGGAAAAATTAACTAAATTGCATGTTCAGTGCAAGCAGTCATAATATTTTGTGAGATTGCAGAATAAGGTTTGTAAGTAATGTACCAAAAAGAAGAGAAACAATAATGACTAATGCTTAATTGTTGCAGATATACGAGTCAACACTGCCTTTCAGGCTGTGCGCAACCTCTTACAGGTTAATTAAATATCAACCATCGAAGTACACTATGACAACCCACCATGAAGTGCCTCAATGAACTTCGGGAAACTTGACGAAAAGCACACTTTGTTCTGCTTCCCTGACCAGTTGGTCAACCTTGCCAGGTCGTTGGTCACATTCCTCTCTAAGTATTACGCACCCATTTTGCGAGATCCTTACTTTTTACCTCAAGGAAAAAGGCAACCTGAGGAGGAAATAGGACAATAAATGGTAGATTTTCTTATACCAGCTACTTACATAATTTAAAATGTTGCACAATTGGGTAGAGAGAATGCAATTAATTTGAACCAGAATATACGGAACAAATTTGTTGTATGTTAATCATGAGGGTATCTCCCCAGGAAATTAATTGGATGGTGGTCAATTAATTCTCTTTAACATGTTAACACAAATATGGTATAACATCGGTGACCGCAAACTGAAATACTTGTCTGAACATGACAAAAATTTATTCAGTACCAATGGCAACAGCGAAAGAAGCCTTTCCAACAGCATTGCTGTAAGGATAATGTATTGAATAGAGGAAATGTTTAGGCAAAAATTCACATACCAAATACTCATATGAGTCTGGATTAGTATCTATTTCTGTCTCCACTTGTAGTTATTCCTCCCAACTCCCTGCTGGCATTAAGAAAGGCTTGTGACCTAGCCTTACAGGCTCTTTCATAAACCCCTCAACCCCCAAGGGGGAGGACCACCTCTGCTTCTCTTTCAACACATTGAGAATTTTATTATGGTTTTCCAAGGCCTCTGTAATATTCAGTTTCACTGGCAACAATTCATTCTGTAACTCCCCCACAGTATTATCCTTCAATAGATCAAATTTACTTTGCACACTTTCCTTGAATGCTTGAAATTCATTTATGAGATCCTTCGCCATCTCTGAAGAAGAACAGTAATGCATGAAAAATTAGTATACTACCTAATGCAAATAATAAATAATAGCGTTGCAGCACAGGGAAAATGTCACCAAGAACGTTACCACATGCAGTTCTGTACATATTTATACATGTGAACTATTAGGCCAACACACATCCCTTGGGTAGCTTTACAGCAATCCTTCGAGGGGTCTATAGAAGCACCACAAACAGAGTCCAAATCTAGAAAAATGAGCCACATGCTTATGGGTGGTAATTTGGAGAAATTATGGGAGAGTATATGATGAGGGAAATACTTAAGTAGGAAATGTATTAAATAATATTATGGAACTATATACTACCTTTCATTTACTTCTAATGCCCTCCTTTTGCCAGTCACGCTCTCATTTCCTGAAAAGAAAAATATTTGTAAGAATCTCAACTTTAAGTAGTGCACATAAAATATGTAGGATTAAAAGGGCCAAAAGTTATGAAGACTATTCAAACATCATTACCATTCTCTGATGTTCTCTTATTTTGTTGCCATACACAAGATGAAATTTTGGGAGGAGCAGGCAACAGTTTGCTTGTTCCTAGTTTCGGCTGCCTAGGATGATGATCAGGTCCTATGAAAAGAGGGTCTTCCTCATCTAAATGACTATCTTCCGATGTCGACTCACCTACATATCTTTTCGGCAATGCCAATCTCCTTCCTGCTCCAACAGATTTCTGTAGCTCTATTTCGGCCTTTCCTAGACGCTTTAAATGCAAGGCAAGTTCCTTCACATGGTCTGCCTCAGGGTATTTATCTGTTGAAATATTAATCAGCATTAAATTCATGAATCGGAAAACCCACAGAAGTAATGCATTTGCAAAGGTAATAGAAAAAAGTTATTGACCCCTACCAAATGTTTTTGTCATTGTAAGCACATTAAATTCATTCCAAGTGCCTGGATCAGGCTCTGTAAATGATTTAACTAAAGCCAGCTCATTGCCACTGGTTTGAGATGGCCAAAGGAGAATAAATTTTCCCTCAGATTTGCAAACCCAATTTCTTGGCACCACGGTGATGAAGAGCTTACTGCTCTCCATTATCTCCACAACTACATATTCTTTCATGCCTGAAGAACCAGACATTACCTGAAAACAATTAAAATTCAATTTTTAATCTGCAAATACAAGTAAATTCATGCAACACAACAGAGATGCAAGTAAATACTTAGCTAAATTAGTGATTTACTGTACCTACAACACTAATTACAAAGCCATACCTCTGACAATGCAAGGTGGCATAGACCCCTAACTGTGCAGAATTTCCGCCACATAGAATCCTCCCGAGTCCAAGGGCAGCAAAACTGCCTTGCACTTGATGTCGTTTGCCAGCCAAACAACATTTTCAGACATTGCTTCAGCCCAATAAATTCCTACTAGCTCAGAAGCCACAGGGACAGAGTAGAAGTCTTTGATTTTCTTTAGCTTCTTACCAGAGAATTGAAGTTTGTCCTCCAACATTCCAATGAAATCTATTGTTGCGATAATTCCATTATGCAGAATAACGCAATTATTCGGGCATGCAGTGGAAAGTGTAAAATTCCTAATTATAACTTTACTGCTTCACGAGCCACTGCAACCAGGTGGTAAAGGGTTGGTGATAATTGGGGTGAAATCTAATCTTTGAGAAAGAAACTCCTTTTTCTCCTTCCCCGATGCATTGGTGAGTTTCGCCAATCTTCGAACTATTTGCTGCAGAGGTTTCTCACTTGTCCTAAGCAGTTTCTTCAGTGTATGCAGATAGTTCTCAAATTTGAATGCACTGAATTCATCCAGGGTGCCATAATTAGCCGCATCCTCCACAATGTGGATAACGTTGTGAACATTATGGGATACACTCTCTTTCCCATACAGCTTCCCAAAGCAAGAAAGAAAGTACCGCATTAGCTCACGAGCAAAATCCAAGTGTTCAGCCATAAGTGTTCTTGACAGAAGGACTCGCACTTCAACATGGAGGCAGCAGAAATGCATGAACACTTCACCATTAAAGATTCCAGAAAATGCATATGGCCCCACATATACTAGAAGCAGTCGTAGCTCAGTGGCTTTAAACCGTGAGAGATCCCTCAATGACCTTGTTCTTCTGGGAAAATCGCAAGGAATGTGGTTTTTTGCCAGCTCTAAATGCCTGTTCACCTGGTCAATTTGGAAAGTTGACAGCCTCACAGTTAGTTTGCCTTTCATAAATGCCATCAACATCTTCCTCATTACTCCTAAACATATCAGATGCATATAGTCCAATGGAAAATGACTCACAAGTTTGGTGTTTGGTATTTCTAGTAATGGTGACAGTCCATTGTGATGCTTAGAATCCTCACACCTCTCAAAACTTTCATAAGTCCTCAATGGACAATCACTATCCAAGAAGGCAACCCTATTGTTAATGTATTCTCCATAAATACAACACTTTGTGCAGGAGGCATATCCAGTATGTCCAACAGTTTGCCTTACGAAACTTTTAGCTGGAGCATCACAAATGTAAGCCACTATTTCAACTTCAAAGCGTTTACAATTTATGGATAAACCCGCTTCTTTATTTTTTTTCATTTCTTCCACGAACTCAAATAAATAATCTTGGCATGACTTTGGCTTTTCACTACCATGGTAAATACCAACGATAAAAGGTGATATATTAGGAAAATCCACCAAAGACAATGTAATCGGCCAAATCTGGCTACGTGAGGATTTTGACAGAGGTAGGCCATCAATATTGCAATGAAGCATAATAATATCTTCATCCAACAACTCCGGATTGTTCCTAGAAATTTTTTCTATGCTGGCTGCAATACCCAGGTGGCTATATAGACCATCACCCATGGTTTTAACGGAAGTGTTACGGGGTGTTCCTAGCAAAGTCCTACAATCAAGTGGTACCGATCGAAGGGCAGGGACCTTGCGAAGTAGCTTCAATAGAGCATTAACTTTTGTGTTAGTAATGCCGGCTGAAGCCCAAACAACGAGTTCCATGAGAAAATCAGTTAACACAAATTCAACTTCCTCAGCGTCACAAGTTTCACTACAAGAACTATTACTCGTGAATCCACCTGTCTCATTACAGGCATTCACGGTAGAAGTTGAACATTCTGACAACTCCAACGAGTATGCCTCAAAATCTTCACATGCTCCGTTATCTTCACTTTCCTCTGTAACCGTGACATCTCTAGGGTGTACTATTTTAGGATTATGCTGTTTCCCCAAGCCTAAATCCTAAGTTTGGGCCGAGCAGTCATTTCACTGAGTAATTTCCTTCTACCACACAAATTATCCGACATGATGACTAACCCGAACACAAAACAAATTAGCGTGAATCAAGTTTGCTACCTGTCCTCTTTGATGTGAATTAGTACAAATTCATAAGGGCTGAAGTTGAAGTCAGAAAGTGCAAATGAAATTTACACTGAAAGTATGTAAAAATACAATAACATACATAAAAATACACAAATTGAATTGCAATTAATCTATTATATTATCTCAATAAAAATTTCAAGCAAAACGGAAACTTCCGTATTTCAACCTCTTACGGCCTTCAATTCTCCCTCACACGGTATACAGCTATGGTACAGCCGCATTTTAATAATAACAAGCTGTGATTTGAGCTATTTCCACCACCACATGTGTGAATTAGTACTCGTGGCCATTGAAATTTGTAATTACGGGACCTTTAAAATACGCGAATTTTAAGATATAAAGAAATAAAACCCAGTCACGACGCACTTATATTACACCAACAGTAAGTTCATTAAGTTTACCATAGGCTTCAAATTAAACCCAAGCACGCGACCAATCAATCGAACGTTTTGAATATTAGAACGGAAAATACTAAATACCAAAATAATGAAAGGAATTATGTGTAATGGTCGCTCGCACCAACCAATTCTCCCACAAGTAGTGAATTTACCCCATTACTGACCATTTAAATCCAGATTATGGGAAACAGAAAAACGTTCATTCATGCCACGTGACCGGATTTATGCTAAAAATATTAATACGATTAATAAGCCAAAGAAACTCACCTTGTGATTCAATTACAACTGTGATGTTCCTCAAGATGTGAAGAAATGTTGCCCTTATGAGAGGAAGACTTTCACTAGGGAGGCTCAATCACGCTGTTATTTAGACTACGTTGACGGTACCACGCCACGTACGTTGAGCCGACGGCTAAAATGATCCACGAGAACGTCTAAAAAACCCCTAAAAGGCTCCGACAAACTGGATACTTTTAGGGTGATGAAATGAAGGAAAGGGATGAAAGGTATGAGGATAAAATGAAATTAATGATTAAATGGGTAAACGGGTGAGGGGAGAGGAAATATGGACAAGGATGTGGAAAAGTTAGCAAGGTAGATGTGAAAATAAATGGAAAGTGAAGATGAGAGTCCTAATGGAACTTAAACATGAATAATGAAATAATACTACGGAGGCACAAATCAAGGCTCAAGGCACGAGGTAAGGCAAAGGGCAGAACTTAGCGTCTTAGCACGAGGCGAGAGAACAGCAAAATGAACGTAGTAAAGAACAAGGCAATGTGTTATGTGTGGTTGTAGGTATTTTTCTACAATTTTGAATTCAAACTAAAATCTTGCTAATTCTTGAAAATTTTGCAGATATGATAAAACAATATTCAATATTGCAGGAAAAAATGTGAAATGTGCCCGGATGTGCCAGGCATAGAAGAGTTTTCACTTTATTACAATTTCAACGTTATTTTTAATGTTGATAATTTTGTGCACGTAGTAAGCATATTAAAGAAATTGGCCTTGGCAATGGTGCTGTAAGTAGTAACTTACGCAGTAATATCAGTATCGCAGTATATCCGTGGAAATTTCACTGGAGTAAATGAATAGTTCTAGTAGCATTAAAAATATAAACTTTTACTCTAAGAAGATAGGTTTTTCATCATATTTCAAATCCTTACATGCTTTGAACCCAAATAGTGAAAAGGCTTACACTAGCTGAAATCAGAAATGCATTATATTGAAGTCAATATTAGGCATAATCCTTCCTGGAGAGTCCAAACTGTAAAATGTCTGCACCAACTGAATGCAAATTGGGAGTGCTCTGTATTAACGGAGTATAAACTCTCACTAATATGCACAAGGTGATGGGGATATGTGAGCTTTTAAAAAAAATTCTCAGAAATGGAGCATTCGTTGCATAGATGTTAGCTCAACCATTCATACCATGTCATTATAATTCCACAAAAATGGTGTTTTCTTCGCACTGTTTGCAACACAATGAAATTGAAACTCGCATAATTGTGCCACTAATTAACTAATATTTACTAATCAATGAATTTGAGGAATTTTAGTTGGAAAAGCAGAACGAAACTCCTGTTCATGGCATACTGGTGTGGACTAGCACAACAGAAAAAAAAATGCTACAGTAACTTAAGAAATTAAAGATTTTCATTTTTTGTCATTGATCAGTTGTGATATAGTTCAGACACTGACTGAGGTAGATTTAAAGATAGTAGCTTGTAAATATCCTGCCATTTATGACACTACACAAGCCACAATACATATTTGCCACAAAAATATGTCTTTGCATGTAACATACAAGTTTATTTCCAACTCCGTAAGTATTTTAAGTTTAAAAAGATGTCATTGAATGTACAAATTGAAAAAATCCACACCATACAACCAATGGTAGGATTTATTGATGCATGTAACACATATACACTAATACTTTCAATAGCATATATGAAGAAAATGCTCTTTCCTATAAACCCAACACACAGTTGTGTAACAAACGTACATGAAAACGTAATTTGCGTCATCTAGCCATCAATATCCTAGGCGAGAATGATTTATACTTTTTGCAAAGATTGTGCCACTTATTTTCAAAAGGGCTTTCGAAAAAAAATATCAACACCATAGTATTTACACGATGTAAACAAATCAACATGAAGTAATCATACTTAGTTTATTCCCTCACAAAAGGATAAGCGAGTCAATAAATATAACAATAATTACTCCTAGGTGCTCGCTATTACCCATCCTCCTGGACTACGCCTTGGGGTGGTGGGATTGGGGTTTGCGTGTTCCTGTGACGCCTAGAGATGCATTGGCGGGAGCAACTAATGCTGATCCTAGTATAGGGTTACCCATGCCAGATGGGTCGAAGGGTAGGGGCCTGACGAAAGGTAGTCCACGAAACGTACTCGCAGCGTCTGTTCCTCAGTAAGGCAGCTGCGAGAAGGCGTCTGACCCCAGTGGGGTGGCCTAACAAGTGATGGTGTCACGCTAAAAACACTTTTAAGGCAGGTAACGGGAAACCTCGTCAATTAAACTCTCCTAAAATCACAATGGACTGGAACAATAAAGATTTGCATCGTCACAATTACGGGGCTCGGTCCAAATGAGTGGGGAAGGCCGGCAGCATGGGAAAGATGTGACTCTGCGGTCGTCATATCATAAAATCCTTGCAAGGAGAGAAAGTCCGCTGCATCAGCGATGAAGAATCCAGAAAAGAGAGCCAAAATGGTAAGAATCGGGGCATGGAACGTTAGAACGATGCTAAGGGCAGGGAAACTGGAAAACTAAGCGTGAAATGGAGAGGGGATAGACCGAATTGTAGGGATTAAGCGAAGCAAGATGGAGATACCAGGGTGACTGGAGGAGTGAAAGCGATGGTGTAATTTCCAGTGGAGGGTAAGAGCGCCAGGGGGGAGCAGCGGGTGTATTGAATGAAACATAAGGGAAAACAGTACATAACGTGAAACAGGTGAGCGATAGAATGTTGAATATCGAAATCAAATTAATGCAGACTCGTTTACACGCCTTCAGGGGGACATAAAGGAGAGGAAGTAGGTAGACGAAGTATATGACCAGTTGAAAGAAGAGGACCACTTTTTTTATCTCAACGTTAGGTTTTCCTCGGGGTAATATGGGGTTCTCCTCTCAATGTCTGAGATATTTTATGAAGAACGCAGCCTGCGTGCCCAAGTCCACCTTCGGCAATTGTTCCTGCTCCAGTAAAAACTAAAATTTTTTCAATGAGTCTGGATGGTTCGGCTAACATTTACAGCTTTACACCAAACTTATACCTCTTTGCCTTTATATATTGCCGAAAATCCAGCGCCTCCTCCAAAAAAGGCATCAACTCGTCGATACTTGATTCTCTCGACAGATAGTATAGTTCATCTTCATCCATTATAGCCTTAAAATAATTAAGTAGTGGCTTTATTTTCTGAAGTCGATTGGATGAACGTAGTTCTTGCGACTCGCCGACGAGTGCAAAATGTAAAACACGTAAAATAACTAGGAAGCGGTCACCGGACATATTTGAAGGAAAGAAGGGGATAGTATAAAATATTATTACGGGTAATTTTGAATTTGAGATACCTAGGTATGTCTCATTCCCATATGAAGAACTAGCCCCAAAAAAGATGACACTCATCCCTTGTTAGATGTTTCCAGTCTCCAATGATCATTCGCGGAGATTGTCTATCTTGGAGAAAAATTTTCGCGTTTTTGTTCGTTTCTTTTAAAATTTTATCGACATTTGGTCAGCAAAGAGCATGCGAAAAAATCTCACAGTTTCTTTATCCGGTCTAACGTTCAAAGTTATTTTTTGGGCGAATGTAAATCCATGTAATGCCACTCTTCCCTCAGACGAAGATCGGCGGAGGATGGAAAAAGTCTGGTGGGGCAATGAAACTGATGTGAGAACCTCTTTCTGCCACGTTCGCCTCTACTCTTGTGTTTGACACGCCTAATCTCTACCTGATATTTTATAAGCGTGCAATCATTGTCATTGTATGATTTTATCATATTTACGGCACGATATGCATTAAAATAGTAGGTTTTACACACAAAAATTGTCACACAAAGTACGAGAGATATCAATTCATCAAAAGACATTTACGTGGTGGCAATAGAAATCATGAAACCAGCTCCTGTTTCCTTTTACATTTATTGGTTACACTTTATGAAGGTATCTATAAAAGTGTATTTATTTCAACGCTGTTGTTCTCATATTTTCATATCTGAACATAGTCCCACCTTCACTTTTTTCGTGCAAATTTGTTGTATTAAAGCGAACTCCGTCAAAACATTGTATTTATTCTACACCGAAACAAGAGCGATCGCTTATGAAAACACTCGCTACTTTCTACTCTACTAAATCAGATAAAAAGCAAACCCTGATAATTTTGACAAAAAACAGCCATAGTCTGGTTACATTGAAAGTCACTCGGATCAGAAGGCGCTGGCTTTTAAATTTTCGGTAGCAGTACGAATCATATAGCTAAATTTAAATTTAAAACCTCTGTACGATTCATTAGCAAATTTCTTACTTAAGAATGCTATTATAGGGAGAAATACTCAAGTTGGCAAAAGGAAAGAAATATATTTGGCGTCAATAAGGGTGCACCCGTTAATGCTTACATAGTACCTACGGGCGCATCACGAGGTAAGTAAGTGTAAAATTCAATGTTACCGTAGTTAACACTTTAACTTCAAAAGCATCGCTTTCTTTTCACATTTTTGGCTAAAAACGAAGTTTAAAATTCAAAAACGCATTATATTTTTAAAAAAATGGAAATGAAATTAGCAATTAAATATTTGTTGAAACATAACATACAGGGGAAGAGACGCTCACTGCAACGGACCCGTATGTATAATGGCAAGGTTGTACAGAAGAAGTATAGTTAAGGAAAACTATGTGCTATCAATCATGACCCCACCAGATAACCCCACCATTTATTATGAAAGTGACTGACGACGTCGATCGACGTGCTCCACCACAGACCGAAGTGTACGACCACGTCGATAGACGTGTTCCGCAGTGAACGTGCTAGATTGGCTGAAAATATAAATCATAATCTCCACCTATCCTGACGGAAGAAGAACTCGAGCCATATTCTTTCACGGAAAACCATTGGATACCGAGGAACATATCAAGATACAATTTTGCCAATTCCTCTCGATTTATACCACTCCATACGTGAATATGCTCATTCCCATCGTCAAATATATCTTTCGTTCAGTTAAATGGTTTCATATCCGCCAACAGAGATAAGGTACATACATACTCACGGACACGAGTGACGGAGTCCACTACTTTCGCACTCTCTCGCGCAACAGTTTGCTGGTGTCGAAGTTCCCGCTTCGAAACGAGTTCCACATCCTACATCTGTCAAACAGGATCAACAGCTGATTGGCCTCCACCTGAGTGATCAAAAAAAATATGTATAAGCCTTAAAACTATAACATTTTCCTATCTCATAGTATTAACATAAAGAGCTATGAATACCGCCACACACACTTCAACGGGACCAATGCAAAATCATTTTCGCTTCTTAGTTTGAATTTCACGGAATGATTCAATAATATAGTAAGCAACAATCCCACATAAATTACTCACTACCACTAGGACGTCAGTGCCCTCATATGTTGACTATGATTTGACCTAGGCTCCGATCAGTAGCTGGAATCGCGCACCTCTGCCATTCGGCAACGACGAAGAACAGCTGTTCGTCTTTCGTCTATATTGAAGAAGGGGAGGAAATTTTTCATCTGCAGTGTTAGGGAGGTATGATATTCCTTTTTCACCACGAATATTTACCATAAGATGCATTTAAGTACGAATGACGGAAGTTACGATTTTCGCATTGAAAGGTCTCCCAATCGAAAATTGTTTCCAGATTTAATGGGGTATTGCAACACGGCCATCCAGGTAAGAGAATAGACAGGTACTTGGTTTGCCTTTATGTAAAAATACGTTTAAAGAATAACTGCGAGAAATAAATCGCATACATATGAGCTACAAGATAGAGTAAGCATAATGGCCCAGGTAAATATCTCGCTAGTGAATCTTTACGAGCAATGGGACTGCCAAGTCTGATCTCCCCACTCACACCTGTTCAATAAGTAACAGAGTAGCTGCTTGGAATTCACCTGTTATGCATAGGATATAGGGTAAGCAGATATACATCTGCTCATAATACTAGAAGGTGGTGACTTTATTGCGCTGCTAGGACATATATGATGTGCTAAACTGTCTTGGTTATCGTATTAAATGGAAGTGTCCGAACTGGGATACAACTACTAATAGTTCCCAGGTTAAAAGAATAGTCTTAAACGTTCATCTCTCGAAGAGAGGAGAGACTTAAATCATTGGCCATAAGAATGAATCGGAGAAAAATCCACTCGAAATACAACCCCAGAACGCACATTCACAATTCAAATACAGTTTAATTACAACAGGAAAATCATGACAACGAGAAAAAATCCCGTGAAAGAGTGTCTACTAACTTGGAGGAAAACCGGGCTCAACCTCTTCGAGGATCCATCAGCGACGAATATCCGAGCGAATTCACTGTGTCGTCGGAGTTCGCACAGCGGCTCTGCACAACTCGTAGGCAGCGAGACTCTACGCCTGCGACGGAAGGAAAGGGAATTGTTCACTGGCTTCGCGTTGAGAAAACACTGACCTATAGGAGGGGAAACTGGAGGGGAATAGGATATAGAGGGGGGTAGAAACAATACAGGGCGAGGGGGATAACAAAGGCGAATAGAGGAGGAGGGGCGATTTGGAAGGAGAGAGGGTGGTTGCAAGAAAGAAAGGGACCTGGGAAAGAGGAATGGAGGCAACCGATGTCGAATGGGGCTTGCTGCCGCCTTGGAGAGGAGGATCGTTATCTACATTCGCCAGTTTCGCTTCCGTTTCTGCCGACACCCACCCCACCTGTCGTTAGGAACGGATTGCGACGAAAACAAAATGCAGTGGCAAGACCGAGTTGCCAAGACACTGGCTAAGGTGACAGACCGGATAAAGAGAGACGAGAGGAACACACAAAAAGAGAGGCGTAACACACTGACTTTGCTAATTTTCGGGTTTTTTCAACCCGTCCTCTAGACTGCCGAGATGAGACTTCCTAGCAAACGTAGGTGTTCGACAGATATTGCGCGTACGGATGCCCCTGTTTGTGCAGTAACGCCATCTATGTATTCAGTTGACCATATTGAAATGTCATCTATTAAAAATTAATCTGTTATGCTCAACTCTTTTATAAATTTAAATGTACGATATTATATATGGTGTCTAGATTATTAATAGCGTAATATATATTTCACTAATATTTTACCGTGACATCGAAACATCCGACAACCGAAGGTCGCAGTCCGCTTAGCAAATTATTTTTGCTAAGTCAGCAGGCTACTACCCGATCGGCCTCAATGTCATGTGGCCACTGGTGCCACGTCCATGAATTCACCCCATTCCCTCTTCCTTACAGTGCACATACTTTGTTACCATGCCAGCCTTTAAGAACTTAATTTCAACAGATTACTTTCGAGGTTATACATTACTAGATTACTACTCGAAGTTATACATTCTGGTTCAATTTTGGTTAAACGTATAATTATTTGATCACCCATCCTCCAGGAAGATAAACATATAACTCAAATCGTTACATGAGTTTTAGTTTAAATTTATGCATTGCGGAATTTAAAGTTATGTTATCGTACCTATTGGTGTGAGAATGAATTGGTCGAGAAGAAGAATAGCGAAGGAAGGCTTCGCATGAAATATAAGTTTTGAAGGGTGCAAAAGCAAATAATTACGTAAATATGAAGTGGTTCGTCCATAGAAGAATCAAGTGCAGAGTTGCATCAAACCTACCTGATGGCTGGTTATTAATGGTTGCGGTACAATTTTTACTCAAATAAAATTATATGACTTCATACATATGCCTTACACACTCATGAAAACACATGATGGATTTTTCTTTAAAGAGATTCCAGAAACGAAGTCATAAAGCTAACGTTTCGAAATATATACATTAACACGAAAATCCTTTAGGAATTATCCATTTTGCAAATGCTTACCGGCTTGAGTGTGATATTTATATTTTTAACTTAAGTTCATGAAAACAATTTTTTTCCCAGCAGGATGTGTTTTTTGGGGTCAATAATTGCCAGGGTGTGGGTAAATCGTATGCTTTTGAAAGTTCTCAACAAATACTGGTTTCAAAGGTCCACGAACTAGCCGTGAAGACTTTAACGGCGTTACCCGCTGAAATTGCACAATAGCAAATTTTCCACAGAGAAAAAATCATTTGCCTTGACCGGGACAGTCCCGGTCAAGGCAAATGATTTTTTCTCTGTGGAAAATTTGCTATTGTGCAAATACTGGTTTTCAAAATGAAGCCGTGCAGTCTCCTTGTTGACCCTTCTTGTCTAATGAAACCTGTAACTTGTTATATGAGCAAGAAAACGAAGTCATTTCATCACACTACACCTCAGTTTATCTCATTGTAACAATGACTGTGAGTTTTTCCCATGCTAGTTATCACGATGGTTAAAAAAATCAAAGACAAATCTTAAATTCATTGAATTGAACGGGAAGAGAAACTGTAGTTACATATTACCCGTAGAAAGTTCCCCGAAATGTACCCATGTTCCATGAAATTTACCCGAAAAATCATACTTGAGAACACTTTTTGTACAAACATAACGCTGGAAAAGCCTGCTCATTGAATAGGGAGCCAATGGTTTTACGTCCCATCCGACGGACGGAGTGCTTGACTTTTCCACACGCACCCAAAATGCCGAGATAGAAAGCTAGGGAGCTCGATTAAGTCTCCGTTTTCAAGAAAAATATTATCTCTACCCAATTACCCGCCTACCCTTAATTACGCAAATGAACTAATCTGTTGGACATCTCTCACGAGTAATTACTACTACTTTTTCAACCCATCTCCTGAGGTTGAGCAGCCACTAATATTACCACTAATTTGGCTGCAGCATAACTGTATATAGCCGCTGGCCTAAACTCTATGCAGAGAAAGATACTCTGTATAGGCTTATGGTGCATATATTCCTGCTCATCGTTTTCAGTGTCACGCAAGGTGGAATGTATCTCCGGTCATTAGCATGAAATTTACTCCAGGAAAATTAACAGCTCATTGGCCGAAATAACCAGGTTGTTTACGCGCTGGCCTGATAACTTAAAAGTAGCGACTTCGAATCTCACTCACTGCATGGATATTGCGTTTATCCCAGGATTTAGATCTTATGTTTGACGGTGTAATACAACCACAGTCGTTATTTCAACTGTGGTCTCAGGGCTGCTCCACTCTTAAAGGTGCGACAGACCGGGAGTATGGGTACAAGGATAGAAATAGAAGGGTAGTGAGGAAAAGTGGAGAGAAACTCAGCATCGGCATTTGCCCGTTCTTAACGGAAGTTCAAAGGGCACGTAAGGGACAGGCGGCTTGGCGCGTTAGGGGCCAGCCGGCTGGGTGTAACGCCGCGCTCCTGCACCTGGTTACCCAGATACTTTTTATTATAGTTATTTGTTAGTTTTATGTGATTCATTACACTTAATATTTATTTATTGGTTGCATTAATTGGGAATGTTTTTGTATTTAAAGTAAAGTTATGATTTTTATTTATTTCGACGTTGTTAGGGTTGTTTAACTTTTGTTTGGAAAAAGTTTGATTGTTGGAATAATGAAGGAGACACTGAAAGAATCCGAACTTGTGTTGTGGAGAATTTCTTCTCCTCCGACTGGGATGGTAAGAGATGTAAAGAAGATATAATTCGGGATATATAACAAATAGTGCTACCACGCAGCAAGGCGTTTCATTGGGCTCCCGAAGAAAATAAACAATGTCTCGTGGTACCGCAAGTATCTGCAGATGAGTTTTGATAGCCTCATAAATAACATCACAACTCACTAAATTACATTGTGAATACCTCTGTACCTAGCAGATTTTCTTTAGGTATCTCAATAAGAATGAGCATTTTTATTGAAAACTTTACATTATAATCATTGTATAGCACAAAATATATTTTAAAATTCAGTGGGGTAACTTCAGGCAGATTCCAGCAACAGGGTCTAGTACAACTCGGCGCGGCCACCTCGGCGCGGCCACTTCGGCGCGGCCGCCTCGGCGCAAGCCACCTCGGCGCAGGCCCAACTCGGCGCAGGCCCATCTCGGCGCGGGCCACATCGGCGCAGGCCACCTCGGCGCGGGCCATCACGGCGAGGCCAATGTATTTAATACTGGATGTTTCTAAGTGTGGACATATATATGGACCACATTTAAAATGAAGTGTAGGAGGTAGTTTGTTTACTTGGGTTTGTATCTTAAATGGAAATGGACGCAGTAGGAGGGGAATTTCTTTGACGAGAGAGGTGTTTACTAATATGAGAGAGCTTTTGACGAGAAATTTGAGCATAGATGTATATACTTTTACATCTACGTGGTACCCTGCAAGACTCCGCGAGGGTGTGTGGCAGGGGGTGAGGAACACCAAACATCACTATTGATTGACTATGCAACTGGAGCTACCATGTAATGCTAACGATGCAAGGAAGAGCTACCACTACAGGCTACTCTAACAATTTTTCACTTACTTTTAAATATGCTATGCCGCCTATTATATTTTCTAATGGTAAGAGGGAAATATGACATTTTAAATCTATCGGTATAACAAGCCATCTGTCTAATCTTATTTCTCTGGTCAAATCTAGCATAATACGCAGGAGTTCTTAATATATACCTAACTACTTCAGTAAAGTTTTCCGTTTTAAATTTCCTTCTGTACATAAATGATATCAATAAGGAGGTAAAAAGTAATATTCTATTTGCCGATGATGCAGTGGTCTACAGAGAAATTATTAGTCCAGCGATAAAGAATCTTTGCATGATGACATATTAGCAATTGAGAAATGGCGTGATACATGGCAGTTGGAAATAAATTTTAAAAAATGTGTGGTAATGAATTTTTGGAAAGAGACTACTTCTCCCCCTAATACTTATTGCATAATGAATAGTAAATTTACAAACATGGAGTCCGCTAAATATCTTGGAATAATACTAACACATGATCTTCCTTGGGGTAAACACATAAGAGAAATTATGGGTCAAGCCACGGATTAATATATAGGATAGGAATGTCAACAAAGAAATTCGTACCCTTAGTGTACGGTTTCCTTCTTCCGCCGCAAGTTGTCGCTAGCATCTAGCGATGCTAGCTTTTGAGCGTTGCACTGAAATAATCTAATTTAAAGAGTTGCAGGAATGAAAATATGGTTCCCAAAAATTTGAAACCCAAGCAAAGTACACCTTATTTACTCGTACTAATTTTCCAATTTCTATCCACCGCGAAAAAAATTAATTTTACGTTGCAAGTGGGTGGAAAACGTGGGTGACAAGTGCACAAATCTCGCATAGTATATTTGCATTTTTGGAACTAAACATTATGGTGGAATTGAAATTATCTCAGCTTCTTTCGTCATAATGCAGAGAAGCGTTTGAACGTTGCTAAGTTGGTTTCTTATTCTCTCTAAGTTTCATATTGTTACGTATGATTAGGTCATAGGAGGCGTGCCAATTTTTTGTGACATTTATAGGTGCATAGGGGTTTGCAGAATCCTTAAAAATCAAAGTAAGTTTAACAGAGAGGCAAAGTGATGTTAATAGGAGATAATACCAACGGAAGGACATTTTAGTATTTATATTTAATATCACATCATCAGAATATTCAAATAAAATAAGCATTTTTAACCAGTAAATTTCAATTATTTTAATTGGAACCTTTAAGGAAAAGTTGACACGCGCTAATTGCAATTTAATTTAAACCCTTTTAATGCCAATTATAAGTGTAGTACCTAATAAAAACATAAGCTTGAGTTTTGTCTTCAACATGCGTGATAGTGTTATAAAATTACTTTGATAAAGAGTATCCTTTTATAACTTTAAGAACCTCATACTTTGAGGCATATTTCCGCTTTACCTTCACAGCACTTTAACGACATTAAAAAACTATTCAAGCGTTGTGGCAATATCATATACATTCAGAAGCAATTATTAATAATGTAGTTAATGCACGAATTATTAAAAATGCGTAAAAGAATTAACTCATTATGCTTATAACGTGCATTTTTACCATTTCAAGCTCACTCAACATATTCAAAAAATTCCTTCGTGATACAGAGAGATAAGATGAGACAAGGAAATCCATGATTCGGAGAAGATACTGATTTTATTTTATTGTCATACAAAACATTTTTAAACTCATTGAATTTAAAATGCAAATCAAAATTTTAAATTGCATCATGTTTTATGAAAATGAGAGGATTTTTCGGTAGACTGATTTTAAAAAAAATTAAGTCTGCATTTATTCTTTTATACTGCTGCCTAAGTCTAATTAAAATGAAATAATGTAAAATATGTGTTATCATATCAGTCCCATGTGTTCCAAAGGGAAATGTAAAACACATATTGTCCAAGCATAATTCTAATGTTCTAGAATAGCAATCTGGAAACATTATATTGCTAATAAGGATATGCTCCACTTGCCTCAGCATAATGTAAAGGTTATTTTGCTTTATAATAGAACTCCTAGAATTCAACAATGCTAGCATATTGACGTCACTTTTAGATTTGTATTAATCCAAAGAACTGGGACAATCAATGCAGTGTACACATTTTCTGAATTTCCTACAGAGAAATCCAACCACATAATAGATGGGTGGATATCTGGATGATATAAGGTACCTACGCCATATTCCGACACGGGAATAATTCCGACACCCGGGTGCAATGCTAAAAGTACTGAAATTGGTGGACAATTGTCATTAAATATGGGACTGGCATCTATCAACGAGGAGACACAAAAAGTTACCTTGTCCTAGGTGTGGCGCTCGTTGTATTAGTGCACATTTTGTGTTCTAGTGCGAAAGGCGTGCGTCTTGAGGTGTCATTTTAACCAATTTTCTGTGTTTCATTTTTAGAAAGTGATATATATTGTATATCGCTTAGCAGCCTATTGTTGCTGAATAGTGCAGCATGCATAGTTAGGAGAAATAATTGATACACAGTGAGAATTTCAAGAATGAGTTAGAAAGATCGTGGATTCCCTAATTCCGACAGGTGTCGGAATAAGGACTAGCGGCTCTTAATTTCCGTTTAACTCGCACATAACAGTACCGGAGGTCGTTGAATTATGTGCTACTTTTGTAAACAGCTACTGTGGTTTTTCAGAGCTCAATGATTAGCTGTTTCCTTACATAAAAATATTTAATGAGGAGAACGAAAATTCATTGAAATAACTGTTGCAAGTTATGCACGAATTTTCTTCGTTCAGAAAATAATATGATAAAAAAATATTGGTCGTCTGCTCTTTTGGTTTGTGATCAAGAGAAGGAATTATGCCGGAGAATTTTTTTTTCGGAGAGGTAGGGATGCCGGTAACTGGTCGACTGAGAAGAAGGGTCTATGCCCACTCTGAAATCAATGGAATCACACAATTTCGATGAAAACGCAGGATTAGCTGGTAGAATGTTGATGAAGTTATTTTTGAACAGATGCATGGATGTATCAAAGAGAAGGGCTCAGAGAATGAACCAAGGTAGAGCCATGAAATTAAAACGCATGCTCGTGAAATATTACTTTGAAAAGCTAAAAAGTATCGTGATTGAACACTATCTTATGCAAATGCCAGGAAATAATTACAACATTGATAAAAAAGCATTCCGGAAAAAAGAAATCCTGAACTGGAGACGCAGGCAAGCCGGGTGCTAGTGAAATGCCTTCCAATAAAAAAGAGCGCCGGTATTTCACCATTTTCAGAGAGGACAGGGTGCCGATATTAGTCTGTGCAGCGTCTGCAAACAGTATGTCCATGAGGAATGTGCAGATGCTAAATTTCGTAGAATTTTCTTCTGTCCTTAATGCTATGACTAGTAAAATATTTTCAAGTATTGTCATGAACGCTTTATTATGAAATTATTGCTTTCTTTTGCGTAAATAAAACTTATTTCATTACAGTTTCCTACTCATTTTTTTGCTTTTTAGCTCTTAAACTTACGAACCACACACTGTCGGAATTATAAGCATATCTGTGTCGGAATTCGGGCCATGGGGTCCAAATTCCGACATTTTAACATATTTTATTCAAACTGATGTAACTGTGAAAACAGTGCATACATTACCAAGCAAATCAGAGTTGAGTATTGTGCACAGCACGGGCAACGTTTCGTACAAATATGGGCTTTGTACTAACTATAGTTTTTTTTTTATCATGAAACCTTAGCGTGTCGCAATATAGATCAGTTACATTATAATAGAAATACGATGAATCGTTATTTATGGTTATATATACGTGAAATGCCACGAAAAAATTTGGTTTTAATTCTTAATATAACGAGGCTGAAGATGATTGTGACAACAGTACACCACACTTCTTTAGGCATTGTCCTAGTTTTCTTTGACAAAGACCTCACAGTGACAATAGCGCAAGAGTTGGAAATGTTTTCTTGCTGAAATAGCCACAGACTAAATTACGCTAACTGGCCACTAAATAATTAAACAATTCATTACTAATCGATGTTTTCACATGCAAGCAATGCATCCAGAAAAATTCTAGCATCGTTAGGCAGTAGCGACAACTGGTGGCGAAACACTGAAACCGTACACGAATGGTACGCTTTCGCTATAAGGCGATAGCATTAAGCTTCAGGGGGCTGGGTCAAGCTAATCGTTAAACTGGGATTCATCTGCGTAATATAAATTATATCTGGGTAGATTTAAATATAGACTGGGATTAAGCAAAAGAGTACTGGGCAAAAATGACGACAATATACGAGAAATTAGCGACTTTTCCCTTGTTATACCTTATTTAGAATACGCTGCCAGAATACGGGGTTCTTTATCTAGACGGATCCCTCTAATTTTATCTTCATGGCGTAACCTTATATGTTACGCTGGTGTTGATAAAATAACTGCAGCTTCTGCTGATAGGCCGTTAACCTTATATTTTTGCATGTGATTTATTTTGTATTTCAACTTACGATTTTATAATGATTCACAGTTTCTATTACTTTTAATATTTGTAATGGAATTTAATACTATTTGGCAACACTGCATTGATGTGTATACGATCGTTCTGAAGTGGTATTATTTATATGTTTTTTCCGAGTATTTTTTGTGTTACGTTCCATAATTTTGGGCTGTCACCACGCAAGTAACTCTAAACTAACTTGGTGAACGTTGGTGAATGTGGATATCGTCAGTGAGATACATTTTTTTCACTTTTTTACGTTGTATTTACATATTGAAAAAAGTGACTGTCGTTATCCTTCTCTAGAGCTAGAATCGTGTACTTTAGTGCATTATTAATGTTTATTTGCTTATATAAGTGATAATGAAGTGCTCTAGATGTGAGGAAGTACTCCCAGGAGATGGAGACTTTGTCAGATGTCGATGTTGTGATGGTAACATTCACTATGAATGTTCCGGCATCAAGGAGTCCACATACCGATCAATGTCCAGAAAAGCTAAAGATTCCTGGAAATGTGCAACCTGCAGAACAATTACCGCGGCTACTTCTGCAAAAACTGCAGAAATAAAAACAAATGGAGCGGCCTCTTCCCCTGGAGTTGAATCTTCTGCTTCTGATGACGGTAAACCTAGACTCACAAACCTATCGCAAGATATAAGTGATATAAAAAATAGTTTATCTTTTTTATGCGATAAATACGATGGACTTTGTGAACAGATTAGTGTCATTAAAGAACTTAGAGAAATCATAACCGAGCTAAAATCAGAAATTCAAGAAAGGAATAAAACAATTGTAAATCTCCAACACAAAATTAGAGAAATGGAACAAAAACAAATAAGTAAATCAATAGAGATTGTTGGAGTTAATATAACAAAAAATGAGAGTTGTTACGATGTGATCAATGATTTGGCTACAACCATGGGTATAGATAACTTTAATATGAGACTTATCTTGTTCCTAAAAAGAAAGAAGAGGGCAAAAGTAAGATGATTGTTAAGTTTACTTCACGAATTATGTGGGAAGAGTGGATTGTAAAAACACAAATTTTAAAAAATGTGAACAAATATAAAGGTATATATGTAAATGAATCTCTTTCGAGCTACTTCAATGAATTATTATGGAAAGCAAAAATGAAATGTAAGGAGAAACAATACAAATATGTTTGGGTAAAATTTGGTAAAATTTTAGTAAAAAAAGATCCTAATGCTTTAACAATAAGAATTAGTGATGATAAAGATCTTAATAGAATTAATTGATCATCTGATTTGAGTGTAGCAAATTTAGTGTATATATAGATACATAATGGATGTTATAGATATTATAAGTAAAACCAAGGAGATAAGGTGTTATTGTTATCACAATTTTGACTATATTGTTAAAGCTAATTATAATCTCAATATTTTCCATTTAAATATTAGATCAATGAAAAGAAACTGGGATGAAATAAGCATTATTTTACATAATTTATCACAAAAACTAACTTTTGATGTACTGGTATTTACTGAAGTTAATTTGAATGAATCTGAGCTTGTGTTATATAATATAGATAATTACAAAATATTTTCTAAATTAAGAAAGGGAAGAAGAGGAGGAGGAATTGTAATGTATGTAAAGAACTCTGTACATTTTCAGGAGCAAAATATTTCTACTAAATCTTGTGAATCAATATTAGGCACCATGACCTTAGGTGGTATAGAAATGACTATACTTTGTGTTTACCGACCACCTCATTGCAAAGTTACTGATTTTATTAAGGAATTGAAGAAAATTATAGATGTATTCTGTATGGAAGAGTGTGTACTAATTGGAGACATGAATATTGATATGAAGGACAACAGTAGTATAAATACAATTAGATATAAAGATCTTCTTGTAGCAAATGGTTTTGTTAATCTAATTACTGACTATACTCGTGAAGAAGTAATTAGTAATAGAATATCTAGGACATGCATTGATCACATCAATTATAAAGGGAAATTGTTTCAAACGGATGGCATAATCTTAAAAACTAAAATATCTGACCATTATGTTACTGCTGCTGGTTTTTCATGGTCTAGTCACAATATGTTAGGGAACAGAGGGGGAAATAATTGTAACATTAGATATATTTCCCAAAATAAAATGAATTATCTCATGAATAACAATAACTGGTGTAATGTGTTGGAATGCAACGAGCCTGATGTGTTGTATGACAAATTGTGTACTGTATTTTTTTGTATGTACGACTGTATTTTTCAGTCCAATAAGCAAAATTCTAAACGCTAATGTAAAATATAAAAAATGTTGTAAATTACGGGAAACAGTAACTGAATATTAGTAATGAAATGATACATTGGTATCGGCACGTCCTTATGAATAGTTTCATATAATTTAACTCACTCTTCTATATGTCCCATAAAAATAGTCGTCAATGTAATTTATAATTTTTAGCATTAAGGTATGTTGCCTGGCAAGGCATGATCATTTTCAACAATAGCTTTTGAAAAGATGTCTGTTGAAGAGGCAGATACTCGGTGCCATTAGTATTTTTACATGAGCATCTGTCCCGGTACTTAAGATCTCTGTTCTCCGCGCCGAGGTGGGCCTGCGCCGAGATGGCCCGCGCCGAGGTGGCCCGCGCCGAGATGGGCTTGCGCCGAGGTGGCTTGCGACGAGGTGGCCGCGCCGAAGTGGCCGCGCCGAAGTGTCCCATTCCCTCCAGCAACATTCAATATGATTTTAAAATTAAAATATTTATGGATTATCGAGTAGTAATTCCGCCAAACGGGTCTGTCTAAACATAACATCGCGACATTCCATTCGTCTATATATTCTATCCCCACATTACTTCTGTAATTATCTAGTAAATTAAAGATTCCTATTAAAAATTCTCATTAATAAGTATTCTCTGAATATTTATGTTTAACCCTCCTGTTCCCCTGGGGTCTACATTATCCGAAACGAAATTTTGTGCAACATAATTTCTTTGTACCTTGACTTTATGGATTCTTATTTAATGACTTTGTTTCCAATAGTATTCCTTGTGTCCTAACATATAAAAATAAATTGTATATTATCTATTTTCTTGCAAAACTAAATTGTTACACTTGTGCTTCTTGGGTCAATATGACCCGATGTTCTCGGTAACCAATTTCTCATTTTATTTGGGATATTTCTGCCTGGAAATTCAAAATATGTTAGTCTCAAATTGTTACTAGGTAGCAGGCATGACGGGAATGGCTCGTGCCGGCCTCATATTTCATGCGGGTTGGCAGGCGGGGGTGAAGGGGCCACCCAAGTTGCTGGTCGTGAAACCAACACGAGGGTTGGACGGAGTCCTTAGCGGGGCGGCCTGGCAATACATATCTTAGGGACCAATCGTTTCTAGGAATACATATGCATCTACATCTATATAATACCCTGCAAGCTACCATAAAGGTGTATGGCTGGGGGTAGTTCACACCAAACATGCATAAAAAAGGATGAATAGAAGTTCTGCGCCTGAGAATTGAGTTGGTTGAAAACGGAAGTCTCGAGATCTTCGCCATCTTCAAATCTGCCACTAATCCTTGCTTCAAGGGTAAGATTCTCGCTTTCTTATCGGCATGTCAATGGTGCTCCCGCAGACAGGGGGAGGAAGTGAACGTAGACGGTTGGGGAGTGTTGTTGTCATCGTCATCGATGGCATGCCAACAGACGGATGAAAAACGTGCATGAAACGACAGGCCGTCCCATCCCGCGGCTGTTGTTGGCAATTTGTTCTGCCGCCACTACAGTGTCACCGCAGTCTCTGCATTCCCATTGCTCACAGTTGTTCACACTTTTTTTTGGCAAAATAGAAAGTTCCGTTACTCTGTCACTGCCATCGCGTCCCGCCAGTGTATGCCCACCTTCAAACCGTCCAAGAGTCCACACCGACCCTTTCCAAGCGGGTTCCCTTAGCTGGAAAAGTGTGCTGCCTTTGTGCAATCTTTGTGCAGGAAAGTTCATTTATTGTTGCTAGAGTGATCTGTGGGCATGATAACTCGATCTATTCCTGAAGAAGAGGTGGTGGTGTTTCTGAATGCATCTGACAGTGAGGAAGGAGTTTCGGAAGAAGAAAACAACACAAGTGATGATAGCATTCACCCAACCTCGGATTCAGATTGCAATACCTCAGAAGGTGAGGTTGAAAGGGACAATGTTCATTCAAAAGACAAAAGTATATCTTGGAGTGCAAAACCCTTTCCAAATCATGAAAGAGCAACATCCGCGAACGCAATCAAACTGACGCCTGATCCAACCAGATACGCAACCTCCAGGGTGGATAATGTAAGATCATCCTTTGCCGCAATTTTGAACGATAGTTTGAAGGACATTGTGTGGAAAATGTCAAACGTTGAGGGTCGAAGAGTGTATGGTGACAGCTGGGAAGTTTTAGATACAATAACACTCGAAGCATACATCGGTATTTTATTGCTGGCTGGTGTGTATAAATCACATGGTGAATCGACAAAGAGCTTGTGCAACCCAGAAACAGATAGGCCTATTTTTTCTGCTACAATGTCGCAGAAAAATTTTTCATTGTATCTCTCGTGTCTTGCGTTTTGACGACAAGTCCGATCGACGAGCGAGAAGAGTAGATGACAAACTAGCAGCCATAAGAGATTTCTGGGAGCATTGGGTGGAAATACTTATGAAGCTATAAAATCCTGGTGCTAATGTTACTGTTGATGAGCAGCTTGTAGGTTTTAGAGGGCGTTGTCCATTCAAACAATATATCCCTATTAAACCGGCAAAGTACGGGATCAAAATATGGACTTTGTGCGATAGTGATAGTTCTTACTGTTTGAAGGCGAGGTCTATACAGGAAAACCACTTGGTGGAACACGTGAGAAAAATCAGGGCATGCGTGTCGTAATGGATCTGACACATGAACCAAGGGGCCATAATGTCACGTGACAATTTTTTTACATCGTACATTTTAGGTCAAGCTCTTCTGAAACCCAATATCACAACGCTGGGGACAATAAGGAAAAATAAAACTGAACTCCCTTATCTGTCAAGAAAAGAAGCCGTTCACAGCTCTCAATTCTATTTTACAAAAGACACTACCGTGGTATCCTATATCCCAAAGAAAAACGGAAATGTTGTTCTGATGAGCACAGCGCATAATAGTAGGGAAGTAAGCAGCAGGGTGGATAAGAAACCAAAGATGGTACTAGACTATAATAGCACAAGGGGGGCTGTTGACACCCTGGATAAACTTATTGTCACATACACATGCAAGAGGAAAACTTATCGTTGGCCTGTAATTGTATTTTACAATATTATTGATGCAACAGCATACAATGCTTATGTACCGTGGGCAGAAATTAATCCAAACTGGAACAAAAATATTCTCCACAAGAGAAGAATATTTCTCGAGGAACTAGGAAAATATCTTGTTACCCCTTATGTTGAAACTAAAAAGCGGCTCCCAAGAAATGAACCTGGAATTGCAAATGTAAGGAATGTAAAACAGTCAGATCCTCCTGCATAAGGCCCTAGTGGTTCCGAACAAGTTTGCAAGAGGGCCAGATGCAAATTTTGTCCCTCCAAATATGACAAGAAAACACCCATGATTTGTTCAAATTGTGGCAAGCATGTACGCAAGGTTCATGTAAAATATTACTGTCCAGTATGCTAAATGTAAAGCTTTATCAACATTATTTTTAACATATTATTGTCCGGACTGATTACTGTAATGCATTTTCGATTGTCTTATGCAAATTTGTTAAACAGCAAAAGTAATTGTTACACAGAGAAAAAATAATTATAAAACTGTGCTGAATAAATATATCATAAGAAATAAATTTGTAAAATAAACATTATGGTATTTCATTAAAAATTTTCAACATTCCATCAGTCCGGGTCAATATGACCCGAAGGATTACGAGTGTATAGTCCTTTTAAAGGGAACAGGAGGGTTAAGTTAAACCATTTCAAAATTGTCAGAAAAATTTTTTTGGGGTTTTTGGCCTGGTTTCTCGCGATCCGGCTCACTGTGGGACGGGCCTTTGCCGTAAAAGCACATAAAACCAAATGCTATGATTGTCTTAGGTTAACTTGGGTGTGACGGTGCGATATGGTCTTAGCCACTAGTGAACCAAAAACTACTTCTACTTCTAACTGAAAGCCCAAAGATATTCGAAAGGGCTTTCGCAGCGCTCGAGTACGTGAAGTGCAGCAGCGCGCAGTGAAACCGTCTCCCTTGTTCTCGTAAAGCCATCTAGCGGACGCAGCTCGAACCTCCATTCACTCGGTTATTCCTTTCTTGCCCTTTAATATTGAAAATTTTCTATCCGAGGAAACAAAAAACCAAAAGATTAATTCTAGCCAAAGGAGAATATATCCGAAAAGGTAAGAGTAATGCGGAGTAAAGTGTGGAGTAATAGGAGATGTGAAGCAAATACCTTGCTCGTGCAAGTGTAAACCTTCATGATGGAAGACGGTTGAGTTCCAGGATTTCTATCCCCTTATTAATACTGTAATTATCAGTAAATGAAAGATTCCTATTAAAAATTCTCATTAAAAAGCATGCTCTGAAGCAACAACTCCAATTGCACCGATTAAAAAGCGAAACCGGTAACAGATGTTCTTTCTTTCCTTTCGCTGCTCCCCCACGAGGACCAAAATGACTAAATACCAATGGATTTTGTACAGAAATAAGCAATTATAATACCCCTGGAGAAAAAAAGCATACCCATATCGCTCCCACAGCACCACCGAAAGATGAAATGTTGAGGATGAACCTTCACCATAGTTTACCAGTCCGTTTTTCGGGTTTTACGTAATGCTCCATTTGTAAATCACATCATGCATTAATTCCTAGAAAATCTTTATTAACAAGCTATTAACGGTGTGCTAAAAGACAACTCTACGAAACTATCAGAGGTTTATAGCAGGAAAATCACTCAATTCTTGCATATCTTTGGAAAAAAATTTGAACATTTCCACGTGCACTCTACCGAAAAACAACAATTAGGATGGTTCAAATAAGTGCCCTACATAGACGGAAATAATAACATTAGCTCACTGTAATACATTAGCTCATTTCACACATTAGCTCCCCATTTTAATTCTTCATGTTCAATAAAAACATATTTTTCTTCTCTCTTATACACATTATCCATCCTATCAAGTTATTTGGATGTTACTATCCATCATTGCCTCACTCATCCACATATTTCGCCACTTTCCATATCCCTTCTACAACCTTCATTCTGCAAGCCTGCTTCCAATATGCATGGTTTGTGACCTTCAGATTTGAATTTAGCATAAATGACGTCATTGAATTCACCACAAAAACTTCTATCACCGATATCCATTCCTCCTCCTTTGGACTCACATATGCCGAAAATCTATGATCTATGAACTTTCTTGAAATTCGTGACTTCAATGCACAACAAATGCCTTATTACTTCCGCCTAAGTTTACCACAAACTATGAAGCGATTCTTTATAATCTCATGACCTTGTTTCTTGTCTATTAACTGATTTTTATCAGTGTTACCAAAGCTATCATCACAAATAATCATTCATTGAGCGTTAAAGAGCAATTTCATGCTCAATGTATCGTTGTTCCGTGTTATTCGATATATTTGGATTACATGGATATTTTCCTTCTCAATAATTACTTTACTATCCTAAGGGCGCATCAGGTATTTTTGAATTCTTCCTCTCATACGTCTTCAAATTCTTCATCTTTGTAGTCTGTCGCACACAGGTAAACCAGCACCACAACGGTATCTACAGGTTTGGTCTCCATCATTACCATTATTATCCTTTCATTGTACTGCAGGAATCTTTTTACACGCATACCGGTGCTCTTCCGGAGCATTGTACCTACTGCAGCATTTCCATTTAGTGCTCCCGAACGTATAATCCTGTAGTTTCAGCTCCAGAACTCTCTTTCTTCGAGCCACTTCATTTCGTCGATTCCTAATAGGTCGAGGTCTATTCTTCGGATTTCCAATTTTAGGTCATTCGATTTTACGCAGTTCCGAAGAAATCTCACGTTCCATGTTCCTACCCTAAAATGTCATCCTAGGCAATTATCGTTATTGGAAAGATGGTATTTTTTTGTGTTAGAAATAAATTTATTGCTACTTTACATCAATTGGAATATAATAAAATCCGCCGCGTATCAATGTCAGAAAGAAACTTCTCTCCAACTTCATTTTTCCATAAATAATCACTGCGGACTTGTATTTTATGACCTCACAGCAGACCTTGATAATTAGCTGCAGCGCCAGATCAATTCTTCCGTTATATAAATTATTGACTTACTGAAAGATGGGCATATAATCCCGTATTTAAGGAGGCTGAATCCGTTGAAAAGTTCTGTGCCCGCATGCGAAGCCGGAAGTAAACTCGATTTCTTGATCGTGCTGCGGAATCCAGCCTTACGCGCCAGACAAAGGTAATCCAAAGACGCATAGAGTATTGTCATACAAAGTTGACCCAAGAACTTGCTTATGGTAAAATTATTTCAGCATATATTCCAAACGACCTCCACATTGTCTATGGTAGCGGCTCTGAGTGGCCTAGTAGTGCGCGCTACTTAGTAATTTGCTTCGTAGTGCTGATTTATATTAACCTTAATCCTAACCATTACATTATATAAGCTTAATATAAAAATGGTTATTTGAATACATGAAGCAAACTTTAATCCTCTTTCAAGAGGTATAGTTATTCCATTGCTCCAGCTCCATTGACACCGCAACAACGAGAGACGATAAGAAACACTGAATATACTAGAAAGCAGAACCAAAATGCCAACCTTCAAAACCTGGTCTCAGTTCATGCTGTGAAGGATTAAGTTTTACATTATCTGCTTGACTTCAAAAATAAAAAATCGATAATGACCTTTAGTGTTCAATAAAAATAAAGTTTAAAGACGAATACTTGCACACATATTAAACGACTGGTACTACAAAATGACCACTTTCTTATTTTTTCGATTGCATATAATCTGATAAAGAAAATGCATTCCTCTATTCTAAGAGTGGGTGTGTGGGCGGGGGAGTTCATTGTGCAGGTACCTCAACGTGGTGAGCTCTGGTAACTACTTTCATTATTTTTGCATTCTTCCTCCATACTGAAAAATAATAGTAAAAGTAGGCTAAAAATCGGGGAGTGTTTCTTTACTCCCTTATTGATGACGGTGTGTTATATTACTTTCATACAGTTCTTCTGTAATTGTTATTCCCTGAAAATAGTTTAATTATCTAATATTAATGAGACAACGACGGAAGACGCATCCGTGGTGAGTTTCGCTGCGTTCGCGGCGACCGGGTAGGAGGCACGAGCCGGCAGGAGACGCGCTAGCGGCCTTCGAGGCGTAGCGCCGCGACGCTGCGTGGGCGGTGCATAATTTCGCGTGGCCGCGCACTCAAAATAGACAATTTGTGGCTTAATGGCTGCAGATACGTACAAATGGACGAAATTTTTACCTAAAGAACCGCAACTCGGCAAAATCCATTGGGAACCGCTATAAAAATATGACTTTTTCCATTTTCAGCCCCCCTCCCCATATATGGCCACGGCGCGAGGGTCTAGGGTTGACCCAGAGGCCCCAAATTTTTCTGGCCTCATTTTGAGTCACTTTGACAACTTATTCCAAGGGCCAAGTTTCTCCGCGAAAAATCGATTTTTCCGATCCACCCTACTGGGCAAGCGATGACGAAAAAGAAAGGAATCATGGATAGAATGAAGAGGATTATGATATTTTTCTTTACAAACAGAGAAGTAGTGATATTGGGGTGATACATGAATGGAACGTATAGGAGTGTATGAACACTCAATCAAAGCCAAAGCGATAAAAATCTACCCATTAATGCTTCCTCATCATACTACTACTATTTTTCTACAGTTGTTTCTTTATTAAGACAATATTTAACTTTCTTCCGTGTTGCAGAGGTTTTGATTTACTTTCCCTACTCTGCTATGAAATTTCATAATTAGTACCTAAGAGGTCAACATTTCTCAAAAATTATTTTCACGTGTGTGTAATAATGTAACTTTTAACTCATGAGAGAATCCTAAAAATGTATCTTGATTCTTAAGGTAACCCTTATATTTGATGACATTAGTGCTTATATAAGTTATGAAACCATTTCACCAAAGAAAATAATTGAAAAACCGTAAATCATGTTACACAAGTTGGGAATGGAGAGGTGTAATTAGGCCTGGGTAGCCAATCATGTGCCGCACTGACTACATAACTAAGGACATAATTTTTGAAAAGGAATAGGTAATTACGAAAATGCAAGGGGGAAATAATACGATATCCAGCAAGTAAGAGAGAACGCCTGAAGCTGAAGTGAATGAGGTTGAAGACGCAAGATTTAACTACATCAATAAAATATCTATCGGACATTTTACGAATAGCAAAAAAAATTATATCACATGAGATTTCATAAACATAATTATACAGATCCCGGTTAGAAAAATGAATCAGTTGAAATAAGATGAATATAAGACCAACGAGCATGAAGGATTGCGTATATACTGTTGCTTGCGGTTTAGAACTTATCCCATTGCCGCGCTATAAAGCGAAAGATTTTGAACGGAAAAATAATTAAAGACTTAGCTGTAGCTCAAAATTCTTTCAAAGTGTACTTAAGGAATCAATATCGCATGCGCACTCATAATAATACTATAATATGTACACACTGCCTTAGAAATAGATTTCGACATTCAACGCTTTGCACGAAATCGTCAAGTATATATTTGAATAATTTAACATGGGATACAAGATAAAATGCACAATTAAAAAATATGGCAAAAAAGAGGCACAGAAAACCAGTGGTAGAGTGACCACTGACCAGGATTTGAACCCGGGACCTCCGAACGAGAAGCGGAGACTCTACCAATGGTCTAATGTACCTCTGAGGGAAAGAGCGAAACATTAACATATAAATATTGGGATGATGATATCAGGGAGGTGCGGAAGTTGGACTCGATACTACGCTAAGTCTAAACTCCACGTCATCCGCCATCCGGCTCATGCCGTCCGTGCCAAAGAATGTAAACAATATATTATCTAACTGTAAACAGAAAACACCATGGTTTGTACGTCTGCGACATTTCATATGCCTGCGCAGGATTGATCGTCATGTCGTAGACTAGGATTTGGAAACCTCTTTTTGTGGAAAAAAAATATTTCCTAATACTGCGTAAGACTGGAGTACCTAATATCTGACGAGAATAAGAGTGGACATGTAAACAGAATATACCACGATATATTTATTTCTCATGAATACATTTTCCTTGAAAAATATACCCATCAGGAAATTCATTAACAATTCATAAAATAAGATGTAATGAGAAAGAAGTGTGGTGGCTAAAGAACTACCCTTTTATCTCGAAGGCCCGAATGTGTATTAACAGTGGCAAATAAGTATTCCATATGGTTAAACTCTCTCCTATGCAAATCCATCTTGGGGATCCCCTTGAGTTCTGTATCCTATCCCATATAAAGTATAAATAACTCCAAACGCTTGTCTTGAATTGATAACATCTTTCATTCGACTCAGATGAAAGGATGAACACCTACTATCCGATCCTTTTGGTATATCAATGTTTGACTGAAATGTAAATTTACAAATAATGAACAGAAAATATTCATGGTTATTCCACATTAGGTTATCGAGTTGGTGTGATGGATAGACAACTGGCCTCCCATCCCTAAGGCCCCGGTTTGATTCCCGGCAGTGGCGGATTTTTTAGTGGATAACCGATCCCTACTTGAGTTCCTAGTGGTGGGCATTTCAAGTTCAGTACTCAGTCCGACAGATGGAACGTAAATCCGTGGTCACCTTGGCGCATGTCGTTAAGAGCAGGCTAATACAGGGTTTCTCTCCACCCTCCCTGCGTTCCTGAAAAACTCCTACCTGTATCCAAACACCTACCTATCTTAAGCGGTGAAAATGACATCAGCCTTCGGTCGCCTCCCCTGAATAACTAACTATTCGTCATAAATTTATTTTTTTAATAACGACCCTGGTTCGACTTGAACGTCATCATCAGGTGCGTACAGAAAAGGCAGAATAGCCTACATACACAACCCAAATTAAGGTGGGTTGTCGTTGGGAATAAAGTGGAGAGAGGATTGCGTTGGGAAGGTCCGTGCGAAGGGACTTAAGGGAAGGAGAGCGGTGGAGATTGTGGAGAGGAGACTCCCGGCGATTGCAATTAAGTGGAAAATAGGGGAAGGTTGAGAATGGCCCTACCACACCCCCTGCCAGCACCCATTTACCCCCTACCACACACCCTCGTGGTGGCTTGCAATGAATCTCGTAGATGTAGATGAATGGGGGAGTGGGAGGCGTACAAAAATTCATTGACAATATCGTCACCATAAGGGTCACTTTTCAAAATCTCTACTTGTTCTAAGGTATCAAGCTTTGGGCCTTTCTTTCCGGAATACATAATGTTGGGTACAAAATCACTCACATTCCCATATTCCATTTAATGTATCGCGAATAGAGAAGTCACATTTTAGTTTTTATAGCAGGCCTTGTGTTCTTACACTCGTTCTTAGGATTTCCTTCCCGTCTGTCCAATCTACACAGCTCAACATTCTCATTGTAATTGATACGCTCGAATATTTCCTACCGTGGGCACTTAGTCTTTAGTCTGCGAGATCACGCTCCTTAAGTTGGATTTGTTGTAAAAGGCAATATTGATTCTTTATTTGGATTTTTTTAATTTTTGAGATGCATGTCGTTCGTAAGGCATTCGTCGCTATTTCGTTGTAGTATCCTGAGTGGGTGGGGAACTGTAAATTTGTTTGGCGGCCAACATATTTATTTTATTTTGAAGCAATTTCAATCGACTGGGCTTGGTAACTATTGCTAACTGCTATTTCTTTGATTGTCTGCAGTTCTTTAAAAAAGTTATATTCGGACATTTGGACGTTCACTAATCGATTAATCATTCTGTGGAAGGGAGTAAATGTTTGCCTAAATCAATGCCTAGAATTGAAATGCATGGCTTGGTTTTTGAAAGAATCTTTTCTAAATATGGAAATTTCGATTTTATAATTATTAATAATATAGGCCCTTTAAATATTCAAATCCAGAAAGTTCAGGCAGCCATTCACTTTTCTTTCGTACGTGTACTTACCGTTGTCTTTTAAAGAATTTATATGGGCAAGAAAAAAATGTAATTGCCTTATTGAACTTGATCAAGCATAAAATATGTTGCCCACATACCTAAACAAACACAAAGCATTTTTGACTAGGTGATGTCGGCTATGTATGTAGGCTATTTATATATGTAATTTATACAAAAATTTATGCAAGCGAACACCTGTTGAAATTATTAAAAGTCACGAGAAGAAATTCTGTTCTCTTAAAAAATGAGATCAAAAAATAAATTTAAAAACACGATTTGGTCAAAATGACCCCTATGGGGGTTCTAGTGTTAAAGTATGCACAAACATAGTTATTCCGACACGCAAGAAAACTACTTTTTATGGAACACGATGTGAAATAATAAAGGAATGGCAGTAATATACCTGTCTTTATCAAATTAGCCAATTCAACAAGGACTCGACGAAAAAACAATAATTCATTCATTCATATTTTATTCTTCATTAGCAAGTATATTGTATTCTTCATACCTTTGGATCAAGTCAAAACACATATCAATTCTCACTTTTGAACTTTAGTACAAATAGAATTTTGGCTCCAAATTCTTCGTAAAATCTCGTAAAATTACTGTGCCAGTTATATTTAATTCGAATGTTTTTATTTCTAATTGATATTTCAAAGTGGGCATGGAATATTCCTACAGAAAAAATAATAATTGTTCAGTCAATTGTTCATGAATACTGTTAATTTGTTATTTATGCCGATCGTGTTATTAGTGCCGTTCAAACATCAACTTCGCTTGAACTATTATCAACACTCGATTGCTTTAGTAGTTAGTTGACTGATAAAACATAAGATGGAAGCGCTGTCCAAGTACCGGTATTTCTAGTACCGGTACCTTCGGTAGTACCGCTTTTAAATACTGGCCGGTACTACCGGAGTAAAAAAAATAGTTCTCGGTACTACCGAATACAGGTATTTATTGCCCATCCCTAGGCGTCACCTTTTGCTTATTGTAAGTTTTGATGTGTGAGTGAATGCTTGTGGTTAGAAGATTAATTGTTTTACTAAAATTCTTTTTTTGTTTCCATCTAACGATTTCGTGTACAAAATTGCGATTTCAGTTCCGAGTAAACTCCCCCATTACAGACACGGGAATTAGTGATCATAAAATGGTGCATGCGAAATTTATTGTAGGCGTTGAAAGACATTATAAACCAAGGAGGAGGGTGTACTTATTTGGCAAGGCTAATTACGACGGTATGAAAAAGAAATTAAGGGAATTGTTTAATGTATTTAGCGAACAAAGATAAGGATTAGATTCAAGGATTCGTGGAGATAATTTCTTGAGGTCACCCGTAAAGCAGTTAATAAATACATACCAAGTAAATTCATTAGTGATAATACAGAGCCAAGGTGGTCTAACGCGGAGGTTATGAAATCACTAAAGTGACAAAGGGTATGCCACGCTAGGACGAAAAATCCAGGACTGGGTCTATCGGTAGAGGGAAAAAATGAGTTAGTTCAAAAATATAAAAAATCGAAAGCATTAGCAAGGAAATCGTGCCGGCAACAGTTATCACATTTCAAGAGCAAGATGTAAGGAGAATATTTAGTTGGCAATCCTAAAACGTTTTGGTAATATGTAAGAGAGCTTCAGGGAAATAGGTCCACAATGCACACAATAAAAAACGATAAAGGAATTAGAGTATCCAGCAGTGTAGAAAAATCCAATTCTTTAAACACCTTCTTCCAAAGCGTATTCAACTAATCGTTACACAACGCTGTGGAACCACCGCCGAACTTGTTCAGTAAGCAAATGTCCGAAATAAAAATTTCATGTCGCTAATAGAGCAGAAGTTAAAAAACATTAGTAAAAACAAAACACCAGGTCCCGATCTAATTCCTTCCAGAGTATATAAAACATTAGCTTCTGAAATAGCCCTCTATCTAGAAATAGTATTCCAAAAAACACTAAAGAACCACAAAGTACCCTAGGATTGGAAAGTAGCTAACATTACACCTTTTTTTAAATGCGGTGATAGGGGATAACCTAGTAACTACAGACCCATTTCACTCACGTCAATCTCTTGTAAGGTATTTGAGCACATTGTAATCAGTTCAATCATGGGGCTTTTAAATAATCAGGTGTTGCTCAAGAACAATTCCCCCGTACAAATAAAGAACAGAATAGGCAGCATAGCAAAGGGATAGGTAGGGGAAATATTTTAAAGTAATCTGTAGTGCATGATGCATGTATTAAATCCTTAAATACAATAGATACTAAAAATCTAGTCGCAGGAGACCCTATAGTTGCTCGTTTGCATTTCGGTAGTGCATGCTTGATGATCTTCACTCCCTACCACACATCCTTGCGGTGGGTTGTAGCGTACGTGAAGATGTAGATGTAGATTCATGTAACAGGTGTACGTCGTTTTTTTGTAGCAGACGTTATCTGCAACTTTTCCAGAAAGTTCAACTTGTGGCCCTTGCATTGGGTGTGGAGCACTTTGGGGATGAAGTCACTCGTGTGGTCTTCTTCGATGAGGTGTTTGGAAAATTGGGAGCTATAATCCCCTTACCCAAATGAAAGTATCTCGTGTGATAGGGAAGATGATTTGAATGCTATCCCTCTGCCCCCCAGAGTTGTGAACTTATCGAACCATCTGTTTTCCGAACCAGAATTACAAATACTCAACAAAGGCTTCAAATTCTCTTCAACCATAGCCTTGCATCGCAAGAGCTTGATTAATCTTGCGGGTGATTGTGATTCTGCTCTTCGTGAAGAGACATTAGGCTGCAAATACGATATTGCAGAACGTATCTTCAAGAACGTCCTTTCGACACCACCTAACCGCCGCCATCGGAGCTCTTCAACTTAGTCCCTGGTGCAGAAGATGAAGGAATCTATAAACAGGGCTGACCTGGTAGTCACAAAGGCCGACAAAGGAAACAGTATTGTTCTTCTTTCCAAAGCCGATGACGAACTTAAGTTGAATTCGTTCCTGAATTCCAATTCTTTTGAAATCTAACCCAAGGACCCTACTTCTAGGTTTCAAAAAGATTTAAAAAATACGATGTCCCGGTGTTCGACCATAATTTCTCCTACCAGGTATTTGCTTATAATTAATATGAACCTACTTCCCCCTCGCTACTATGGTCTTCCTAACACTCATAAAGATAATGTACCTATGCTCCCCTTTGTTTCACATTTTCCGGCCCCAGCAATTAAGTTCGCTGTTAAACTGAACTCTACCTTAAAAGAACTTTCGAATCGAAATATTCTAATAGAAACTCCATTGAACTGACCAAGAAACTTGAAAATACAAATAAATACAGCTATAATAAAAATACCCTCGAACTCAAAACTTATCTCATTTGATGTCACATTTCTGCGGTGCCTTCTTTTAAAGAAGGGAGATGAGTCTTTTCATTATAGTACTTTTATAAATGATCTTAAAATGTAGCTTCCGATAATAGGGTAATTTCCTTCATCAAAGAAAATGGACTTCATTAATTGCGATCTGTGCCCTGCCATTAATGTATTTAATTTACGCAAAAAGTTTTTATTGAGAAATCCCAGTTTACTAGAGAATTAAATGTTAATTTTAAGGCCATTTGAAAAGGCTCTGAAATGGCGGGGTGCGCTTCCTTCTTGCTGACGTGACAGGTAGATAGTTTACGTTGTGAGGCATAGGAAAATTCGTCTCCTGAACTTAGCATTGTATTTCAGGGCCCTTCAGCTTTGGTGAATATGCATTAGTAATAGCCTGTGAAAACTATCAACGCTCGAAAAGACTTCTCTGTTAAACATTGTGTTAATAGTCGTTTTATAGTCTCAAGGACATCCTGCTCGTGGAGTGTTCTGCTACGGCGAAGCATGGCGTGAAGGTCGTGCGGCGATGGGCGAACTTGACGGTATGCTTGTGAAAGGAATAGGTACTAACTAATTTTAAATTAATCAACTGCATAAATAATATATTAAATAAATAAAAGTTAATTATAATAAATTCACGGAATAAATACACCTCTGTTACTAGATAATAAGCTTTAACGGACTGCAGCGTCTAGTTGGAAGCGTCCGCAGCACCACCTGGTGGTGGGTAGAGGAAATAGTTTGACGTCACACGTAGGATTAACCGGCATGCAATAGTTTGCCTTCACGTTTTCGCGCCATTGATTTTTTTCACTTTTTAATTAATGAGGAAAAATACTTAACGTCATTTAAAAATCGAACGGCTTAAAACACGTACTCCAGAGGTACACACGTACTCCAACTTTCGATCATTACAATAAAAAAATAATAGGAAACTACCCTATTTTTTTCTGGCTTTGGGCATGTATGACACTAAAGTGCACCGTTTCTGAAAACCAAAACGGGTTGTAAATTGTTGCCGACCTTGTGTGGATGTGAAGGATGGCGGTAGCTGCCTTTTATTTTTCCTAATTGTGCCCACATATGTAAGCTTGTCACTTTTTAGAATATCTGTAACTAGATCATAACTAGTAAACCAGTTATCTGCGGTGACGTTGCGTCCACTGCCTCGAATTGGAAGAATCAATCTTTTTACAACATCATAAGGACTGCTGCTAACCTGAAATGGGCCATCTGGCTGTTTTCCAGAATATATCTCTAATTTTGATGTGTAGAAACTCCTTGAGTCTGTCAATAAAAATATGTTTATTCCATACTTTCCTTGTTTCGTTGGGGTGTACTGGCTAAAACTGCACCTTCTTTCAAATTTTGCCAGCATTTCATCATTAGTTACGCAATCATTCAAGGAATAGCATTCTTGGCAGTTTTGGACGAAGAATACAAAAGCTTCCCTAATTGGTGCAAGTTTATCCAAAGCTTTCCTTTCATTCCTTGTTTCTTTGTCATCAAAACGTACATACTGCAAGAGGAAATGAAAACGTTTCTGAGACATTACCATTCGAAAAATTTCTACCCCGGTGCTATCATTATTCCACAAGTCACTAGTATTGAGTTTGCTATTTTTTAGAACACCTGCCATATAAAGTATTCCTATGAAAGCTCTTATTTCAACAATATCCGTCGGAGTGCATTCCCTTTCTCTACAATAGCCAGCTTTCTTAGCGGCGATGAGCTTATTTGTATTTTCCACTATGAGAGCTAATATATTGTCACTAATAAAGTTATTCCAACACTCGGAAACCGTTTTTGAAGCTTTTGCTTTCCCTTTCACTCCTGGTTTTTCTGTGAATATATTGTGAGAGCGAATTTTGACACTTCTAACCGAACCTTCCAACTCCCACTTAGTGACTTGATCTTTCCCTAAAACAATGTTTTTACTTGCAACTTCTTCTTCTTGGCCACTTTCTTCCTCACTGACTTCTTCCACATCACTGTTCTGAAGTTGGTCCTCAATAAAGTCTTCTTCACTACCATCACTGTCCACAGCTTCCGATACCTCTGAATAAGTTGATTCTAACAAAATTCCCTGAATATATTGACGATCCTTTTCTATCAAAGGATTAATTTTTCTTCTACTCTCCATCTACTCACCACATGGAAAAATTAAAAAAAACAATTCAGGCCTTTGCTTATCATCTAGGGTAGAAAAAATGTGTAAAATGAAATATACCTTACCATGAAACGATAGGAGAGATTGATCCCAGCTCTGAAAATGTCGTGACGTAACTTCCTTAGAATTATGCCAACTGTAAGAGTCACCAATAATAAAGAGTTCACAACCGTATATATACAACATCCAGATGCGTAGGGGTGATAGGGGAAGGGAGGGAAAGGGGACGGGCGTTGGAGTGTGGTGTCGCGGATTTTCCGGCGTTGATGGGTCTCCGGGCAGCGCAGCGGGTGCTGTAGCGAGTGAGGAGAAAGAAGGGAGGGATCTGCTGGGAACACATTATCAAAATATAGTTTCTGAGAACTTCTATGCACAATAGCCAATGAGGGTATTCAGCAAGTCCAGGCTACTTTTAGGGTTTGTGGTATTTTGGAGGGAATTTTTGCTAGTTGGTAGGAATAACGCTGGTGAAAGGAGTTGAAGAATTTGCTCTTGGATTTGAGAATACTATTTCTTGGAATATTCTAATGGCTCACTGATTGTTCAGCTACTGGAAATATCGGTGTAGAGGGAAGGGAGGAGGTGAGATGAAGGAGGAGTTGGGTGATGGTATTGCTGATGAAACATTTCGTTTAGTGGGATGAGGATAAGAGGGGATGAGAAGGAAGCACACTCTCGTTTGCAAGGGGCACGTTGTTTTTTGAGTGCTGGATGATATCAAATATTTCCAGGTCGTCGGTCCTCATATTTCCATAGGAGTGCAGGATTTGCGGCATAATGTCAGTCCAATGATTCTACTACTTTTTCGACAAAAAAATAATACTGAAGTTTCACCATACGGATTTTGCTAAAGCCTAGCAAATAATTCTGACTTTACAGGCGACATTACGGATTTTGGAAACATTTTATTTTGATAGCGCGTTCAATCGAACTTGAACCAAAACATTTTCTCCTATCAGATTGAAAAGTATTTATTCAATGGCACTACAATATTGTTATGTGTATATTTATGGTTAATGTTATTCATCTATATCTATATAATACCCTGAAAGCCACCACAAAAGTGTATGGCAGGGGGAAACGATGTAGTATATGCCAATGATCACTCAAATTATGTGAGAACCATAATAAATTTTTTTTGCAATAATAGTTTCAGTCAACGTTTTCTATTATTAACAATCAAAAATGCGTATGAATTACACGCGTATCATAAATGTAATACATTTATTAGTTGTTTGTTTAAATTATTAAACGTATTTGAAAGATTGGAATGAATATCGCAAAGGTATTAGCATATAACGTATTGTAACTCAAGTTGTCGCGTGGCGTCTACTAGACTCCGAAAACAACAAAATCTCAATATTTAATCCAGAAATGCGACAAAACGTATAAACATATTGGTGACTATTTCAGAAGCATAAAATAATAAGATACCAGGAAGGTGAGTCTCCTAACTATTAAAATACGATGTGGGCATAGAAAAGAATATTGCTTGGCGTCTGATAGACGCCGCGCGACCAACGGAGGTTTAAGTGTAGTGAAGGATCACTGCACGAGGGTTCGTTCAAGGAGATAAAACATATTTGCAAGAGTGAGGGAACCGCTATATTACGCATGATTCTCACGTGGTTACGCCTAGCCTCGTTCCCACGATAACTCAGAATCCTGAAGGAACCGATGGATGGGAAGTTTTCGGTATGACAAATTGAATACCATGACTGAAGTGGCGACGACATTCCCAAATGGACACAAAAGGCCGAAGTCTCCTTTCTCTCGTACCCTTCGGGAGCTGTGAAAGAGTGTCTAGTAGTTGTGTATACTTAGCGTATGAGCAGAAACTTGTTTTCGCTATCGTTGGCTAGGATCGCCCTAATTCTTGGCTTATCCTGCATCCAGAGCTAGCCCTCTTTGTACGGTTAAAGTGGCTGATTTCCCCTATTGCAATAGACATTTTCTTTAGTTCTAAAGGTAACTTGGCATTTTGTTCATTTTTTGTAGTCTACATAATATCTCGCGCGATGACCGCATATTTCAAAGTCAAAGCGGAATTAAATCAAAACATGCTATCATGGATACATGATCTATCATACATATATCATTGATTGCCATGCGAAAAAATTAACTTGGGCCGGGAATGGAACCACGAACCTTTGACCAAAGCCCGTGGTTTGATTCCCGGCCCAGGTTAATTTTTTCGCATGGCAATTAAAGTGAATTTCACCACCGTCCACGCAGCAGGCTTGGAATATCCTACATTTACCGGCCAAGAACGGCACTTAGCGCTGGTTTGGGGTTCACCTTTGGCCGTGGCTTCCTTTAAGTCCTTATTCAAAACTAAAAAATCTAGAACATTAGCAAGGAAATCGTGTCGGCAAGCGTTAATCACATTTCAACAGCAAGATGTTATGAGAATATTTATATAGCAATCCTAAAGCGTTTTGGTCATATGTGAGAGAGAGAGAGAACTTCAAGGAAATAGGTCCACAGTGCACAAAATTAAAAACGATAAAGGAATTAGAATCACCAGAAGTGTAGAAAAAGCCAATTCCTTAAACACCTTCTTCTAAAGCGTATCCAACTCATCGTTACACAACGCAGTGGAACCACCGCCAAACACATTCAGTGAGCTAATGCCCGAAATAAAAATTTCATGTCGCGGAATAGAGCAGCAGTTAAAAAACATTAGAAAAAACAAATCACCAGGTCCCGAACTAATTCCTTCCCGGGCGTATAAAACATTAGCTTCTGAAATAGCCCCCTATCTAGAAATAATATTCAATAAAACACTAAATAACCGCACAGTACGCAAGGATTGGAAAGTAGCTAACATTACACCTATTTCTAAAAGCCGTGATAGGGAAGAACCTAGTAACTACAGACCCATTTCACTCACGTCAATCTCTTGTAAGGTATTTAAGCAAATTGTAGTCAGTTCAATCATGGGGCATTTGGATAGTCAGGGATTACTCATAAACAGCCAACATGGGTTCCGGAAAGGTAGATCTTGCGAGAGGCAATTAGCTTTATTCGTACACGTTTATTTTAGTCTACGGAGAAAACAGTACTGAAGTTGATGCGATATTTTTAGATTTAAAAAGGCATTCGATAAAGTTCCTCATAATACACTAATCTCGAAATTAGAGAGTTTTGGTGTAAGAATTGACGTTGCATGTTGGGTAAAAGAAATCTTAAGTGGGTGAGAGCGAGAGGTTGTCATAGATGGTATCATGTCGGACACAATCAAAGCCAAGTCGGGAGTTCCCCATGGTAGCGTAGTAGGTCCGCTTCTATTTCTTTTATACATAAACGATTTGGGTACTGTAGTTAGTAGTATGCATAGACTTTTTGCAGACGATGCGGAAGTGTATAGGGGTATATCAAAAGAATAAGATAGGAAATCAATTAGCAAGGGTTTAGATGCAATTCAAGAGTGGTGCGACAAATGGCAGTTAGAACTTAACCTTAAAAAGTGTGTAGCAATCCATTTTTGGAGGAGGAATAATTCGATAGAGCGTACCTATAAAATTAGTAACACGAATATCGAAAACGTTGAAACCATAAGATATTTAGGTGTAACAATCACTAAGGATTTATCGTGGGGAAGGCACACAAGAGAAATATGCGGCCGAGTGAAGAGAAAGCTAGGATTTATAAAAAGAATACTTGGGAAATGTGATGCGAATACAAAAGAGCGATGTTACTTTTCACTAGTTAGGCCCCACCTTGAGTATGCAGCCAGTGTATGAGATCCGAATGAATTAGGTTTGATCAGAGAACTAGACAGTGTGCAGCGTAGAGCAGCTAGGTTCGTTAAAAGGTGTTACGATAGGTTGAGTAGTGTTTCAGAACAAGAACTAGGGTGGGAATCAACACTAGAGTGTAGATTAAAGTACAGATTAAATCTATTAGAGAAATTTCAATCGGATAGCTTTACTGAAGATGTTAGGCACATATTAAAAACACCAGCGTATTATTCTGGATTCGATCAGATAAATAAGATTGGAGAGATAGATTGTGGTACTAATAGATTCAAAATGGCATTTTCCCCCGTACTATAAGAGAAGAGAATAGGCAGCATACCAAAGGGATAGGTAGGCAAAATGTTTTAGAGTAGTCAGTACTTCATGATGCATATATTAATCCCTTAAAAATTATAGGTACTAACGATCTAGTTTCATGAGGCTCTATAATTGCTTGTTTGCTTGTCGGTAGTGCATGCTAAGTGATCTTCACCCCCTGCCACACACCCTCGCGGTGGCTTGCAGGGTATCGTGTGGATGTAGATGTAGATGGTTGTAGATCGCCCATGTCAGCAGATTGGTTCTCGTCTACCTCACTGGTAGATATACATTCATTGGAATCAAGGTTGTTCGATCGAACAAGCTATTACTGAGGACATCAGCAAAATAAAATAATGGAAACTTCATTGATTGAAATGAAACTTTGTTGCATATATGTTATGAATTGTATGATGCACATATATAATGCTTATTGGATTATGCATAGAACTTTTTATTGAAAAAACACGGGTAGGAATTCATTTAGATCTAAGTCGGTAATGTCATAGTCTGTCTCACTGGTCAACGTAGAAATGTTATCATCAATATGAAGCTCATCAAAGTTGTTCGTGAGCGTTTTGTTGCCATCTGCCTCCGGTTCAATTTTCTTCAATAGGAGTACCACCCCTGATCTCTGGGATAGAGGAGCATTATCACTCGCGATACCGTCCACAGTTTCTTCACATTGCCTGGAAAATAGCGCCAATCAGACCGCCGCCGCACCGGTAGCTGTGGAAGCCCAGCGTATCCGGCGGTGCTCCGGTATGGTGAAATGTTTTTCGCTGCCAGTGTGGTGTCCACTTGCGCCTCACTTTTTGTTTCACATTCCTCGTCATCAGATCTTCCATCTTCGTCATCCGAAAAAGGGAGGTAAATAGTGTTGCCCTTTTTCTTTGGTCTTGCAACCATTTTATTTTCCTGCAACATAAAAGTTAGTATGTTATATTACACGATACACCTCACTTGTTATTCCTGATGGTAATCCACATTATTTTGATAGGGTGAACTATGCTCAGTAAAAAATAAAGTTAATGAAAAGTACGTAAAATGTGACATACTGACCACTTAGCAATATGTAACAGCTTAGCATAAAATGCACAAAGGGTCAGTGAACACTTTTAAACGAAAAAGTTACCGATTACATTACTTGAAAAGTCAGCACCTATGTACCATTATCTGCACCGGTGTCTGCTTTGATCTATTTCTGATGACATAAAAGATATATTCAAATGAAAATGAGATGTGTATATAATTTTAAGTTTGATGCAAATAGTCTAGAAAATAAATCAGTTTTTATTACTTAAAATATATTAAAGGTTTTTTAATCACACTAGCTCTCGTATTCGCCTGTCTCCATTTGCAAAGCTAGGATTAAATCATCACTGTGTATTTGATTATTAAAAGCATCATTAAGATTTTTTCATAGCAATTTACATTAACTTTATTTTGGCAGTGTATAAGAAACATTTCTGTGGCAGGATATCAGCACTCTTGGAGATTAAAGTAGTTCTTGGAAGCAGAACAGTTCTGTGACCATTGCAGTGACGTATTAGTTGAGCTTACACCATGGACAAGAAAAAACCTTACCACGTTGATAAAAAGAATATAAATAAAGAGTGTACCCTGCACTAAAAAAAGATAATAAAGAAACCACAAACAAAGAAACCCATCTTCAAGAAATAATATTATTTAAAAGTCTAATTTCCCCAAGTAAATTTAAAGTGGGAGGGGCAGCCATGTTCGCCGAACAAAGTAAAAATCATCATATACCCATTCTAGGTATCATGTTTATCAAGCCCTTATTAATAAGTAATCTACGACTGCCTACACGTTCATACGAAATATTTGCCAAACAAAACATGCCTGATGAACAAAGTCCATGAGCAATTATTAAAGTATAACAACCTCTTAGTCCCCAATAAGTTATAGTACAAAGCCCGCCTAATACAATACCTATATGAGCAACAGAAGAGTATGCAATTAAAGATTTAAGCTCAACCTGTCGTAAACAGATCAATCTAACCAAAAGGCCACCAAATAAACTTACACCAACAATTAAGAAATTAAAGATGATACCCAATTTATAAATTAATGAAAACACACGAAGCAACCCATACCCTCCCAGCTTAAGCAAAACTCCAGCCAAGATCATAGAACCCGGATACAGGTGCCTCAACATGAGCCTTAGGCAATCGAAGATGAAATATGAATATAGGTATTTTAACTAAAAAGGCAAGAACCATAGAAATATAAATGTAAAACCCGAGATCCAAATTAGCAAAAGAAAAAAACATAAAAACATTTGAAGTATGAAGATTACAATAAAAATTAAAAATAGAAACTAATAAAGGTAATGAGGCAAATAAAGTATAAAAAAGTAAATAGATACCTGCTTGTATACGTTCTGGCTGATACCCTCAACCCAGAATAAGGAAGAAAGTAGGAATTAATGAAGCCTCAAAAAAAAATAAAATATAAACAATCTTTTAGTAGAAAAAGTCAAGACTAAAGACAAAAGTAACAAAACAATTAAAAACAAAAACAAGGCAGTATTATTAGAACTACTATAAACAGATCTTCTCGACAGAATCATTAAACTACAAATTCAAAATCTCAATAAAATAAACCCATATCTCAATACATCCGAACCAAAATAATAATCGAGGTTACAAAAAAAAACTCTAAATAACCGAAAATCAAATAGATAAAAGAACCTAAAAATAAAAAAGACAAATTACACCAATAATCAGCACATAAGCAAATAGGGGCCAAAAAAAAAATAAAAAAATAAACTTTAACATTGTAATATATCAAAAGAACCAAAATAATCGGTTCCATGTCTACGAATTATACATACCAGAATTGAAAGGCCAATCATAAACACTAAAGGTGAGAAAATATATTAAGAAATACATGTCATAAAAATTACAAAGTAACAAAAAAATATAAAAAAAATAAACCACTAAAACAATAAACTCAAGACTTAGTAGAGTAGCAAGTAAATGTTTACGATTGCTAACGAAAGAAACCAAGCCGCAAAAAAAGAAAGAAATCACAATCAATCTATAAAATATTAACATTAGTTCCAGTAGTATAAAAAAAACGTTGGTCTTGTAAATCAAAGATGAGAAAAGTTCTCCTAGAACTACCCCAGTATCAGAGAAGTATAAGCATTATACATCATTAACCTCCAAAATTAATATTTTAAATTAAACTACTCTCTGTTTCAGACAATTAATCTTATTAGCTGTAAGCTCAGTCAATACTATCATGTTTACTTTTATAAAACACCCTATATCTATAGGGATCACCCTAATATTACAAACTATTATTATTTGTTTGATCACAAATAATATGTCATACAACGCTTGATATTCATATATTCTTTTTCTTGTATTCCTTGGGGGGGGAATGTTAGTATTATTTATGTATATAACTAGAGTAGCTTCAAATTAACTTTTTGAAAAAAACAATATTACGTTAATTTTTGTATTATCAACAATTATTGTAATGCTACTACTCAAAATAGACCCAGCACTATTATCAAATGCTTCAGATGAAATTCTAAAAATGGAACAAGCAGAAAACAAAAATTGAATAATAATGTTATTCAATTACCCCATTAATATCTTGACTACATTAGCTGTTCTATATTTGTTCTTAACTTTAATTGTTGTAGTTAAAATAACTGAATTATACCAAGGACCTTTACGAACCAACTAATGAATAAACCAATACGTTTAACACATCCTTCATTTAAAATTGGTAATAGAGCACTAGTTTATTTACCAACACCATCAAATATTTCAGTTTTATGAAATTTTGGATATCTATTAGGATTATGCATGATTTTACAAATTGCAACAGGACTATTTCTAGCAATACACTATACTGCTAACATTGACATAGTATTTTATAGTGTTAATCACATCTGTCGAGATGTAAACTACGGATGATTACTACGAACCCTCCATGCAAATGGAGCATCTTTTTTCTTCATCTGCATCTATATACATATTGGACGTAACATATACTATGGGTCTTATAAATATATACACACATGATCTGTTGGAGTAGTTATTTTATTCCTAGTAATAGGAACAGCATTTATAGGGTATGTTTTACCGTGGGGGCAAATATCTTTTTGGGGGGCAACTGTTATTACACACCTCCTATCAGCAGTTCCTTATTTAGGGACTATAATAGTACAATTAGTATGAGGAGGATTTGCCGATGACAATGCTATATTAACACGATTTTTCACTTTTCATTTTGTTTTACCATTTATTATAGCAGCTGCTACAATAGTTCATCTATTATTCTTACATCAAACTGGATCAAATAATCTTACTGGATTAAATATTGATAGAGATAAGGTCCCATTTCATCCTTATTTTTCATGAAAGGACATCGTAGGATTCCTAGTGTTAATTATAACCTTAGTCCTACTATCATTAATTAATCCTTATATATTAGGAGATCTGGATAACTTTATCCCAGCTAATCCCTTAGTAACTTCAGTACATATCCAACCCGAATGATATTTCTTGTTTGCATATGCTATTCTCCGATCTATCCCTAATAAATTATGAGGAGTAATTGCCCTAGTAATATCAATTACAATTCTATTTATTATACCCCTGTACTCAAGAAAATTTCGAGGGTTACAATTTTACCCCGCAAGTCAAATTCTATACTGAAGTATAGTTAGAGTAGTAGTACTATTAACCTGAATTGGTGCGCGTCCATTAGAAGAACCATATATTATTACAGGTCAAATCTTAACAGTTTTATACTTCTCATATCATATTCTACAACCAATTATAATAAACACTTGAGACAAGTTAACAAATTAACTAATAAGCTTTAAGAAGCATGTGTTTTGAAAGCACAAGATAAAGATGTCCTTTATTAGTTTTACAAGGTTTTATACATTAAATCAATACTCATATAATAATTATCTTTAACCCTATAAAAAAGTAAATAATTTAGAACCATAGGCAAGGAACTTTTTCAAGCTAAATACATAAGCTTATCATACCGATAACGTGGCAATGTACCACGAACTCAAATAAAACAAAAGAAAATTAAAGTTAATTCAATAAAAAATAAAAATGAATCTAAATAACTACCTAAAAAATTAACACAAAAAGTATTCTTATGAATAAGATGCTAGCATACTCGGACATAAAAATTAAAGCAAACCCACCTCTTCTATATTCAATTTTAAACCCTGATACTAATTCAGGTTCTCCCTCAGCAAAATCAAAAGGAGTACGATTAGTTTCAGCTAAACATGAAGCAAACCAAGCAATTATTAAAGGGAAGGCTAAAAACATAAATCAAATCTACTCTTGAAAGAGTATAAATCACCTAGTGAGTAACCCTCACTTAAAACAATAAATGATATTAAAATTAAAGCAAGACTTACTTTATAAGAAATAGTTTGAGCAACAGCACGTAAGCCCCCCAAAAGAGCATAGACAGAGTTAGAAGACCATCCCGCGATAATTACAGTGTATACCCCTAAACTTGCGCAACACAAAAAGAAAATTAAACCCAAATTAAAATCAGAATTCCCTAAATAAAAAGGAGAAACAAGTCAACATAATAAAGAAATAAACAAACTCATCACAGGAGAAAAATAGTAGGGCAAGTAATTAGAACTTATAAGGAAAGTTTTCTCCTTATTAAAAATAACTTAATAGCACCAGAAAAAGGCTGAACAACTCCACAATAACCTACCTTATTAGGTCCCTTACGAATCTGTATATAACCTAAAACCTTACGTTCTAATAACGTAAGAAAAGCTATTCAGACTAAAACACAAATAACTAAGATAACGGAACCAAAAAAATTCAAAATAATATCATTTAAATACAAGTACTATTCATAAGAGAATTCTTACATGAATGGATTCTAATTCCATAGCACTTACCTGCCAAAATAGTTAATTGAATTCAAATAATAAAAATTATTTCACAGCAATGGTCCTTTCGTACTAAAAGCTATACAAATAATGAGGATAGAAACCGACCTGGCTTAAACTGGTCTGAACTCAGATCATGTAAGAATTTAAAGGTCGAAAAGACCTATTAATTTAGCTACTGCACCAAATTATAATCCTAATCCAACATCGAGGTCGCAAGCCTTTTTGTAAATTTGAACTCCAAAAAAAGATTAAGCTGTTATCCCTAAGGTAACTTAGTCTAATAATCAATAATAATGGATCAAAAACTCATAAATTTATGTTTAAACAATAAAACAGTTAATTATTTATTTTTGTCACCCCAACAGAATATTAAATTATTCTAATACTTAAGATATAAACCAACATTTTATTAAAAAAATTAATATAAAGCTCTATAGGGTCTTCTCGTCCTCCAACAACATTTAAGCATTTTAACTTAAAAATTAAATTTTAAATTATGAAAATGAGACAGCTAATGATTCGTTAAACCTTGCATTCCAGCCCACTATTAAAAGACTGATGATTATGCTACCTTTGCACGGTCAGTATACCGCGGCCGTTAAAAATTTTCACTGGGCAGGTCAGACCTCCAAAATAAACAAGTGGACATGTTTTTGATAAACAGGCGAACACAAAATTGGCCGAGTTCCTTATTGATAAAACACACAAAATAAACACCAAAGAAATGATAATATACTAATTTAATCATAATTACTTCTAATCACAAATTAATTAGAAAATTTTAATATTTAGTTAAATAAGACAAAATCAAAAATAAATTGAAATATACTATAACGAAATAAAAAGATGGAAAATTATAATCCTACTATAAACAAAACAATTAATATTATAAAAATAAATAGAGCTTATCCCCTATTAATTTTAATTTAATTAATCTAAATCTAATAAAGAAGAAAAAGAAAAATTGAAGATAAATTAAATTTATTTCTTAAAAAGCTAGATACCGTTATAAACGAATAGAATTTCTCTCCTAATAAATATTTTTAATGTTTATACAGCACTAAATAAATTAAATTATTAGCTCTTATAAAATCGAGAATTTAAAATAAATTAAAGAAAGTTGATCAACCCTGATAAAAAAGGTAATACATATAAAGTATACTTTCATAAAATTAATTATTTCAAAATACCCTCACGGTACGAATACACTATCACTAAAAACTAATTTTAATTCTAGATACTAAAAACAAAAATATTTTTTATAAAGGCCCACTTAAAACATAAAGTAATTAAATTATTAATCAAATCAAACTGAATTGCACAGTTACTATCTCAGTGTAAATGTGAAGTTCTCTAAATGAACTATAATTTGTTTACTTTCTAGATACATCTTCCGATACATCTACTTTGTTACGACTTATCTCACCTTATTATGAGAGCGACGGGCGATGTGTGCATATTTTAGAGCTAAAATCAAAAAACCTAAGAAATAAATTTACAATCAAATCCAACTTCATCATTAATATAAAAATACAAATCCGCACAAATATTTTTATTGTAACCCATCTCCCCTTGAATATAAGCTTCTCCTTGACCTGACATACTAATCTTAAATAATTAAGAAAATTAACCCTAAAAGGATATTCTTATGACGGAGGTATAAAAACTGCATACAAATTAAAGTACATGAAATCGTGGATTGTCGATTACGGGACAGGTTCCTCTGAAAAGACTAAAATACCGCCAAATCCTTTGGGTTTAAAGAACATATCTAGTAATACCCTGGTATTTCATTTACATTCAGCATCAAAGGGTATCTAATCCTAGTTTAATTTCTAAATTTCGCAGAATATAAAAAATTATCTTGCATAAAAATATAAATTTCACCTAAAAAATTTAAAGAAAATAAAAGTAAATATTGACTACTAACCAATAATAATCTTTTTCTCCAATCGTGTAACCGCGGTTGCTGGCACGAAATTCACCGGAAATATAAAACTTGCTGTATCCAAAATCACTTGATTAAACAATAATAATTACTACAACATTGATCTTTTAGAAAACAAAGATAGTATATAAAACAAAAATAAAAAGATCAATTAGCAAGGATAAAACTTCTTTTTTGTGGAAAGTAAAAATTAATATTTAAGCAATTTTAATGAGTAACAATATATCTAAAGAAATAGTTAGTATACTTCCTCCCCATAAAATAGCAAGAGATGGGGACATTTCATCTTAGTTAAAAATAATTTCCTCGACATAATTTTATTGGTTAAAATAGAGCTATTGGCAAGTAGTAGTCAGCAAATATGCAGAAAAAATGTAAATTGATTTGATTTATTTTAAAATAAGGTCCAATCTCTTGTTGTTGACGGCAGAAGTATGACACGGTAGATCCACTGTGTTTCAAATTCCATGATTTGACCCTATTGTAACTGCTTTATCTCTCTATTCATGTGCGTAAGTAAATAAGGTCTTACCTTGTGGCGGGTAATGGCTTTACGGTCCTCATGAAGCCTTTATGTAATGTATCAAAGAATAATGAATGTGTTTTCTTGTTGTCAGCACAATGTTCTAGTGCACATGCCAACACAATTTCCGTTTTTCTTGTCATAGAGTTTTAGAAAGTATGCCATAGGATCGTAATTATCCACTCTTCTAGATGGTGGTAAAGCACAAGGATATTTTTTTGGTTAAGGTCAAGATACCCAGCAATTCGCGAAAAATGATGAAATTTTAAAAGTTCTTTTTCTATCATGACGCACACGAGAGAAGACACACGATGAAAAAGGAAAGTGAAGGAGAGAGTTGAGAAGATGAGAGAGAAAATAAAATAATGGTTCAAATAATGTAAGAGATAGAAAAACTACTCTTATAGGTGGATTGATGAAAAGCAGCTGTCTGGTAATTGATTTCTGAGATGGCTAATCGTGTAATAGCTAGTGATGGACGGATCCAGGTTTTTTGTGGGATCTGGAACCAGATCCTTGTTGGGTTTCTGATCTTTATCTCGGTTTCGGATTCTTAGTTTCAGATATTCGAGTCTGAATTTCATTCATTTGCTAATCCCTGATTTTTCATAAACATATAAATACAGCTACAATAGAATTTCCAAAAAACAAGTAAATTTACTAGAGAAAAAATCAATTTCCTATAATCTATGTGGATAATATTTTCCTGGATCAAGATTTACGGATGCAATAACTATATTTTATTACTTATAATATAAAGATCACCCTCCTTATCACATACTCATCTAGCAATATATTTTTTAAACCTGTACAACCATTCTTTAGAGTGCAGTTAAAAGAAACATTATAAGTTCATTTTCATTAATAAAAGAATTATTTTCCAACTATTAATCAAATCCTTGAATGCTTTCAAATTCTTTTTTAGAAACACAAAAAAATTTTAATGCGGCCAAGAGATCCCATTTATGGAATCTGGGGATTCCATTTTTAAGACGAAAAAATTATTATAAAATATTTCAGGCTGCTAAACTATTATTTTTGCAATGTCTTATTAATAATAACCTTTAAAGTGAAGTTTGAGAATTTTCTACTCCTAAGGAGAGGTTGTGTAACTCTGATCTTGAAATAAGATCAGCAATTTTTCATGCTACTATAAGCAAAATATAAAAATTTCTCGGATTTTTTCTCAATTGGCCCGGATTTGCAAGAAAAAAGTAGAATGACATGTGGAGGATTCCAAAATCAGGTAAACCGACAATAGCAGAGTGGGGTAGTGGACTGCAGGTAATGAAGTTCGATTCTTATCGCTGTTTGAAATTTTTCTCACAGCCATTGAATCAAAAGCTTTATTATCCTTCATTTCCAAACTTTGTGTATGGATCCTGACCTTTTTGTACTTCTATCGTTTAAACTAGATTTTAAAATGCGTCGCTCAAAAATACATTGTAAAGTTAACATAATGATTCCACGATTTAATTCTGCAATAAAAAATATTTTTTCCAATCGTTTCACTAACGCCAAATTTTATTATTTTTTTGAATTATAAATTGACATGAAATTTCTGATAATCTACTTTTTTAACTGCCTACTTGCATTACCCTAGGAATACAGCATAGCCTCTATTCCTAAGCAATGTTTATGATCGAACTCGCGACCGGCAGTACACTAGCCCTCATTTTTAACAACTACAATATTATAGGTTCACGAGAATCTGGCGAATGTAAGCGACCCGCGTAACATTCGGCTTTATTTTTTTCTCGCTCATCCGGGCCTATGGAGAAAAAAGTCACGACGAGTATTTTTTTATTTTGTTTTATTGGCACGGAAAAAATCTTCTCATTTCGTGAACGAGAAACACAACCTCTCCTTGTCAGTTTCTACCATACGTACATTCCATTCGCGGGGCGCATCGATCACTAAGTCGCGAAATTTTAAAATCTCCGATCCGGATCTGAATTTTTACTGTCTTCGGACATGATTTCAGTAGCGAATTACATGAAAGACCCGTGGATCCGACACGACCATTCTTAATTTATTAATGGTACATTTGTAAATCTAATTTAAACAACAAAAGTATAATCAAGTGAGTATTCAGATGTAATGGTTTGAAATTGAAGATGATAACATTTTCGATGCAATGACTGAAAGAAAAACCTAATCCTGGATAGGGATCGAACTTCGCACAGTACACTAGCTCTCGTTGTCCGCCTGATCCCGGCGAATGTAGGCTACTCGCGTGACATCCTACTTTTTTTTCGCTGTACTGGGGTATTGGGGAAAAAGTAATAATTATTTATTTTGCTTCTAGTTGCACGGGAACATTGTCATCTAATTTCGTGACATGAGTTACTCTTCTTGTCAATATCTACCGCACCTACATTCCATGCACGGGGCGCTATGATCGCTAAGCCGCGAAAATTTAAAATATACGATGCGGATCCCATTTTAGTCCGTGTCTTTGGATCCGACGGATCCGATCCGGCCATCACTAGTAATAGTCAATGTCATCTGCAGAGATTTAATGAATGGCATTCCTGATGCCAGAGCTCATGAGGAGAACTTAAGTCCATTAGGTGAACATTAAGAAAAGGAGTGGGTACCATATTGTTTTAGTGGATAACTGAATCAAAATATTATATCTCCCAAGAGGCCAAGAGGTTCAAGAGGCCTGTTCAAGTTGCTCAGAAGTAGCAGAAACATTTATAAAGAAGTTTAAATTTTTGAGCATTGAGGACATGTACCAAACTGGTTTAATTGTGACGAAAGAGGCATATTTTGGAAATATATGCCCAGGTGAGTGCATCTCAAAAGAAGAGAAGTCTTGTTTCAGGTCGTAAGCCATTGAAAGACTGCTTTAGTCATGCTATGTAGTAATTCTAGTGAGGAATGCAGGATCAAACCTCTCATCGTGTACCACTCAGAAAATACACGAGCCTTAAGAAGACGCACATCATTTAGACACAGGACTAGTAATCCCAAGCCCTCTACATGCAGCACCTTAGCAAGGAGCATAATGAGACAAGGAATGTAGGAAGAAAAACCACCAGGAAGAAAGACACCTGATATTAAAATGGAAGATGACTCACTCTCTTAGTGATTATCTCTTTTCCTCTGCAACAGCTTCAGCCATCAGCACTTTTTTTTAAGTTCAGCTTCAAGGTAAGGTTACGTCTTTTTGTATTTTTAATTTAAATAATTTGACACTAGAACGTCCAGGGGAATCAATTTAATCCATTCCCTATATGAGATGAGTGCTATTTGAAAAAGGGTAGTTGTAGTTTAATTTCCTCTCGTGACTTTTCATTATTTTCTAGTTGTTATCTGTACCAAAAAGGTTGTACCATAAGAGCTCATTACTTTGTAAGAAAATGTAAACTATGCCTAAAACATCCACATTAAATCATCAATTAAAACATCAATTAAATCCCTCGGTAAAAACGATTGCATTTCGAAGAAAGAAAGACTTTCAGGGTGTTTAAATGGCTTAATTTTTGTTACTTGTCGTCGTTTGGACTTCAGTTCAGCCTTTACGTTTAATATACCTTTTAGCTGTACCTCTACATTTTTCTTCCATCTCTCTTCATTTTTCTCTTCTGGAGGTAAATGTGTTATTTCCCTCGTGCGGATTTTTATTGGGCTCTGTAATAATCAGGGGACTTAATCTCAGTTCTAACGTTATTGCCATTTCCCCACCTAAAATCCTCTCAATTCAATTTTATCTGTGCTAGAACTTCGTAGAAAATCACCGCTGGCCCAAGGAAAGGAACTGGCCCCACTACTCTGCATGTGTGAATTTTACGCACCAATGGGGTGAGCTTTACCCTCAGCTACCAAAAACCAGTTTTCGGGTTGAACACATTTTTTTCCAAATTCACCTTGAATGGATTCTCTTTACCCTGGCCTATATGGCCTGTAGATCCAACCTTATCTGACTATGTAATGATGCGTCTCATAGGAGTGATATCTATGCAAAGCCATAAATGTCAGTGTACATATTACTTTTGATCTAATAGGCTAAAATGCTGAAAGATAGAGCAACTGGTTTTTTGGGAACGTTATACCACAAGAGCCAAGAGTTGATGAAAATGATTTTGGTTGCAGCATCGAATAACTTATATACTAATTACAGTAAAATTCGAAATAAGGCTAAGGACAGCAAATGTAGAAGAGTAGTTTGTGGCCATTGAATGGTTGGTTATTTAGCGGAGGCGACCGATATTGAGGTCATTTGCGCCTTATAGGATAGGTGGGTAATTGGGTAACGGTAGGAGTTTTTAGGGAATGGAGGAAGGGTGGAGAGAAACCCGGCGTCGGCATTAGCCTACTCTTAACGAAAGGCGCCAAGGGGACCACGGCTTAACGTCCCATCCGACGGACGGAGTACTGTACTTGAAATGCCCTCCACTAGGCACTCACGTGGCGACCGGTTTTCCACTGAAAAATCTGCCACTGCCGGGAATCGAACCCGGGGTCAGGAGTTCAGCTCCTCGGGATGGGAGGCCAGTACTCTAGCCACCACACCAACCCTATCCCCGTGGCCATTGAAGGTGATGTAAATATATAGAGACTGAAAGTACATATTTACACTCTCCTCGAGGACTATCACAAAAGTATAAATGAATCGAATAACAATCACTACATACCCATTTAAAATATTGTCAACATACTGGATTATATGATGACATGTTTAGAGTTCAGCTTAGGTGATTTTCTACTAATTCTTTGGTAAGTTATAACTATTCGCTCTGTTTTCAAATTAAAAAATACTTCACACATTTTCATTCTGATTTTTTCCAGTTGCTTTATAAGTAACGTTAAAAAATTACATTTTTTTACTTTCACTTTTCCAGTTCCTATGTAACTAACATTTACACTTTTACTGCCAGCGGGCCGATATATGCGCCCTCTATGGTTGTGCGAAAACTGCCAAGGGCCGATATATCGGCCCACTTACATAACATATTTGTAATATTATATTTCCCTTAAATCAGAGACGGCAAGAATGATTTTTTCATCCCCATTAAAATTTAAATATATCCTCATCATTGTGTGAAATACATAATTTTTATATTGAAATTGAGTGCTTCAAATCTACCCAAAATTCATAATCTTACGGTATTTACGAAAAAGGGCTTGGCAGTTTTCACACAGTCTACATTAAAGGGGCTGGAAGTAAAAGGGTTTAATAGAAATACATTCTTGTTATGTGGACAAATAGTATTTCGAGGAAGCCTGGATGGATTTTTTGTCATTGGGAATTAAAAAGAGAAAAAAAATACCGTAGGTGGGTCATTTCATGTCAAATTGAGCAGGTGAATGCCCTTAGGGTAACCGATTTTGACCAAATTTGGCAAAAGGTCATCATTTGGTACAGGAAAATGAAAATATGAAAGCCGTCTTTCAATGTATGCAACCGTTTACGAGAAATTGCTACGCTGAAAAATTGGAATTTTGCAAAAGTGACTACACATTTTACGGTATAATTCGGAGAATTTTAAAGCTACAAATGTGCAAAAAAGCTTTTTTTAAAGGCCTTGAATTGAATAAATGTTATAAGAGGTCATTGTACAAAATTAAAACAAATACATTAAGTTAATAATTATGTTAAATTTTCAAATCGATATTTGACGATGTATCTTTGTCAGAATCTAGACTTTTATCCGGTGGTACATCTACAAACATATGTGAAATAATGGGTCAAGCTAATCGTAAACTGGGTTTCATCAAAAGAGTATTGGGTTAATGTGACGATCAAGTACGAGAAATCAGCTACTTTTCCCTTGTTAGACCTCATTTGGAATATGCTGACAGTGTATGGGATTCCTACGAAATCGGTCTAAGTAATGAACTTGAACGTGTGCAGCGAAGATCGGCAAGATTTGTAAAGGGAGGATACGATAATTATATAAGCGTAACCAGTCTATTAAATGAATTAAAATGGGAATCATTGTCAGATCGCAGGTTGAAATTTAGACTTAATCTCTTAAACAAATTCCAAGGCAATATTTTCAGTGATGATATTAAAAAATATTTTACGAACCCCAACTTACTATGGCAGACTGGACCATAATCATAAAATTAGAGAAATTGATTCTTGAACTGACCGATTCAAAATGTACTTTATCCCTCGTACAATTAGAGATACGAATACCGGTAAATATGTCCTATCGGAGAGTAGCAATGAATAGCGTTGGTAGCTGCATGTTGGTATGAGTACTTAAAGCTAACCCTACTAACAGAATGTTTTTCCATGTTTGCTTTGCAATTTCTCTTTTTTAAATAGTGTAGTTCTGACTACTATATTAATACTATTCCTTTTTTATGCATGATATGTAGTGCATACTTGGTGGGAAATCACCCACTGCCACACACCCTTGTGGTGGCTTGCAGGGTATTATGTAAATGTAGATATGTAAAGCGTCTCAGACTGAGTCACATATTAGTACCGCGAAAGGGAGCGGGACTGATGAAATCAACCAAAGAAATCTGGGAATCTCTTCTCCCAGGAAAAATGGAAGTTTGATCGATGCTTTGAAGTCGTGGACTCAAACACATGATTATGCTAAAAAAATCCATAGATCAAGTAAATATCAGTTAGGAAAACTAAAAACAGCCATAAGCATTGGAAGTGGATGACAGGAGGAGGCCTGTCTATATTATTCTCCTAGGCCGACCGCTGTAAGGCCTGGTACCGCTCCTCATGTATTCTAGGGCGCTGGTCACATATTCGGGAAGCAAGTGGCGATTTTCATGGTTAAAGGAGAAATATTACTTGGTATAAGGTTGACAATGTTGAGAAGAAGATAAAAGAGACAATGTGCTTAGATCTGAAGACACCAGAGTACCGTTTGATCGGCGCGAGCAGTGATCGGCCATTGTTATGCCTACGTTACAAACTATATTTCTTTCTAAAATGAAATATAACCTCTAACTAAGTTTTTTATTTGTAGAGGAGGGTAGTATCTGCAGCACATAAGGAAATGATGAAAATCGAAGACAAAGATACGCAGTCAAATATCGATTTGAAAATTTAAATTTTTTATAAACTTTAAAAATGTGTTTATATTTTATAAAATGACCACATAATTTTTTACAAAATACTAGGCCTTTAAAATAAGCCCTGTTGCACACTTTCAACTTTAAAATTTCCTGAGTTATACCGTAGAATGTGCAGTCACTTCTGCCAAATTCGAATGTTTCCACGTTGCAATTTTTCATAAACGGTTGCATGTAATGAAAAATGGCTCTAAGAGTTCCATTTTACTATCAAATGATGATGTTTTGCCAAATTTGCTTAAAATCGTTTGCCTTTTGGACCACTTTTGACGATTTTCTGGTGAAATTGGCCAAGGTATATTTATGCTAAAATGAGTCATTTTAGTGTCATTTTAGTATGTAATATTTTATAAAGTGATGAAATGAAAATAAAGTTAAGTAAAGAAATGGACTATTTATCCAGTAATATTTATATAAAACTGCATTACTCTACTACTTACGCATATTTGAGATGATTGGTCAGAAGGGATTAATTTCATCCTCCCGGCCGTTTAATGTTGCATAATTTAAAGGTCAAGGTGGAAATTGGATCACTAAATACTACCAGTAGTCCTTCAGTGGGTCTTTTGAAATCTCTTTTTGAAATAGACAAAATAAATAAAAATGGATAACAAATGGTACGTAGAGACCCAAATATGAGAGAATGAGAATCTTTCATCGAGCATATCATGAATGGAAGAATTACTTGGATTTAGTCTCCTTTTATTTTTTATGCCACCAGTATTTTAACTATTATGAAACTAAAGGGATATTTAAACACCTCAACGTTTTTCAGCTGCTATTATTCTTCATTTAAAAATATCAGTCACGCTATATAAAATGGGGTATTTCTAAAACAATTTTTTTGAAAAGGAGATGACCCCCAAGAGTCTAGTTCCATATTAAAATTGAGAGGAGACTTGATTTAACGAGACGAGAGCGGAGTTTGATTGACCTAGTTTCTCAGCTCGTCATTGAGCAACACCATGAGATGAACAGTAAGCCTGGATTTAATGGTTGTTGGCACCATCTCTTTGGTGTTAGTGTAGTAAAATGCTGGTTGAAATCTTTAATCTTTTATTACATAAATAGCATTATATAATTATAATACAATTATGTTATAGTCATTGTTATATGGAAAACAGTAGTTAGCAGTGGGAGGTACATAGTGTTAGTTAGGCACTTATGATTTTTAGTGAGGGTTGCATCACTATGAGTGGCTAATTCAACTGATCTCCTGGGGTCCATAGGCGTCTCTCAGAGGGGCAGCGAAGAAACCGGTTGGGATTACGGTACTAACACAGAAAAAACTTCAAAATCTCCAAAATCTGCAAGGAGTATGTCTGCAAGAAGTAATCTGAAGAATAAGAAATCTCGTTTTTCTTCTGGGACTGGATCCAAAACAACAAGATACCGCGGGCCCTGCTGCACCAGCTCAAACGAACCGAAGGGAGCTAAGATGGTCAGCAGATCTTCCTGTGATCTCAGCGTTACTCCCGTCGTCGCTGGGTCCAAGATAATGGTGGCCTGGATACGCATTTTCTTTTTTCCTGGATAGAAAAGACAAAAATAATCTGCTTAGACTAGACAACGTTACAAATCATAAGTAAGAGGTGTAGGGAGACAAAGGAAGAGTTAGCTATACCAGATTTTAGAGATTTTACACTTTCTTTTCATCAGTAGTCAGTGCTACCCATCCCTTTCAGCAGAACAAAATAATTTTGTCTTTAGTAAGGTTGCTGATTGCTTGTTCAAGTAGGTGAAGGGTATGTATGCATTTATTAAGGTGAGAAATTTGTGCCACATGCAAGGAAACAGAATGAGGTAGATTGTGAGCCAGTAGTAATCCTGATTGGAAACCTGTTAGGGAAGTTAAGGAAGTATCCACTTTGATGCTTCTTCATGTATTTGATTGGTTAAATCTTTCGTAATTCATAATACGTGTATTTCTTTGTTGGAGTTCATGAAAAGATTTTCCTGTGCATGATTTGATTCCTCAAACTGCAAGAAGCCAACTATCTATACTCAAGTTAAGTGTGGATTTTTTATAAACGAGTGAGAACATTTAATCCAGCTCGTGAGATAACCAGAACGCCATGAACCAATGGGCAGAGACAACTTGAAAATCCATCCAAAAATGGTCCCTTTCTGAGGTCAAAAGATCAAAATTCAAGAATTGAATGTCTCAAACAAAACATAACGGCATTTTTCTACCTCTGTGCCAAATTTCATCAAAATGGAACCGACGAATGTGTCTAAAATTAGAGGTTATAAATGACGCACGGTCAATGGGACAGCTGTATAGGCTCCGTACTGGTCTGTGGTTAGAGACTCGAGGCAGCCAAATTTGCTTATCTGTGAGGAGGCAGTTGGTGGCATTCGTATTCCCTTTGAGTTAAAGCTGGATTTGGACCGGCTGTGAACTGGTGCGCATCAATGTAAATTACTTATTTACGATTGAAAAACCCTTTTAACACTCATTTCATTAATATAATCCCGTATTCATCTCATTCCAAGAATTATTTTCCTTTAAAACAACGTCATATACAACGTTTATTTCAATCATGCGTAGGGGAAGGAACGAATGAAAAAGACTGGCAATTTTCCACAAGAATAAGGTTACTCGACCGGTTTCGGTGTACAACACCATCATCATGACCTGATGATGGTGTTGTAACCGGTCGTGTAAAAACCTTATTGTTGTGGAAAATTGCCAGTCTTTTTCTTTCGTTATGATATTCCACCAAATCAAGCCTGAAATAACTACCTTCATACGTAGGGGTATAAATAAGTTTAAATAATAATGAGCTCAATTAATTAAAGGATTTAATTTTAGTTTTAGCTAATGATAGGCAGTATATGTAAGTTTAAATATTCTTATGTGTAACTTTGTGGAAAATGTATTGAATGTTTCTCTCAACATGGATTTTGAAACTTGAAACAGTACATTTTTAATGATTTGTAGTACATACAATAATTTTTTGTGAGCTCTCCATTATTAAGAAGTGGAGGCATGGCAATTATTACATTGCCTTCAACTATAGACTAAATTTCTGGAGAGTCCTTTACAGCAAGGAAATTATGACCTGGTAACAATAAATTTAATTTGCCACAGTTATGATGATGCAATAGCCACAAGTTATAACTATATAACAATGAGATATGAAACAAATAAATGAAATAGATGTAGCTTCTGTCAGAAATTTGGAAGTAAAGTGATTTTTATAATATAAAAACATCATTTGCTCTGTACTTAGCTGTTCTGTATTGATTTTTGTGTAGACTATGAGGACCCTAATTTAAGAGTATAGTTTCCTTTGCTAATGCAGGAATTGTGCTTTGTACAGTTTAACCCTGGGGCCAATAGATCGAATCTTATCTGAGCTTACGAAGAGTAAGTGAACCACACAATCCTTGCATCTGTTTTTCAATGGCTAAAAAAAGATTCCCTTGAATGGAGTAAATCAGCACTAATTTTAATTTCATCAACATAAGATCAACTCAAGAAGAGAACTTTCCTTAAGTTTGCCGATGTAGAATTAGGTATGAGTGACAAAGGGCATTTGGATTATTTGGATTGCAAGGTAGGAAAACCTTACTTTTTAAGTGACAATTTACATGTTGATTCCCTCTTTCTATCTATAAAACACGGATTGTCCAATCACTTACACCTGTACCTTCCAAAAATATTTTTATCATATACGTCATGATTATTTTCGGGGAAGATTTATTTCAAGCCCTTGCAATATTATTAACGCAAGTCGTCGATAAGTGCCTCAAATCAAATGTACTTGCGTACAATACAAGGTATTTATTTCCTTCTCATATCTTTTAATTAAGACAAATATTTTTCAAAAGACTTGACCTGACCTCTCTCGTCTGGACCAAATGTTGAGCGTGTGCTTCCTTACAATACCACTGATAGTAAAAATTCGATGCATATCTTGAACGCCTTTGATTACAGTGTGACGCAAAGGTTCTGTACATGACTTAGTGAGATCCTGTTTTCTTCTTCCACACGGCACCGGATGGAGACGGAATTCACAAAGAGTTCTGCTCCGTATAACGAACCGCATGAAGATATACTCGCACGCTCGCAGAGTGAGCGAGAGGCAACGTTCTGCTGCTAAGTTTAGCCTCAGTAATACGAACTGCCGTAGCTTTGGCTTTACTATGGTACAGGTAAGGCAGTGAGCTTATTTGCCGATCCAAAATGATAACTACAAAGCGATGGGACATCGTCCTCTGGAATTTGAAATTTTTTTCTCCGCTGAGTGCGAGCGAGAGCTGTGGCAGGAATGTATGTCGGGGTATAAAATGCACACGTGTAGATTTCGCGGTATTTATGTGTTTCCACCGTTAAATCAGCGAATGATTTCGTGAACGTAAGCAATCAGGTTGTTAATATTGGTCCCGCCTGTAGATGATGTGGCCGAGATAGCCATAACATAGGTATATTTGTAAATTTTGGTTGTGTTGATAGTGGGAATGTCGTTCACGTGGAGTGTGAGCAGTCAAGAGCCGATCAGAGACCCATAAGAGAACACCTGCCTCGGCGAGTCGAAGCTTCGAGAAAGATTTTCATTCCGAGACACGAAGTGAACAGTCTTCGAGATAGCTTCGCACAATGGGCAGTTTGCGTACGTATTGTCTGGAGTGTGGAAAACAGACCGCAGTGCCAGACCCGTTTGGAAGCACGTGCGGCGTCGGTGGTTCTTTTGCGGTTGGAAGACGTGGGATTTGCAGATTTTAGGGAGTATTTAGCACTGAGAGCAAATCAACACTGGGAAAGCAGTGGATATTGAAAATATTCTGTCCCTTCGTAGACCCTTGACAAACATGTTAGTGGAAAGTAAAGTAGAAATGAATTGACTAAGTGTTAAGAATCATTAACAGAAGCTGACAAAACTGGACATGAGGTACAGCAGTAACATATAATAACTTAGCTATTGATCAAATTTAGGTTTACTACTGGATGAAAGAGTTTGAAGAAAGAGGAGCCTTAGATCTTCGTATCGCGAAGGATAATCATGAGAAGACGCACTTTTCAGAATCCTACTGACGGAAAAGAATCACAGAATACATTTTAACCACTACGTGCATGATTATTGTGGCAAGGAGGATTTACCTTAATGGAATGAGAATTTCGTATCACATAGAGGGTATTAATATAATATTTCACATCTTATATATTTCCGGTCAATAAAAACATCTTAGCACCTCACCACATCTCCTTCCTGGTTCATTCCAACAATTGGACGATATTCAATAAATCGTGATCATTTGCTTGAGAAACTTTCCAATTGAAAATATTTCACCACAATAAGAACAATAAACCACTGTGTTAGGATGGGGAGAACGGGAGGATATTACCATGTCGAGACCAATCGTTGTTATAAGCCACAGCAATTGAAAAACTGATAATGGTAGTCGATCGAATATTCTTATAAATTTCAGGAACCTTAGCGGATCTATCTCCTTCATAACTACTACTCGAAAATGTTGAATTGGATTAATAAAGATCCCTGAATCACAAACAAGGAATTTTCATGAAAGGTTTCTGAGGGAGAAACTGACAGTAGAAAGAAGCTTTTCTTCATTTTTCGAAATTGTATTTCTGCTGAACTGCAAGATTTTCTACTCAATGAGACTACTTCAGAAATATATGGAAGATTTTGCAAGGGAGCATATAAACAAAGGACTCAAGGAGTCGGTGTTTAGTTTAAATGTAGGGTTGAGGTCGATTCCTCTCGTACTCACGGGAAAACTTCAGCCAACCTAGGAAATGGAGTCGTCGACGTCCTCCTTGTACCTCAGTCTCGATCTCCTCGTGATCCCGGGTGACGGGTTTGCAATAGTCACAAGGATAGAAGACTGACCGTGGACCTCTGCCGTACACTCCGAGGGCGATGTGACAATTGTGCGTTCGACTTATTCCCTCGTTCGACTTATTCTGACAGGTGCAGTTGTATCCTTCCGCCAATTCACCGTCTTACCCCTCGGGGTGAGTCCCCGCTCCCCGCAAGTGTGGTGCAAGAGCACACAAATTTACAATACATCAAAGACAATAGCATTTGGTGGAAATATTCCCGACGGCAGTTCTCGGTGAACACGATAATAAACATTCCCAGATTTCCAGGATATTCGTTTACATTGCAGAAATGTTTGTTTGAGTGAATATAAATATGAGGAATACACAACGATTGATAACAATGACGTGCCAAACCTTATGCATCCGCGTACGATTCACTCTTCCGAGAAAGTTTCATAGGTCAGAACGTGTCAACAATTTCGTCTCCGTTTTCTTTTGTTCGGTTGTTTTTATTTCTCATTTTTGAGTAACAAGCATGATCGCCTGTGTCACGAAAGTTATGAAAACATGAGACTGCTCTCAGTGGCTGTTAATTGGAAAACTCTAAGATTATGTCAAGAAGGGGGCAGTAGAACTTCCTATAATTTTTTTTTGAATTTTTATTATATGTTGAGGACAAGCGCCTTAATGTGTCTTCATTTAGGAGTTAAAATCTCATATGAATATGAATATCTCAGACGAAGCCTTATGACGCATCAGTACACCACTAGGCTGTCATGTAATTTAGGCATGTCATGGTATCGTAACTTGGCAGCATGGAGTAAAGTTTTTCAAGGAGTATATTTTTTAATGGAAGAACTATCTTTAAATGGTACCTCAGAGCCGAAAACTGGTAATGTCTAAAATTTTAAGCTCTCATGTAGTCTTGGAGACTTTTATAATTTTTATGGATCAAAAAATGGTAACGCTGGAGGAGGCATAATGCTCAGGAAGAGTGCAGCACTGCGCGTGAAGAGCTTCCTGCAGTACAGTGAGAGAATTATAATGGTGAAGATTGAGACCAAACCTACAGATACCATTGGGGTACAAGTTTACATGCCTACGTAGGACTACGGAGATGAAGAAGTGACGTCTATGAAGAAATCACGGAAGTAAAAGGAGAAGAAAACTTAATTATTTTAGGAGATTGGAACGCAGTCGTTGGCAATGGTAAAGATGGAAGAATAACAGGAAAATATGGCTTTGGAAATCGAAATGAGAGAGGAGAAAGACTTGTAAATTCTGCACACAACAGAAGTTGCTGGTGGCTAGCACATTGTTTAAAAACCACCAACGGAGAAGATATGCGTGGAAAATGCCCGGAGACAGAAGAAGATTTCAAATTGACTACATTTTAGTGAAGTAGAGGATCAGAAACCAGGTGAAGAAATGCAAAAGTTACCCGGGTGCAGATATCGACAGTGACCATAACTTAGTGACGATGAAATGCCACTTAAAACTCAAGAAATCGAATAAATCAATGAAGAACGTATGACAGGTAGAGAAACTGAAGGAACCTCAACAACGGCTGGCCTTTCAGATGGCAGTGGAATAAAATTAAAGAGGATTTTACTGTGAAATCAGAGGAAAAGTGATGGGAGAACATCCAAATCGGGCTACAGGAAGATATTCCTGCCGAACAAATTAAAAATGCCGGAGAGAAGACATTTACTCAGATGTATGTACAAATCCACATACGAGTTGTACTCTACAGGAGAGATACCCACGGACTTTGAGAAGAACATCAGCATCCCTATTGCCAAATAGAAGAGGGCTTAGAACTATGAACATTTTAGGACCGTAAGCCCGACGACACATGCCTCGAAGATATTGATTCGAAGTGAAGAAAATATTCTTAACTTAAGAATATTGTTCTTGTGACTACCACTCTAGTTGGATCCCCTCTTAAATTAAGAAAATATCCTGGGAACTTATTATAGTGAGACCTACTCTTAAATCTAGAGGGCGCCTCTCGACTTAAGAAAAAAAATTTTTGTTTTCAGTGTACAACCGACCTCGCAAATATTGAAGAGAGAAGAAAATATAAAACTGTGGAAACTCAAGACGGGCAACTTCGCTACAAAAGAATCAGGAATGAAATAAACCGTAAAGGGAGAAAAGCACGGGAAATGTGGATGAAGGATCAATGCGAAGATGTACAAAATGACCTCGCAAAAGGAAATGCAGAAGTTGTCTAGGATGGTGAGAAATCACTTAAAGGAATGGGCTGCATGATATAACAGCATCAGGGACAAGAATGGTGAACTCTTAATTGAACATGAGGATAAAGAGAAGAGGATGGAAGGAATACTTGAAAGAGTTGTACAATGCAACTCATTCACACACATATCATCTTCTTGATATTCTTGTTTTGGATTCGGCCAATGAGCTCTGAACTCTATCGATTAATGGCATTTGTTCATGATTGCATGTTACTTTGAATTGAATTTAATGAGTTTAGGAGTATGTTAAGTATAAACTGAGTTTATGAATGAAAGATGCATGTTTGTGGGAGGGTGGTCGGCTGCTTCTGTTGGCATGTCGTCCATATATGAAGGTTTGTAGTAGATACTCTACTCACATTCTCTTTCTCTGGTATGATTTCTTTTGTATGATTTACTGTGGTGCTTCCAAATTAACTCATGGAAGATTACCAAGTGTCTTTTTTAGAAATGAATATCAATATCTTAAGCATAATCAAGCGCAACAAAGCAACAAAGCTTCCATAGTGCGAATCCGGTTGGTTATGCTGCGACCGTTTGCGACGCCGAATTTCACATTAGTTTTTCGAACGCGCGGTCAAGTCTGGTCCAACCCACCTGCAATGGGGTGGCAAGAGTGTGGAATGGACTGTAGCCGTATACACTTCGATATGGAGATTCCCGATATACAAACATTGAAAAGAGCCTCTATGTATTACATTTTTAAGAAATCGCGGAAAAAATTACGCTTTTTATCAGGCGGAGTAAAGGTCTAGGAGATACTGAAAGACTGCTTTCTTCGGATGCACCGCGGGAGTTTCTCTTCTTACCAACTTGACATCGCCTACCAACGAATACGTACACTTTTATCGGAGACAGCAAGCACACCTTAGACCATGCATATTTAAATGGTCTAAGACGCATACCACAGGATTATTGTCTCTTGGAGGCCACCAACCCACAGCGTTTTGGATTCTGTAGAGTTTATCATGAGCATGATGTTCCTTCTAGTTTCTATCTCCCACACTAACATTCTCTTGAAGGAAGAGCATAGGGAAACAGCTGATTCTTCTAATAAACCAAATGAATTTTCTTCTTGCACCAAATTTACAGTTGAATGGGCTCCACCAAATTTAATACAAGCCCCATACAGTGGGTGTAAATAAAATGAGGATTTCTCTTGATTTCTGGCCGTTGCATCAACCTCTCATGCTATTAGCTCCATCAAACGAGCTACAAATAATTCTTGGCGTGGAAACCTCACTCTTTGCTAGCTCCAATTTGATGCGATTAAACAAAGCAAGTACACTGGAATCGTCAACTTCTATTAGACTAAAGTATTTCATATATCTTTAATTCGACCACAAAGCGGAATCAAATGGCCAACTGATCCATCACAGCAACATCTTGTGTGTTATCAACCATTAAACCAAACACTATGCTATTATGCGGGTCTTTCAGAATGATATCACGTCCCAAAGAACCAATTATGTTGATTAGCTTATTAATGATAGATTTCGACAAAAAGGTTGGGAGAGAGACGCGACCAATCTGTCTTTTAGTTGAATTTCCAACAGCTTCTCTTTTTATCCTTGTTTTCATTCTATGCAGTTCGCTCTTTTCAGTCCATTTTCTTACGTGATTTAGCAAAATCACGTCATAGTTTGCAACTTAATTCACCAATTCAAGAAAATTTCAATGGTTTTCAACTGTATCTAGTGCATGCGCCCCTTCTTTTTTTCTCCATTTGGCACAAACCGATAATACAATTTTGAAGGCTCGAATTGTAATATTGTCCCTCTTCCATCACTAACCTGTATGGGATGCTTCGCTATAAAAGCTAATTTTTACTTCGATAGGATCACTTATATTTGGACTTATAAAGAAACCTCGTTGTTGCGGGTTAGCAGTTCCTTGCTGAAAGTTATCTTCTTCAGCATCTTCAGATATTTCTGATGAATCCCGCGGAAGATGTATATTTGGCTGAGCACGTTCAGATTCTAAGTCCTCATTCAATTTCACAGAATTTTCCAGATTAACTTGGGCTTGAATTTTAACTTCACATACACTATACGCGCTATAGGTTTAAAGTAATTCCTCGTCTACATTTGGACAATATTCTCGATGTATTTAACCGTCGAGCCGCCACGCTGCACCGGGAAGTTCAACATATTGTCTTTTATTTTCGAGTGATAAGCAGGGGAGGATCAATCAAATGAACAATGATGACTTGTATTATCCTCATGGTGGACGTTCATTGGATGGCGTAGACCACAAGCAGATTTCTTTATTTATAAAATTAGTAATTTTAAATATATTGGGCCATGCAGTGAAATTTTTATGAGGAGCGAAGCAATCCAAGTAGTATAGTATTAGCTGGATAAATTCTTACTTAATGTAATTGCGTAAGCTAACTACCAATAGTACGCTCTAGTGCATGGTTGTGCCTCTTCTGAAATAAAATGATTAATAGGTTGCCTAGTCAAGTTCGCTACACTGAACAACGCGCGCCAGCTAATGCTTGTTCGATCGCATAGTGTTACAATTTGATCAGCAATTTTCATTTACGCTGTGGCGAGGATCTAGGTTTGTATGGGAATTATACTTAATGTTATTTTTTTCAAAATATGCTGAAAAGTATTCTAATTCATAACTATTGAATACTTTATCTAAAAAAACGTAAGAAATAAAATAGTTATTGCTTAGCTAGTATACTTCGCACTCATACTCCGCATTTGAGCACGTATAGAACCTTGACGCCATCCTTTTTGGAAATATAGTTTTGTTTTTTTAGTAATATGTAACAAATGACATACAAATTATGTCCACGTAGAGCACATTTTTACCACTATAAAGATTTCACTTACGCAATTACATTAAGAAATTTTCTTTTCTAATTTTCCCGTTTTCATCATTTGTGGAAAAACCGGAGGTGATATAGGAATTTGAAGGTATTTTTTGGAATCCACAGAACAGTACACCTCTTCATTTCAAACAAAAAATCTTGCATATTGGTGATATTCACTGATTTTCATGGCGTTCAGTACCTATTCCGAAGTTTTTCATCACTTTCCCGCAAAAAAAGAAACGGCAATTTCTTTAACCGTTAATGCTGGATAAAAATAGAGAGTGCAGACCACAAGAGATTTTTTTATTCATGAAGTTAGTAATTTTAACAATGTCGAAGCCCTGCAGTGACATTTTTATGAGGAGTGACACAATCCAAGTACGATAAACTTCACTTTTTTGCGAATGACCAAGCCGTCGAAGCACCCAAAAAACCTAATCCCACCACTACTTTCCTTTTCAACTACTCACAGTTGGTAAAATCTGGTTGGTGGGCAATTAGCTGTCGAGTGAGTCAGCTGTCGTGAGGCGCAATGTTAGACTAACTTCTGTCCTTACTAATATCGTTGACACCCCCTGTCGGGGGCCCCCCTAAACCGACCTGCCGACCTATCCAGACAGCCCCTGTTATTGATACACACTTAAATACTATCCTCCAGCTAGTCCCCAGCATTAAAGCACTAAGTACCCTTCGTTACTATTTAAACACAACCTTCCCCACAACATCGAAGATACATACCCACGTAACTCATTTATACAGGTCCGTTTACCGCCTGTCAAGGACTTTCGTGTTAGTTCTTGTAGCATAAAAGGAACAATCCTTGCTAATGACATCAAGGCGAGGGAATGAAAAGATAATATTTTGGAGAGGCAAAATTTACAGAATAAAGCATAATGAAACGACATAAATTGCATAAGTAGACAAAAATCATCAGCCTTTAACTTGAACGTAAGCAACCACACTCACAATTTAAAGGACTCTCAAATACACAATAATCCATTACGAGGGCAAATACTGATACCTATTGCTAATTATACAATACCTGCCTTAAAAGTAGACGGATTAATTATTTCATTAAAGTCACATTGGACACCAAAGTGCAATTAAATAAAAAGATGACACTTGGGGTGGGAAAATTCACTGAATCAAGAATAATGACGCACTACACTATCCTTTCACTGGGACTTAAGAAACCACACAAGACAAGAGCAATCCACCTAGTCATCAAATTCACCTCCATTCACATACATTCCACACTTAAGTTATGGTAACAGGTGAAACAACGAAATCATTGCTGACATTATTTTCTCTGTAATTTGTAAAGATATCACAAACACACATCCAATCCATCACAGTTCATTAAAAATGTTGTTAACTGCTGAATTTCCACCGTGTGCATGCACATCACAACACAGTATCCCTTCATTATTAAATATTCTCACCGAGAGTACATTGTTATTTCTTGCTCAAGTAATACTTATTGATGCCAATTCTGTAATTAAAAGTTGAAGTTATATGTAACAGTCAGATGGCTTTTTATAAATTGCTATTTATTGAGGCCACAAGACGAGTATGAAAAAATCTCCAAAAATAAACTCCCACGACTTTCTAGGCCAATACTCATGATCAGAGGCAATTTACTAGGCGTGTAAAATTATTTTAAATCCCTTAAATATTCACAATAACGATATTTTTATAATTGAAAATCTATCTATTTTTACTTACCTAGTATCTTCTCTGGATTTAGAGAAGGCTTTTGACAACGTGGAAGTGGATGGGGATTCAATGCTTGGAATTCTGAAGGGAATTGGAGTGTCCTACAATGACCGAAGAATTATACACAGTCTGTACAAAAACCAAGTTGCTGTGATTAAATCTGGACCCTGTTGTGAAGAGGCAAGAATAAGGAAAGGAGTGAGACAAGGTTGTACACTGTCTCCCGTAATTTTTAATGTTTACATCGAGAGAGCCATAAATGAAGTCAAGGAGAAGTGTTCTGGAGTGAACATCCACGGAGAAACAATCAGTATGCTATGCTTCGCTGATGACATAGCTCTTATGGCAGAGACAGAGAAGGAGCTGAATAAGATGCTAACAACCATGGAAAGGACTATGGCCAGATATCAGCTGAAGATAAACAAGAAACAGACTAAGATATTGGTGTGCAGCAAGAAAGAAGAGGCGAAAACCAATGTCAAACTAGGAAAACAAAAACTTGACAAGGTTAAAGAGTTCTGTTATCTAGGAAGCCGAGTAACCAACTATGGACGAAGCAAGAAAGAAATAGTGAGTAGAATAGCCCAGGCAAAGAGGGCATTCTTTCAAAAGAAGAATCTACTTACAGCAGGAAATACAAGCATAGAAGTAAGCAAATAGTTTATTAGAACATACATCTGGAGCATTTGTCTTTACAGCAGTGAGTCATGGACGATGACAGCAGCGGAGAAGAAAAGGGTAGAAGCATTTAAAATGTGGTGCTACAGAAGAATGCTGAAGATTAAATGGATCGACCGAGTAAGTAACGAGGAAGTGCTAAGAAGGGTAGGAGATAAGAGAAGTCTGCTGACAACTCTAAAAAGAAGAAGGGAAAACATAATCCGCCGTATCTTGAGATACGATGGCCTGATGAAGACTATCGTCGAGGGAAAAGTGAACGGGAAGATTGGAAAAGGCAGGCCTCGTATGAGATTCATGGAACAGTTGGTGAAGAATGTAAAAGAAAAGAATTACGTCACAATGAAAAGGTTGGCCAATAGAAGAATCGAGTTGAAAGCTGCGTGAAACCAATCCTAGGATTGTTGACCAATGATGATGATGATGATGAATTTATTTTCCGTTAGTTTGCCGTAAATTCTTTGTCAGAAATTCAAGGCGTCCTCAGTCTCTTATTTATTTAAGCGTATTCGCCACGAGTTGTGCAAGTGGTTGCTCAAGGGACATCGGAGTCAGCATACCTCACTAAAAAGTTCAATTTCAGTGAATCAAGTGAAAAAGGGTCTTGTATTAAAGTTATTAGGGTTGAGTGAGATATACCGAGGTACTCCGTAACCGTGGCAGTGTCTGTGATGGCAAAATTCGTACAAATATTGCTGAATGTGAGCTCTGCAATCGTGTGGAGTGTACTTTGTTTATATCGAAGTTTTCTGCGAAGTTCAGCATTTATGAGCAATAATTTGTGTATTATAGTCATATTAAATACCTCCGCTGTTTATTCGAGCGGTTAGTGATGTTAAAATTAAAATGTTTATATGTCCATGTGGAAAACAGACGCATGGGCTCGTGACGCGCTCTCATATTTTTCTATTTTCCCCTGACAAAGGCCTCGAAAATGACAAATAATGTGTAATAGAAGTTTGTGATGTTGATTTAATGTGGGGAAAATGGTAGGAAGTGGATTTGTTGGGATTTAGTATGGATAACTGTAAAATTTGTTTCGGTGACGTACAAATTCATGCTCGGCATGACGACAGGTATAATTTTGATATTAATGGGCAGCTGATGCAGCCAAAGCTACAAAGGTAGTGTGGTAACCGTCGTGCACTGCATTATAAGTGAAATAGCATAAACCATGGTGTTTTTCGTGAGATAAGTACTGTTGGAAAATCATTTACCGTGTCAATCAAATCCTTATTGTTGTTATGGTGTAAATATTTTGGTGATTTTGTGGTATTGCATTTATTTTTCGAAATAAAATGATAGTCAATGTCATAAGTAAATTTTTAAGTCATATGGTAAGAAATGAGTAGTTCCTATAATGTGGTCGATTCCCATCATGAATAGAATGCCTTGAGTGTGAACGTGATTTTCTGTGGAATAACTGTGTTAATGCAACGTAGAATCCTTTACTTAAGTTCAGCGTAGAATTTATGAGCAAATGAATTTAAAATGTAGAATCAGCTTGTTGAGTGAGGGAATCATTACAAGATGCATATACTAAGGCAAACTAAGGAGAAGGATGTAGGTGCACCAAGATTTATCGTTATGGTTTAACACCTTTATTTCAGTATATTTGACGACTTTTAATGTCTTGGGCAAGTTATCATACTCATAGGAATCAAAGTTTGAACCCAGTGTTAGTGTGTTTTTCAGTGTTAACTTCCTCAAGCCAGTTTTTCAGTTCCAATAAACTTGTCATGGGGAGTCTCGCAGGATAACAGCTTTGATCTTCTTGTTTTCCTCAGTAAGATTGCCGTCGCTTCTGCACGTGCATAACCAAGGGTAAGGAGAGACAGTGGCTTTATTAATATAGCAAGAGGGAATAGTCAGGGAGACTGTTGTCGTAATAAGAGTACGTAATTGAGTATTTGGTAAGAATTCTTTCAAGACGTGGAAATTTTACATTTTTGTCTAGCGCTACCGTTAAAATCTTGCTCTGTGAACCATTAATAATGCATTACAGTACCATGGAAAATAATTCCCTTCCTAACCACTTGAAGTTCCCGCAGGGTAGTTCGCTGTTGCGACAGTAAATTGTTCTGTACCTCATAAGTTGGCAAACAAGCTTGGCTACGTGTGTGATTTTTAGCTTCTCTCATTGGGGGAAAATTCATGGGTCGTCATCAATTTCGATGGCGTCACTGCCATCTAAGGCCGCACAGACTTTACTACCAATGTTTTCATTCAACAGCTCAGATTGTCCATTATCACTTCGAAACTGCAAACAACATCTTTACGCTGACAATTTTCAAATATATCTAAGCTCAACTGCTGACAACCTGCTTAATAATGTGGAAAACATCAATAATTTTCTCGTAGAAATTAATAATTGGAGCAAAGCCTACTTCTTAACAATTAATCCTATGGAAAAAGTGTGGAGCATGTGCCCATGTGCCCATCTGTTGAACTTTGACAAGTGTTTTATGTAGCGCCCTTTTAAAAGATGGAAGTGATGGAGAGTTTCTTAAGGATAAGGGAAGTTTAGGGAAGGGCTTGACGACTAAGGGAAGACCTTAGTCGTCGACGCACGCGTAAATCCAAACCTACTACTACCAATTTTTTCATTAAACAGCTCATACGAAAGGTGCTCAGCGTTGTGTCTCCTCTGGTGAACACCTTAAGAAGTCGCTCCTCTGGTTTCACATTGTCTTTGATTTCCCCCTGCTCACCTATGAGCTCAACATATCTAACTAGTATAGTTGTACATTCCTTCTCGCTGATGTCATGAGTATAGTCAAGAATTATGGAGTACGTGATGGTTTCAATAACACGCTCAACGATTTTTAAACAACTACATGATTCATGTTGGTTATTAAATCAAACATGTTCCCATAACTAAGGTGATTAGATGCATGGGCTTTGAATTTTTCAGGGAGTTCTGTCTCTAACTCCCCTGTGGTCTGTCCATTCCTGTAGTTCCCCAAATAGATCTTTCTGTAACCCTTTCGCTCCCAAGCACTTTTCCTGTGTACATGTCCAAAAATACCAGCCCTTTTTTAACGAAATTTTCTCTCTTCTTTTAAAAAATTCTATCGTCTTTATTTTACCACATATTAATATGAAAAAAAATACACTTATGAATAAATGTTGGCTGTTTACAGGTCCATTTTTATTTTTCCTCATGCTTCTTTAGTTTTGTTATAAAAGAAATAAAAATTAAATTATTTTTTAAATTTTTTTATAAATAAATTTTTTAAAAGCTTACTTAGTGAACCTTGGTTATTAGATGCAACTTTAAAGTATGTATTTATATAGTGCACTTTATTATTAATAAGTTGGCTTAATTTTGTTCATATTATTTCATACGTTATGGTATAAAAAATATATATAGTATATCTACACTAGCGCTATTGAGGCCTACTCTCGCTGTGTAACTTATGAAATTGTCCAACTGTTTAATTTTGTGAATGACAAAATGAATATGATAAACAACATGATACGCAGTAAATATAACAAAATACATCTTTTTAGTTAACATATTAGTATTATAACCATAAATAATTGGATTGCCAGAGCATAAATATTGAAATTTGTAAAATGTTGACGGATAACATGCACCATGAAAACAACTGCTTTTACAGCATATTTCTCGGAAGTACTTTCCATGTCAATTAGGAGGTTAGTTGCACTTCTTTCTGATCGTCACATATGAAATATAAATGTAAATTTGTGAGCTACTCACGGTCTTTGGGGCTAGCACTTATGTTTAGCTAAGCAATCGCCGTGCAATCCCCGGTTGCATCGGACGCACACTGTCCTGGATCTTCTCCTCTGTTCCTTTGTGCTGCATACAGAGCATCTGGACTCTTTACGGCCGCCCAATTTCCTAATTCCTGGTGAACCACGTCCACTCCCTCTGGACTCATCCCTATTCCTCAACCATTCTGTCCCTTCTATCACATTTGTTGTGTATAAAAGTCTCGAAAGAGGTTTTCCGGGTTCACTTAAATTTTCTTTGTATAATATGTAGCTATTCAACACCATCCTTCCAATAATATGGAATGCTACCTTTTTCCAATATTTTAATGTTTTCCTTTCATCTAAATATGTGTACAGCATCATGTCTGATGTGTCCACTCCTCCCATGAACTTGTTGTATTCTAATATTATTCCTGGCTTTACATATTTTTTCTCCCGGCCTTGCCTTACACTCGTAACTTCTCTATCCTCTGCTATTGACTTGCTCGAAAGGAGCATCACCGGTCCTTGGGAACTTTTTTCCCTGAATGCACATCCTAAGGCACATCCAGCACGGCAATAAACCTTCTCACCGACGGAAAACTTCTTCTTGAAAAGTTCTGGTAGATATTTCCGATTTTTCCTGACAGTGCCAGTAATATACGTGCCCATTTCATAAAGAGTATTCACCAGTGGAATTGACATGAAAAAATTGTCCACAAAAACATGGTAGCCCTTGTGCAAATAATTATTCACTCCAAGAAGTTTCATCACCACCGTGTATCCCAGTCCGTGTTCTTTTATCTCCAATCTTTCTTCCTCACTTGCCCTACCTTTATATGTAAAGAATCCCTGGCAATAATTGGACACCGCATCGCAAAGCATCCAAAATTTGATTCCCCAGTGGTGATGGTGCTTATTTGGAAGGTACTGCAACAAACTTGAACGGTTTTTAGTCCCTACTAGACTTTCATCCACGCTTAGTTCCTCGTGAGGGGTATAATGGTATCTAAATACTCTATTGGCATGATCTAAAAGGGGTTGGTACCGGATACATGGGTCATAACCGGGATCATTGCGTGTTTTACACTTCTCAGAGTCTACCAAATGAAAAAATATCAGAATTTGCTGAAAACGATTCCTCGGAAACATTTTTCCGAACCAAGGGGTACTTTGGGATGTTGATTGTGACCAGTACGAAGCAATGGTAGGTTTCCGGATTATTCCAATGTTCAAAATACATGCCAAGAATCCTTTCATTTCTGCAGATGAAATGTTTTCCCACTTCACTGATGGTGATGATCTTCCAGACTGAGAGGAGATGTACTGTTGGGCGTAGCGATTAGTTTCAGTAACAAAGAGAGTAATGAGAAACTCTGTGAAAAAAAGTTGAAAATATTGAATCGGAGGAGAGTTACGGGCACACGCTTGGGGCCGGTCATTTCCTGGAAATGGTAATGTGTGGGAGTTGATTCTTCTGGTGGCACTACTTCCCTCCTTTCTCCATTTTCTGCATTACAATTGTCTTCATTACTGCACTGCTCATCAAAAGGCTGCAATGAATGTTGATCTTCATCACTGTCATTCCCCGTCTCACTGTCACTTTCAAAGAAATCAGTCACACTTTCATCGGATGAATCGTCTAATATATTCAAAATATCTTTTTCTCCTATATGTGATGGTCCAGCCATTGTGTGGTTATATTTTTACAAAAAATATTCACCACTGTAAAAGAATGCTAAAGTTTTACAAAAATTCTTGTATTGATGCACTACCAAATGAATACCTTCAGCGATTGCGAACACGCGCGTGTGGTTGCGAACTAAGAACTCCACAGGGAAGCACGCAGTCAGAGACTGAAGACCATTTGGAAAGGCGTTCACTCAAAGAAAGCAAAGTCAGCAAGGATAAAATGATTCAATTACGAAGATAACAAAGTATCATTTCACGATAGAAAACTGCGGACGCAAAGCTTCTTCGGCGATTCCTCGTAGCATTAGTCACCAGTGTGATGAGAAAAAAAATCGTTCATTACGCCATATGATATTACATGGTTATCTTCAATGTAAATGAAAAGCTACATTGTATTTTACCGATAGTTATAATACTAGTCTCCTGTATTACATTTCATATGCAGTTTATTTTTACGCATACCTTTTGATTATATTTGAAATGAAGATATCCTGAACTTATCACGTACCAGACGCGCAAGGAGGATTATTCGCTATATATTTCAGGACTGGAAAATTACGTAGATTCATGAACGCATTAGAAAAGAAAGATATAAACTGTAAGGAGTAGTTGGTAGCATAGAATCTCGTAAGGAAAAATATGTTTCACTGCGAACATCAAGGGCAAATTAGTCACCCGCGGTGGCATTTTCCGCGATGCAATGAAAATGCAATAGATCAGAAATAACGACATAATGTTAGTAGTAATGAAGAAAAGAAATATCTTTCGATAATATATCATTTCCAGTTCTTTTTTCCAAAAGATTTCAACGGAGACTAAATAGGGTTCAGATTTATAAGCGTTAATCGAACAATCTACGGTTCACTTCAGCACGTAAAATATTCACGCAAGGTGCTGAAAAAAAAGTCTTTAAAAAATACTCATAATGCCGTAAATATTTTACAATTGCCACCAAATGACGAATAAAGATGTTTTCTTTCATATAAAAGAAACTTAATGTGCATAAACATATTTGTTACTGAACAATAGTCTCCGATACTAGCGGCCGATACATCGGCCGCTTGGGAGTATTGGCTACTAAGGCCGCGGCCGATATATCGGCCGCTTGGGAGTGTAAGGGAGAAAATATCAGACAATGTAAGCAAAAGACAGCATTCCTGAATGTACTGTAAACAAGCCATTTTCTTTCTTTTTATTTTCCGTTTGGTACAAGAAATGTTTTTACTTTCGGATTGAATTTCCTTCCACACGAAGTTGGAAAAACCATAGATAGCAGATTTTGTGGTCTCTAATTTCAAAGGTAAAGTTCAGGTGGAAGCTGCTTTTTGCTTGTGTGGCTAGCTGGATCTCCTACGTCTTTTAGATATGCTGAAGCTTCCGTTGAAAGGGAAGCTTTGTTCATTTATTCCACTTTACTTTCAGGAATGGGCCCTTATCCTGGTGGCAGGTCAGTCATGTGGACAAATGTTGTCGAGTAAGGGGAAGTGGGGGTAAAAATTACCGTAAAAGGTAGCGTGCAGTGATTGCACGATCCGTAAGTCTAAGCTTTTTGAATGTACAGTGATGTGACCCATTGGCGGAGTTATGAGGAGGGAGCGGGAATGAGACGGGAGGTATGCTGTGTCAGTTATGCTACTGGGTTGCGGTCGAGGATCGGTGGAATTGACGACGCCATGGTGCGGCAGCTAAGGTAGAGTGTATAGAGACACGACCAAAATAAAAGAAGCTTTCGGCTGGCTGAATAATTATCTCTAACTGCACGATGCTTTACTATACTACACTTAACTCATAACATTCATTTCTTGTTATAACCTTTCGATGAGTGCATAAATAACTGTAAACGGGTAAACATATTTACATTGTGCATTTAAAATCCCCACAAATATTTTATTCCCCTCAGAAATTTTTTCTATGGCACAACTTGCGCCATACATGTGGGTGACCCTGCGTGAGGTCAGTAAATGGGAAATATTCAATGGAGAGAAAACGACAGGAAACGAAGAACACATCCGTTCAAAGTAAACCCGACAAACCTGACATTAACACGCGGGAAAATGGTATATTTTTACATCTTTGGATCGACCGCATCTGTAGGGAGCTATTGTCATTAATCGGGCTGGTGGGGTGGATAGAATACTAATCTTCCATCTTGAGGGCTCGGGATCGGATTCCGGCACTGGCAAACTTTTCATTGGTACACCGATCCCTACTTGAGTGCTTTGTGGAGAGTATTGGAGTACAGTACTCCGTCCGTCGGATGGGACGTTACGGCGTGGTCCACCTGGCGCCTTTCGTTAAGAGCAGGCTAATTCCGACGCCGGGTTACTCTCCACACTCCTTCCATTTCCCAAAAATCCTACCTTAATCCGGTTACCCACCTTTCCTCTCTAGTGCATATGACCTAAGTTGTCGGTCACCTCCCCAAAATAACTAATACTACAGCAAAATAAGCTATCGAAATAAATAGCTGTCGGTTAAACCAATTATGCAGATTATGTTAGCAAAACGTTTTGCCATTCTATACATGGAACATCATGCTCCCTTTTGGCTGTGTCGGAATATTTGGCTTTTGCATTAAAAGCTCCGGTGATCCACACAATTCTTCACTAATTTGTGAGGTTTCCTAAGCTTGTCGCTGGGAGGAAATTTACGGTGCAGGACAACTTGACTAAATGACAGCTGCCATCACAGTAAAACGTATGACGGATACGGATAATGACACTTTAAACCTATATGTTGACTGATAGAGTATCTAGGTATATTTATATAATTATTAATGTGACCATTAATTATGCTATAGTAAAAAGTATAATTTTATACCCCGTTAATTTCCTCTTAGGATACAGATATGACGAAAGTGAAAATACTAATGCAATGTGCATGGAATTTAGGAAGAATTCAGTGTTCTGCGTCTTTTAAGAGGTCAATCAAGCTAGATGCAGTATTACGTCCCCATCTTTAACTTCACATTACATGTGAATCCCGAGTATCTCACCAATAATTATTGGATATTTCTATAAATATTTTGCTCAAATTACACGATTATCCATTGAAGGTAATTCATTCCGGCACTCAGTCATGCATAAAACTATACAATAAAATTTTGAACCTCAGAGAGAGTCTTGCAGGACTTCTTATTAACTTATATTATGAATTTAAAACCTGTATGAACTCATCAAAGACACATTGGGAAGGGTTTTACTTGTTAAAACTATTTGGCAGTCACAAAGTATTGTTTCGGGAACACTTTGTTTTCACGTAATTAACACTACTAAATGTTATGGAACACTCAATATGAATACAATGAGCACTTCAATTATTTCCAGAGCCAAATAATACGTGAATTTTCGACATTATAATATCTTAAGTGTCCGTATATTCCGGGAAATACCGAAATTTCCAATTGTATATCGAAAATTTACTCTATTGTACAGACATAAAAAAAATCTTAACACTTCAGAGGTCGAATTTTTCTTAGTACCGAGTTGAAAGAGATTTGACAACCTTGCACCACTACCCCTTAGCTCGTTGAAATTCCCAGACCGCGTAGGAGCTCTAAACATTTCGGGATCCGAAAACACCGCGAACGTTCCTGCCAGAGATCCTCCTTCTACCCTTGCCAAGGTTAGGCCCTTGAGAAAAAGCAGCCTTCTTTTCGATTGCTGCTCGGCGGGAGGCCTTCGAAGATGCGTCGCGTAGGTTTCCGTGACTACGTTTCTTGGGAGAGGCACGACCCGAATCTAAATGCAGTTTCAAGCTAAGGTTGTCATCAACACCGTCCATATATAACAAATCACTATTGATAACGTAAACTTAGTAAAATTCCACAGACTTTTATTAAAACCGACTAAGGTTTCGACTTAAACAGTTATTATTAAGGTCACAATGGTACATCACGATCCCCTTATATACAGAATAGGAAAGGGGGGCATGGTATAGGGAGGGACTGTACGTGCGGGAAGTGTATGATTGGTCTAAGGTGGGAGTGGGGAAGCGGGGGCATTTGAGTGAGCAATATTGGTATTGTATAACGGGAGGGGGAGGGGGGAACAGCAAGGTTAGGAGAGGAGATTGAGAAGGGAGCACATCATTCAGCACACACACATTAGCTGTTTTGGAATACAAAAAAATCTCAAGGTTTTCCAGATAGTCAGACTTGTGGCCCTTACACTGCGAGTGAAGGACTTTTGGGATGAAGTCACTTCGGTGGTCTTCTTCTAATAAGTGCTTGGCACACTGGGAACTTACATAACCATTCATCGCTGATGTTCTTTTACCCGGGTGCGAATACGTCCTTTTTGCCGAGCATAGACAGCTTTACAGTTGGTACCTTTATAACTAAGTAAGTATACACCACTTTTATCTAGCACATCGTATTTATCTCTAGAATTAAGAAGTGAGTTACTCAAGCAGTTAGAGTTATAAATGAAACCTTAAATTTGTGTCTCGGAATATAATTGGATATTTGATATGACAATTGGCCAATAAACATAATTTTGCGCCATCTTTTAACAGTGTCTTGCTGAGATATGGATAAACTAGTAATTAAGCGCAGAGTCATTTTCGATTGTTGTTGCTGTAAAACATTTTCAACTAACTTGCCGTTGTAACCATTAGTCTCTGGAATGCGTTTGATCTGATTCTTACTGAATTCTCTGTTGACGTTATTGTTAGACATAGGGATTGATAGTGCTCTGAATACCATAGAATTAAAGGCTGACAGTTGGTGTCCGTGGTGATCGCAAGAATCATACGGGATTATAACATCTGAATAAGTCGATTTTCTAAAAATTGAGAAATCATTTACAACTTCGGTTAAGCCAATAGTTAAGTCCAGAAAATATATAACTTTGCCACCTACCTATATAGTAAATTTAATGGATTTATGTAAACTATTTAAAACAAGTAAAATGACCAAGTTGTCAAAGATTTCCGGTCCACAGACATAAAACATCATCGACATAACGAAACCAATGTATTACATTACTTAAAAAGGGTGATTAGAAAATATTAGTTTCCAAATTACGCATAAACGTATGTGCTAAAAGTGGTGATAACGGTGAACACATAGATAGGCCATGGGTTTGTTTATGAATTGACTTGTTAAAAATGAAATAATGTTGGGTGACACACAAGTGTAATAGTAATTACAATTCAGACGTTATCCTGGGCTCAACGAATGAATTTTTGAGCGATTCCAAGGCTAGAGACACAGCTTCTATTGCAGGGACTGAAGTGAACAATTTGCTTGCATCAAATGAAATAAGTTTGGAATTCGGGGGTATATTTACATCTTCCAGTTTCCTAGTAAGATCAATAGAGTTCTCAATTGTAAATTTAGGTTGTAACACTAAAATCTCTCTTAATATGGTACTTAATTTAAAGGCAAGCTTATGAGCAGGAGCCGAACAATGTGACCCTATGGAATACTTGGAATTGTTACCGTGTACATGTGATGCTACGTATGGATTTGGAGACGCATTTATTTGTACGATTAATAATAGATATGATAAATCTCTTATGGATTTATTTTCTCCTGTCTTTGTAGACAAAATTCTGCGTATTTCGGGTCAATATATTTTTAGGGCTTCCTCTGGCGCCCCGCCACATAAAGAATAGAGTGCCACAGGACTGTGCACTGTCTCCTGTATTATTCAATGTCTAAATCGACAAAGCAATCCAAGTAGACAAAGAAAAGTATTTGGGAGTGAACATCTAAGGGTAGAAAATCGGCATGCATCGATTTTCCGACGACATAGCAGTCATGACAGAAGAAGACACCAGTAAATGTGGAAAGGTCAATGGGCAGATATCACCTAAATTTTAATAAAAAGAAAACTAAGATAAGGCCTAGATGTGAGGAAAAAATTCATTAGAACATACATCTGGAGCATGCAGCTACACGGCAGCGAAGCATATGCGATAATAGAAGCAGGGAAGTCAAGGCAGGAATCGTTTGAAATGATGTGATCCCGAAGAATAATGAAGATAAAATGGATCGACCGAGGACCAACGAAGAAGTCTTAACAAGAGTGGGAGAAAAGAGAAGTCTGATGACAACTCTAAAAAGAAGACGGGACTACTTAATCGGCCATATCTTAAGACACGATGGTCTGATGAAGACAATCGTCGAGGGAAAAGTGAACGGGAGGAATATAAAAGGCAGGCCTTGTATGAGAAAAATGGAGCAAGATGTGAAGGATGAAAAAGACAAAAACTACGCTGATATGAAGAGATTGGCCGATAGAAGAACCGAGTGGAGGGCTGCGTGAAAGCAATCTTATGATTAAGGTGACCAGATTTCTGATCTGCTAAACCGGGAAAAACTGTCGCTTCTCCGGAATCATAGGCTATTTTACATGTATGTATGTATATATGAAGTGAAGCGTTAGAAAAGTTGTCACTATGAGTCCTACACAACTCACTTTTCCAGCACCCGAATTGGTACAACTTCCTGCTGCCACATATGTAAGAGCTTAGTATATTATAAACATAGGAATGTATTGTATTTATTTGTATTAGGCATTTTTAATTCAATAAAACAATAAAAGAAATCAAATATTAAAAAATAAGATTTTTAATTTATTTTAATGTTTATGAAATTATTTTTAGTAGCCTCTTCAAAGAGAATTTTAATTAACATTTCAAATTCACAAAAATCACACTTTATTTATGATATTTATCAGATGAAAGAATTTTTTTAAGAAGAAAATTTACTAAAGAGAAAAAAAATTTTAAAACCACTGAAATCTTTAACAACTTGCGGAAGCCAAATTTTAAGATTAATTATAAAACTACTACAATGAAAAACGCGTGGTTTAACAGAATAACATTAAAATTGAATTGCAAAAATAAGAGCAAGAAAACACAATGAACCATTACAGAGGTGGATAGTTTTATATACGCATTCTGTTTATGGGAACTTTACTGCCCTTCTAGGTTCTACTAGGTTGTTTGTGGTAACCTGTGAAAAAAGTTTACAGTAACGATATCATTTAAGGCTAGACAAAGGCCTCATGTAATATTCTACACTACATTGTAAGCGATGTCCATTTTTCTCCAACTAAACGAAACTGCGTTTAACGAATATAGCCGGGGGACGGGGAAAACATATTGTATGGATAGCTTTATCCCTGGTATTAAATGCCTCCTACAATCCACAGTCTCTATACATGGAGCTGAAATTGCAAAAGAGGCTATTCATTCGTAGGGCCAATTATCGGAAGAGGGTACGAACGCAAGGAATAAAATACTTGAAAATATCTAGAGCATTTTGCAAGAGTTGCTACCAACGAGAATTTATTTTCAAGAATGCTTCTGACGTCAGATTATTTAGTAGGTCCACTCTATTATCAACAAAGACTTCAAAGGGATGGCAGAAAACTGTTAGTAACCCTGCAATCATGAGAAGTAGATAAGAACAAGACGGGAATATTGAAGAAAATGATTCTTTTTATAGCACAGAATAACTATACCCCTTGAAAGAGGATAAAAGCATGCTTCATGTACCTATTCAAATAACCATTTTTATATTAAGCTTATATATTTTAATGGTTAGGATTTAGGTCAATATAAATCAGGACTACCAAGCAAATTACGAAGTCACGCGCACTACTAGGCCACTCAGAGCCGCTATCATAGATAATGTGGTGGTCGTTTGGAATATATACTAAAATAAGTTTACCATAAGCAAGTTCTTGGGTCAACTGTGTATGGCAACACTCTTTGCGTCTTTGGATTACCTATGTCTGGCACGTAAGGCTGGATTCCGCGGCGCGATCAAGAAATCGAGTTTACTTCCGGTATTGCATGTGGGCACAGAACTCTTCAACGGATTCAACCTCCTTAAATATGGGATTATATGCCCATGTTTCAGTAAGTCAATAATTAATATAACGGAGGAATTCATCTGGCGCCGAAGCTAATAATCGAGGTCTGCTGTGAGATCATAAAATACAAGACCACAGTGATTAATATGGAAAAATGAAGCTGGAGATAAGTTGCTTTCTGGCATTTACACGCGGCGGATTTTATTATATTTCAGTTGATGTAAAGTAGCAATAAATGTATTTCAAACACAAAACAATACGATAATTCCAATAACGATAATTGCTTACGATGACGTTTTAAGGTAGGAACATGGAACGTGAGATTTCTTCGGAACTGCGTAAAATCGGATGACCTAAAATTGGAAATCCGAAGAATGGACCTCGGGCTATTACGAAACGGCGAGATGAAGTGACTCGAAGGAAGAGAGTTCTGGAGCTGAAGCTACAGGATTATACGCTCGGAATCAATGGAAATGCTGCAGTAGGTACAACGCTCCGGAAGAGCACCGGTATGTGTGTAAAAAGATTCCTGCAGTACAATGAAAGGATAATAATGGTAATGATCGAGATCAAACCTGTAGATTCCCTTGTGGTCCTGGTTTACTTGTCTACGACGGACTACAAAGATGAAGAAGTTGAAGACGCCTACGAAGATATCACGGAAGTTATAAAACGTTTAAGTGAAAAAGAAAATTTAATTATTTTAGGAGATTGGAATGCGGTCGTCGGCAAAGGTCAGGTACTGGAGTTCTGCACACAGATTAAGTTTATGGTTAAACTTAATCTGTGAGCAGATAATACTAATGTGTGTAAAAAAACTAATAAATTTATTGCATATAAATTAAAAATACGTGCCTTCAAGGCTTACTATATATATATCATTATCATTAACATCATTCCCCTTCTTCTTTCCCCTCACCCCTCTTCTCCTCTCCTGAGTTTCTTTCTCCCAACCCTCGACCACTCGTCCCAGACTCCCGTGGCGGATAGTGGATACAGAAGGATACCCTATCATCTCCTGCCCTTCTCCCACCACTTCCCCATCCCCCTCCCCACTGCCCCCGCAACCAGAACTCGAAGGCGCGCTTACTGGGCTGTCTCATCTCAACGGCCTAGAGGACGGGTTGCTAAAAACTCGAAAATTAGTCAAAGTAAGTGTGTTTCGTCTCTTTTTTGTGTGATCCTGTCATGTCTCCGTCTATCTCCAAGATATTTATAGTACCGCCGTGCAGTCTTAATTTATGTTAAACTAAATTGATTGGTCATGGCATTAGACGCATTACGCAGGGTAAAAGATCTGTAAGAAATCTATAATTAAAATTAAAGAAAAGTGCAATGGAATGGAAGGTTGTTGAGATGCAGAAATCATCGCAAAATACAGGAAATCCAAAAAATTTGAGAGGAAAAATTGAAAATACCTCATGCACCCTTAGGGTAGCAAAGTATTAATTGAGAAAGAAAATATCCATGTAATCCAAATATAATGAATAACACGGAACAACGATACATTGACCATGAAATTGCCCTTTAACGATAAATGAATGATTATTGGTGATGTTAGCCTTGGTAAGACTGATAAATATGGGTAAATAGACAAGAAACAAGGTCATGAGGTTATAAAGAATCGCTTCATAGTTTGTGGTAAACTTAGGCGGAAGTAATAAGGCATTTGTTGTGCATTGAAGTCATGCATTTCAAGAAAGTTAGATCATAGATTTTCGGCATGTGTGCGTCCAAAGGAGGAGGGATGAATATCGGTGATAAATTTTTTGTGGTGAAGTCAATGACGTCATTTATGCTAAATTCAAATCCGAAGGTCACAAACCACGCATATTGGAAGGAGACTTGCAGAATGAAGGTTGTAGTAGGGGTATGAAAAGTGGTGAAATATGCGGATGAGTGAGGCAATGAGGAATAGTAACATCCAAATACCTTACTTGATAGGATGGATTATGTGGATAAGAGAGAAGAAAAAGATATGTTTTTATTCGACATGAAGAATTAAAATGGGGAGCTAATGAGTGAAATGATGTATTACAGTGAGTTACTGTAATTATTTTCGTCCATGGAGGGCATTTATGTGAACAATCCTAATCGTTGTTTTTCGGTAGAGTGCACGTGGAAAAGTTTCACATATTTTTCCAAAGATTTGCAAGAATTTAAATAAATAATAAATAAATAAATATTTTTAATTGGCTTGGGAGCATATCCTTTTGAGCATATGTAAGTACATAAACACTCAGACAGAAAAGGTACTACATTAAAAATAAATCATAATACACTCGGTATAATGAACTTGGAAAACAAAGATAAAATCATAAAACACTCGTATAATGATAATGAACAGGTATAATGATAATGAACTGAAAAAGAAAGATTACAAATACTTATGTAAATTCATATATCAAATTTCATCAATGACAAATGAAAACAAACTTTTTTTATAAGGATTTCCAAAATTACGCGATAATCTCTATTTTCAACTCTCAACTTCCCAATGGTATTTTTCATCATATTTTATATAATTTTTGTGATTTTCAACAATAAAAAATTATACAATAGCTATACAGGATAATCTCTATTTTCAACTCTCACTTCACAATAGTATTTAGTGTTTACAATTAACAAACAACAATTTAGTGTTTTCCCCGCTATAAACTTATGATAGTTTTGTAGAGTTGTCTTTTAGCTTGTAATGAAAGACTTACTAGAAAGTAATGATTGATGTGATATACAAATGGAGCATTACTTAAAACCCGAAAAACGGACTGGTAAACTATGGTGAAAGTTCATCCTCAACATTTCCTCTTTCGGCGGTGCTGCGGGAGCGATTTGATATATAGGTATGCTTTTATCTCCAGGGGGTATTATCATTGCTTATTTCTGTACAAAATCCATTGGTATTTAGTCATTTTGGTCCCCGTGGAGGAGCGGTGAAAGGAAAGAAAGAACATCTATTACCGGTTTCGCTTTTAAATCTGTGCAATTGGTGTTGCTGCTTCAGAGCATGCTTTTTAATGAGAATTTTTAATAGGAATCTTTCATTTACTGATAATTACAGTAGTAATAAGGGGATAGAAATCCTGGAACTCCACAGTCTTCCATCATGAATGTTTACACTTGCACGAGCAAGTTATTTGCTTCACATCTCCTATTACTCCATACTTTACTCCGCATTACTCTTACCTATCGGATATATTCTCCTTTGGCTAGCATTTATCTCTTGGTTTTGTGTTTCCTCGGAGAGAACATTTTCAATCTTAAAGGGCAAGAAAGGAATAACCGAGTGAATGGAAGTTCGAGCTTCGTCCGCTAGATGGCTTTACGAGAACAAGGGGACGGTTTCACTGCGCGCTGCTGCACTTCACGATCTCGAGCGCTGCGAAAGCCCTTCCGAGTAACTTGGGGCTTTCAGTTAGAAGTAGAAGTAGTTTTTAGGTTCACTAGCGGCTAAGACTATATCGCACCGTAACACCCAAGTTAATCCAAGACAAACATAGCATTTGGTTTTATGTGCTTTTACGGCAAAGGCCCGTCCCACAGTGAGCCGGATCGCGAGAAACCAGGCCAAAAACCCCAAAAACTTTTTTTCTGACAATTATTGAAATGGCTTAACTAAAACATAAATGTTCAGAGAATACTTTTTAATGAGAATTTTTAATAGGAATCTTTCATTTACTAGATAATTACGGAGGTAATGTGGGGATAGAATATATAGGCGAATGGAATGTCGGGACGTAATGTTTAGACAGACCCATTTGGCGGAATTACTACTCGATAATCCATAAATATTTTAATTGTAAAACCATATTGAATGTTGCTGGAATCTGCCTTAAGTTATCCCACTGAATTGTTTAATATACTTTGTGCTATACACTGATTAATGGAGAGTAAAGTTTTAAATAAAAGCACTCATTGTTTTAGAGCTACCTAAAGAAAACCTGCTAGATACAGAGGTGTTCACAATGTAATTTAGTGGGTTGTGATGTTGTTTATCAGGCTATCAAAACTCATATGCTGATACATGTGGTAACACGAGACATTTTATTTTCTTCGGGAGCCCCATGAAACGCCTTGCTGTGTGGTAGCGCTATTTGTTATATATCCTGAATTATATCTTCTTTACGTCTCTTACCATCCCAGTCAAAGGAAAATAAATTCTTCACAACACAAGTTCGACTTCTTTCAGCGTCTCCATCTTTATTCCAACAATCAAACTTTTTCCAAACAAAAATTAAACAACCTTAACAACGTCGAACTAAATGAATACCATAACTTTACTTTAAACACAAAACCTTCTAAAATTAATACAACCAAGAAATAAATATTAAGTGTAATAAATCACATAAAACTAACACATAACCATAATAAAAAGTATCTGAGTGACCAGGTGCAGAAGCGAGGCGTTACACCCAGCCGCCTGTCCCTTACGTCCCCTTTGCACTCCCGTTAAGAACGGGCAAATACAGTTGCTGAGTTTCTCTCCATTTTTCCTCACTACCCTTCTATGTATATCCTTGACCCACACTCCCGGTCTGTAGCACCTGTAAGAGTGGAGCAGCCCTAAGACCACAGTTGAAATAACGACTATGGTTGTATTGCACCCGTCAAACATAGGATCTTAATCCTAGGATAATCGCAATATCCATGCAGTGAGCGAAATTCGAAGTCGCTACTTTTAACTTATCAGGCCAGCGCGTAAATAACATGGCTATTTCGGCCAATGAGCTCTTAATTTTCCTGGAGTAAATTTCATGCTAATGACCGGAGTTACATTCCACCTTGAGTGGCACTCAAAACAATGAGCAGGAATATAGTAACCATAAGCGTATCTTTCTCTGCATCGAGTTTGGGCCAGAGACTTTATACAGTTACGCTGCAGCCAAATTAGTTGTAATATTAGTGGCTGCTCAACCTCAGGTGATGGGTTGAAAAAGTAGTAGCAATTACTCGGGAGAGGTGTCCAACAGATAAGATCATTTGCGTAATTGAGGGTAGGCGGGTAATTGGGTAGAGATAAGATATTTCTTGAAAACGAATACTTACTCGAGCCCCCTATGTTTGTATCTCGGCGTTTTGGGTGCGTGTGGAAACATCAAGCACTCCGTCCGTCGGATGGGACGTAAAACCATTGACTCCTTGGCTCCTTATGCGAAGAGCAGGCCTTTCCAGCGTTATGTTTCTCTCCGCCCTTCGCACTTACCATTTCCCATCTTTCTACACGTCTTCCTGGCCTAAGGTGCCTTTAATTGAGGAACAGACGAAAAATAGTGTTCTCAAGTATGATTTTTTCGGGTAAATTTCATGGAACATCGGTAGATTTTGGAGAACTTTCTACGGGTAATATGTAACTACAGTTTCCCGTTCAATTCAATGAATTTAAGATTTATCTTTGATTTTTTAACCATCGCGATAACTAGCATGGGCAAAACTCACAGTCATTGTTACTATAAGATAAACTGAGGCGTATTGTGATGAAATGGTTACGATTTCTACTCATATGACTAGTTATAGGTTTCATATTCAAGAAGCATCAACAAGGAGTATCCACGACTTCATTTTCAAAACCATTATTTGTTGAGAACTTTCAAAAGCATACGTATATTGCTACACCCTGGCATTTATGGACCCAAAAAAACACATCATGCTGGAAAATAAATTGTTTTCATGAACTTAAGTTAAAAATATAAATGTCACACTCATGCCGGTAAGCATTGGCAAAATGGATAATTTCTAAAGGATTTTCGTGTTAATGTATATATTTCGGAACGTTAACTTTATGACTAAGCTTCTGGAATCTCTTTAAAGAAAAATCCATCGTGTGTTTTCATGAGTGTATAAGGCATATGCATAAAGTCATATAATTTTATTTGAGCAAGCATTTTACCGCAACCATTAATAACCAACCATCAGGTAGGTTTGATGCAACTCTGCACTTGATTCTTCTAAGGGCGAACCACTTCATATTTACGTAATTATGCGCTTTTGCAGGCTTCAAAAGTTATATATCATGCGAAGCCTTCCTTCGCTATTCTTCTTCTCCACCAATTCATTCTCACACCTATAGGTACGATAACATAACTTTAAGTTACGCAATGCATAAATTTAAACTAATACTCATGTAACGATTTGAGTGATATGTTTATTATCCTGGAGGATGGGTGGTCAAATAATTATACGTTTAACCAAAATTGAACCAGAATGCATAACTTCGAGTAGTAATCTAGTAATGTATAACCTCGAAAGTAATCTGTTGAAATTGAGTTCTTAAAGTATGTCAGTTCATGGTAACAAAGTAATTGCACTGTTAGGAATGGGGTGACTTCATGGACGTGGCACCAGTGCACCCACTTGACATTGAGGCCGACCGGGTAGTCGCTAGCTTACTTAGCAAAAATACTTTTCAAATGACTATTGATATAAAATCACTTATGTTTACAAAGTGTAATGGCTGAAAATCGTAACAATAAGGCACTTGTGTTGTTGTCAATGCCATAAAAAGGAGAAAGTATGTTTAAGTAATTTTTTGCTTGTGTTAATAAGCGGAGAAATAAATGAGCACATTTTTAAAGTGACTGTTTTATATGTTGACATATCCATTTATTAGCTATCAGGCTGCCTACTCAGGCATCCATCACTTTTATTCCGACTGTAGTGGCCGTTCGTGTCAATCGGAATACCTTTATTTATGGATTTACAGCTTCTTACTAGATAGTAATTACATTCAGAGGCTTTAGATTGATTTCACTGCAATAAGGTTGCTTCCAATACATCAAAATATAGAATAAACGGTGTTAACAACTGTTACTGCAAATGGAACAAATAATTTGTCAGACGAATTTCAACTGAAATTATGAAGCGGACTGCGACCTTCGGTTGTCGGATGTTTCGATTTCTCGGTAAAATATTAGAGAAATTGATTTTACGCTACTAATTATCTAGACACAATGTATAATATCGTACATTTAAATTATAGGAGAGTTGAGCATAATAGATTAATTTGTAATAGATGATATGTCAATATAGTCAACTGAATATATAGATGGCGTTACTGCACAGACAGGAGCATCCGTACGCGAAATATCTGTCGAACACCTAGGTTTGCTTGGAAGTCTCATCTCGGCAGTATAGAGGACGGGTTGAAAAAACCCGAAAATTCGCAGAAGTCAGTGTGTTACGCCTCTCTTTTTGTGTGTTCCTCTCGTCTCTCGTTATCCGGTCTGTCATGTAAGCAGGTTCTTCGGCAACTCGGTCTTGCCACTGCATTTTGTTTTCGTCGCAAATCGTTCCTTATGACAGGTGGGGTGGGTGTCGGCAGAAACGGAAGCGAAACTGGCGAATGTAGATACCGATCCTCCTCTACCAAGCGGCAGCAAGCCCCATTCGACATCGGTTGCCTCCATTCCTCTTCCCCAGGTCCCTTTCTTTTTTGCAACCATCCCCTCTCCTTCCAAATCGCCCCTCCTCCTCTATACGCCTTTGTGATCCCCCTCTCCCTGTGCTGTTTCTACCCCCCTCTATATCCTATTCCCCTCCAATTTCCCCTCCTATAGATCGGTGTTTTCTCAATGCGAAGCCAGTGAACAGTTCCCTTTCGTTCTGTCACAGCCGTACAGCCGCGCTGATGAGGAGTTGTGCAGAGCTGCTGTACCAACTCCGACGACACAGTGAATTTGCTCCGATATCCGCCGCTGACGGATCCTCGAAGAGGTTGAGCCAGGTTTTCCTCAAAGTTAGTAGACACTCTTTCACGAGACTTTTTCTTGTTATGATTTTCCTATTGTAACTTTACTGTATTTGAATTGTGAATTTGCGTTCTGGGATCATATTTCTTGTGCATTTTTCTCCGTTTCATTCCAATGGCGAATGATTTAGCGCCTCTCCTCTCTTCGAGAGATGACCGTTTAAGACTACCCTTTCAACCTGGGAACTATTAGTTGTTGTATCCCAGATCTGACACATTCTTCTAATACGATAACCAAGGCAGTTTTTACTCAGCACATCATATACGTCCGCAGTTATTCTTTAAACGTATTTTTACATGAAGGCAAACCAAGTACCTCTCTATTCTTTTACCTGGATGGCCGTGTTGCAATACCCCATTAAATCTGGAAACAATTTTCGAATGGGAAAATCATAACTTCCGTCATTCGTACTTAAATGTATTTTATTGTGAATATTCGTGGTGAAAAAGTAATATCATACTTTCGTAAAACTGCAGAGGAAAAATTTTCTCCTCTTCCCTTCTTCATTATAGATGAAAGACGATCAGCTTTTCTTCGTCGTTGCCGAATGGCAAAGGTGCGAGATTCCAGCTACTGATCGGAGCCCAGGTCAAATCATACTCAAAATATGAGGGCACTTAGTGGTAGTGAGTAACGTATGTGGGATTGTTACTTACTATATTAATGAATCATTCCGTGAAATTCAAACTAAGAAGCGAAAATGATTTTTCATTGGTCTCCGTTGAAGTGTGTGGGGCGAAATTAATAGCTCCTCATGCTAATGCTATGAGATAGGAAAATGTTATAGTTCTAAGGCTAATAAATATTTTTTTATTTTTGATCACTCAGGTGGAGGCCAATCAGCTGTTGATCCTGTTAGACAGATGTCGGATGTGGTGGGCATTGAGGATGGACACTTTCAAGAACCGAAGTTACCTACCTTACGTTCTTAAATTCATTTCGAAGAAATGGTTGAAGATTATTGTGATTTAAGGATATTGAGACAGTATTGGAGAGTGATGAAATATTCGACGTAGCCCTTCCCCCGATGACTTTTCCACCTCAGGGCAGAGGTACAGCCTCCCCTCCGGTAAACTCCTCCCGTCAACAAGGTATCAGCCATCAACCACGACTGGTCCCTCTGCAATGGGGCCGTCATCACCACGACGGACTCCCCTCCCTTAATTCCCCTCTCTCAAGCTAACCCACAGAGCGGAGAACCGCATACACCTACTCTGCCGAGTGAGCCACGCCACCTTAGAGGATCGGCTTCATGGATGGAAAGCCTCGTGGCGTCATTTACGACCAGCTAACAGAAACCAGAAAGCAAGTAGAAATATATAATTGGTAATTTTTTTACAGCGGGAGTATGCATTGCTGGTGGCCTACACACAAGGATACACGTAAGGGGTTGCATCGTAGGTATAATATGAGTTCTCCACCTTTTATAATTATTAATAAATATATTATTTATGAAAGACTTTCCTTCGCAGTCGTAAATATTGATAAACAATAGAATCGATTAATGTTGTCATGACTTCTGTTCGCTGTAAACAATGCGTCTGCAATCGTAGATGTAAATTTGCACTGATGAATGATATAATACTACCATATGCTATTTTAATATTGCTGTAATACTAGAATTCCAGAAATTAGCAATTTATTGCAATAGTTCATCAGTCATAAATCTGTAAAATACAAATGTACAAGTCTACTACAGCAGTCATATATAAAGTAGTATAAGTATATATTTTAGAGACTCCTGAATAAAACACGTAGGATATCCTTAAGAAAATTGGTAACTTTCGTTTCAAATAATCAGTTTCACTATTTATGCAGTGAGGAAAATTAGAATATGTTCTATCATTTTTACTATCAATTATTTAATATTTCCTCTTGCCTGTTCGCAATCGTTATCAGGGATTTTGTTTCCCCAGAATAACAGTAGACAGTTAAGTAATAGCATTTCAATGAAAAATCACGGATGTAATACGCAGGTGATTACATTATCAACTTATACTCTCGTCAATTAGAGCTTTTTGAGTAAAA